>JAVDOI010000004.1:12565356-13115356 GCA_032191485.1 Leptoclinus maculatus | reverse complement strand
ATTTGCCAAAGAAATCCCGAGTCAGTATATATTTGGTCACAGCTTATCACACATTAGATTTTTACTTCAATATTTGGTCAAACATTCAACTCTTTATATGGTCTAAAACCACACCAGAGAATTTGTCCTCATTGCTATCTATGTGAACTTGGTTGAGTTTTTTTTTATTTTTATAACAGGAATATGAGGAGATGAGAGGATTTATGGGAGATAAAGGGCAAGAGGAAGTCAAACAAGTCAGAGCGCACTCTTTAACCGAGGCTCTTGATGCCGACGGCTGGGCCATCTGGGCCGCCTTACACACAGAAACACGGACCCAAACACACGCACAGTAGTCTCTCTGTGGTTGCCTCCGACTTCTCACCTCCACTGGGAAACAAACAACACAGCATGAGGGAGAAGAAGACAGAGAGAGAGGGAAACGTAGCACGAGAGAGCAGAGAGTGAGGCGAGGGGGAAACAAGCCAACTGAGAGTGATTCTAAGGTCACCCACGGGGAACCGTCAGGAATTGTCAAAAAGTTGAATCTATCCACAACCCAAGACGACGCCCCAAGTTAAATTTAAAGCTGGTAATCAGTAATGGTTCCAACAGATACAAGATAAAAGCCTGGAGGAGCCAATTAAGTCTAGAAGCTGATGCAGGTAGACAAGTCATATAAATACTGCAGTGACGTGAAAGGTTATTCTGAGCACAGCAGGGAAAAAAGTGCTTATGCACAAACTTACACATGTACAACTTTGTGTGTGTTCTGTGTAATGCATCATGAATAATGAATGTACTAAGCATGTTGCAAAGCTTCAAATCTCTCTCTAAGTTATATTTCTGGAAAGTGTTCTTTATTTACACATGGATTTCATGGAGGAATACTGTTTTGCCCCCAATAAGATATTTTTAACAATATCATCTTGGTATCCTGATATTTCTTAATGTCTCACGGACGTATGTTATTTATATAATTGCTTATGCATTTGTAATCTTTCAGAGTTAACTAAATGTGGGCTAATTTCAAACCAGTAATTTCATGAGATCCTCTGTCGTGTGTGTTGGAGTTTACTTGTTTGTTGGCAACATTTTTGGAGCTCTACACTTGAATATAATTACTCTTCAAACATTGAGGCCAACTACCCAGCGCCTCCATTTCTTTCAAATTAACATTTGCTGTGGGCCTAAGAGTTATTCCCAGGAGTGTTAGAGTAAAGACTAAATGTAAGAGCTCTCATGAAATGATGAAAGTGATGCCTGACAATAAATATACATAAATATATATATATATATATACACATTTATGAAAACTCATGTATTCTTCCGGAAAACCAGGAAGTTATGTTTATGTTTTCAAAGAGTCAGCTTTGGATCAAGTGCCAGTCTTCCAAAAGTCTTGGCTTGTGTGATAAGCTAGCTGTCCTGAGAGTCCCTCTGTGTTTGGCAAGGAACAGATGGCGATGTACACACACACACACACACACACACACACACACACACACACACACACACACACACACACACACACACACACACACACACACACATACATTCATACATCTGGGATAGCCACAGGCGTTTTGGCTCATATGGCTCATAACATAATAATGTGAGGTTAAAAATAGAATCTAATGTCACATTTACAAAATCACACATCAAATAACTAAAATAAAGACAAAAATAAACAAATAAAGAACTGAATAAATAAGATAGAAATGGGAGAGAGAGAGAGACAGAGAGAGAGAGACACAGAGACAGAGAGAGAGAGAGAGAGAGAGAGAGAGAGAGAGAGAGACAGAGAGAGAGAGAGAGAGAGAGAGACAGAGAGAGAGAGAGAGAGAGAGAGAGAGAGAGAGAGAGAGAGAGAGAGACAGAGAGAGAGAGGATGCAACCTCATGAGCCTAGCAGGCATGCACTACATGTTAACATTAGTAGGTCAGCCAGCACAGAAATAACTACACTGTGTGTACGTGGTAACCTCATACACTAGCCAATAGTGGCGGATTCTCCATTCTACACATGAACCAATCTCCATACATCAACATTTCAAATATGGTCACGTGATCAGCTTTAACCAGCTGTGTATTCAGCTTCCACATGAGTTAAATTCTCCTCTATATATATATATATATATATAGAGTATATATCTCTCTTCCTCCCTCTCTAAAATGCTGTGCAGGGACACGCAGACTGCTGCTGAAACCCTGCAGCTACAAATGTAGAAAAGTGAGTGGTTTATCTCATTCATGGACTGTCATTTATTGAACACTTTATAATTCCAAAGGACAAATAGCAAGTGTCAAGAGTGTCAAGTCTCTGCAGAATTACAGTTTGAGCACACAACATGTTGATGTGTTTGTCATACACACAGTGCCACTATGTGGTAAAACACAGACACAGCAGTACCTGGACAATATGCTGTAAATATTATTTTTATCTCAATCATGTATAATATAAACTTAGAATTTTTAGTTTCACCATTTTTGCCGACATTGAGAATGAAATTAAAGGGGCTTATAGCATCTTATGTTCTTCAAGAAGGTCTATATGAGGTAGAACAGACCTGATCTTCTCTCTAAACTATCCTGACAGGCAAGGGCCACGGGCTCACAAGGCCATGGTGAGTCGAAGCTTTTTAATTTCCCAATAATAAGACTAAAGTGAACTGAACTGAACTCGGTTGACTGCCTGGGCGTTTGTATGTGTGTGTATAGGTTGGTATCTCTGAATGTGTGTGTGTGTGTGTGTGTGTGTGTGTAGCTCCTTAGAGATTAGTCATCTGCTTAATGGGATTAGCTGCTCTGTCTGTATTCAGGCATGACTTGGGCTGAACTATTTCATGTTAGCTTGCTAGCCTGTTTGCTGTGGTAGCTAAACAATAGGAGGACACACAGCTAACAACATCCTGTTCCTGTGAAAACAGAAGAAGGGACTTAGATGTGGACAGATTCATGCTGAGAAACAGCTTCAGTTAGCAGCACTCTAGCTAGGGTAAGGGTCCTAAATATACTTTGGATTCTCCCGACAATCTTAGCTGAAAAGAAAACTAAAATATTTGAAAATGTTTCACTAAAACATGAATTCAATTAAAACAAATAAATTCACATATTGGGCTAGATGTATCAAATCTACCAATTTGCAAGGCAAGACAAACAAAAAGTGAGAGTCTAAGAAGCAAATGAGTGGAGCTAAAATTTGATCTGGCTCTTTTGTGTCTGTTTTTAAAACATAGTGACATGTTTCCATGTTAGCGTTCTTGAGTGGATTTCTAGTGGACTGTCGTGTTTAACTGTCGTCAGGCTGGAAAGTGCAGAGAAGAAGTAGTTGGTTAGCCGCTCCAGGGAATGGAGAGTTAGAAGGCAGATATCATTAATGTTAAAGTCATGATCTCTGGCCCTGGAATAATTCTTCCTAATTACGTCAGCCAGCCTCGCTGATCTCCACAGTTCAGTGAAACCATGAATCAGACTCTGTATCACAAAAACACAGAGCTAACAAAGAAATGCACCAAACTGTACGGTGTTTTACATACAGCACACATCAAAAACACAGAAAACGGCCTGCTGGTCATTCATTACGGACGTTGATTTAACCTCAGTTGATCTTGCTACTCTCTACCCTGATTACAAGACTCATGCCAATTCCCTAAGTGAACCCCGCAGCAGGTGAGTCAGAGAATGACTTGTAATTAGAGTAAGTGAAGATACATTACATTGATTGAGGAAGAACAGTTACGATGGTCCATCTTCACATGTAGCCCTCGCACTGACCCGGTATGGTGTCAGCCCTACTTTACAGGCAGCGATATCTAAACACCTACAGACTCTCGGTCCAATTCTTCACAACAGGTGTGGATCTCTCAACCTTTTCGCTGAGGGTCTCGTGAAGCCAGCTTAACCCGTGACAGCAGCCCTGCAGTACATTGCTGCTACTGCAGATGCGTAGCTCTGGGCTCAATAGTCCTGCAGCTGCTTGGGAAGTTCTCTGCCTCCTCTCCTCTCATGCTTTCTCCGTTGATTAATTTGTCAGCCGTGACCCCTCCTCAGAGTTACATCACAGTTGCCAGCTGGACAGTTGCACAGATGGATGGATCGGTGGAATGATGAAGCGGAGTTTTTTCCGGCAAAATCCAGTAAAATAACCCAGACACTTTGAGCACTCGCAGACTTGACCTCTCCTCTTCCTTCGGTCTTTGTGTGCGCCTCTTTCATTCTTTTCTCCTCTTTGTCCCACCTAAAATGGCTCCACCTCTGTGAAGTCTATTAGCAGCCTAAGGTAAGCCTCTTAGGAGAGACTCTTGCTCTCTTGGATCAGGCCAGTGACACTGAGTAAAGCTAAACAATCACACGCTATTAACCAGGGTGGGATTTAAGACAGGATAGAGGAAAAGAGGATTGGACACAATGGAGAATAGAGTAATGATAGAAAGTAAAATCTCCAGAAGCATAGATACTGAATATATTTGTAATCTTTAAGGTTGATATTTATGTCATGATTAGAGGTGCAACTAACCTATTAGATTGGCCTGCACTTTCTGGTTGAATCTAATTGTATGATTGCTCGTATGTTTGCACTGGAAACTCACTGAATTTTAACATTAAAACCCGGGGTTTAGTTTAGTGCATTTAGGTCTGGGTTCCTAAACTTGTTTTTCTATTTACCCAGAATGCACATAGCGATAAGAGTCTAACAGGGTCAAAGAGAGAGAGATGGGAGGAATACATGAATCAAGCAGGATGAAGGAGGATGTACTGAAACATCCTCCAGCAGTGATCTAGAAGTCTTGAACTCAGGGAACACCCTGCGTTTTTCAATCCATTATCTTAATGAGATAAACAAGATTAATCAGATGAATGTGTGAGTGTGTGTGTGTGTGTGTGAGAATGTCTCAGTCCTCGGGCACTTTCTATCATTCATCACATCCCTCACAAGACCATGCAGCTTTCCTGTATTGAGCTTACAGTTGTATTGTTTTCAGATAGAATTGACATCTTTGCAGTGAGAGTTTGATTTACTGTCCAGTGTCAACCTCACAATCCTTTGTGTAGGTCATCAGGAGGAAAGGTCATCATGCTCCGAATTAGCAAGCGCAAAGAACTGGCCAAGACGAGGTCAAAGTGTGTGACCTTCAAGCAGACAATGGGGTATGAACCCTTAAGTAGAGTCCATGAATAAGCACAATCAAGACTGAGTCCATAATGAGATTAAGAGTGGCCCAAGACTAAGCCTGAACTAGGATGTAACCACATTCAATTTAATTCTGTTACAGTAACTGTGTATAATACAATCACAGGTATCTCAGAACAAACACAGTTTTTTGACAGTGCAGGATCGGGTAAGTGAGTTCTAGATAATACGCTTCTGGAAGATCTGTTTTTGCTGGTTTAGCTGTTGCTTCAAAATAAGTTCACACAAATACTTCTGTCATTTTTTATGTGCACAAACTACAGTTGTGCGATACAATGGCTGCCTTTGAGGAGAGACTGTCCTAAAAAAGCGTGCTCTGTTTTCCTTATTTGACCGATTATCGCATGTCGCCCCTCTTTTCACCTTCGCCTTCAAGTGTGGCCATTTGGGACAGTTCTGAACACTTTTCCGTCTTCAGACGAGACACGTCATGCAAACATTCAAAACAGTTACATTCTCCATCCTGTACTCTCTCATCCTTGTGCAGGGTCGTGAGGGGGGGGCTGGAGTCTATCCCAGCTCACACTGGGCCTGCTGCTTTTAAATGGGCCATGCATTTCTGAGCATGCACATATGTGCATAATGTATGCTGATGGTGATGCCAACCAAGTGCTCTCTCCTGCCTTGAGAACAGTCAGTCAGCCAGTCAGTCAACCAGCGAATCAGTCAGCTAGCTAGTCTCTTGAAGCGCGTGTCCCATCAACCCAGTTTCCCGTCTCTCTGGGTGTCACATGCAACAGCTCGGCATTCCCATCAGACTCGCTTCACTAGAGGACATCCAGTTCCTGTAAGATATCAACTATAGCCTGTTTATTCACAAACTACAGCACACCAATAACATCTGTCCAATAAGCAACCTGTCACCAATTTCACATGGCTAATTGTTAGCAGGTGCACTTAGCTTCCCATCATTTGCCAAGCCTGTAGTTTATCCTGAAATCCCCCTCCCCCAAAAGTACAGCAGGTCTCCGTCCCACTTTCAATTAAAATCATGCTATCTTGATAATCAATTGATAATCAAAAACAAAATAATCATGTGATGGATTCACACATTATTCACAAACAATTTCAACATACAAATGACAGTGTTATTAACTTAACTGTAATTAATGGATGAATGCCATCATGAGGGACACTTGATCACAAAACCTTGATAATTTAGAAAATGGATCTGAGGCTGTACTGTACGTCCACGCTGTCACACAACGTTTCCTCCGTCTTGCCTGCCACATTGCCCTCTGCCCTACTCCAGTCTGCTCTCTTCCTGTGTCTCACCTTGGTAGTGAGGATGCAGATGCAGTCCATCCTCACCAGTCCGACTGACAAACTTTCATCAAAACATCTTCGAGCCGCAACTCCCACCACTCAGCCGCTTGTTGCTTTTGGTGACATCCTTCTGCCGTCCGTCCGTCCCTGTCCCCTCCTGCACGCCCTCTTCTTTCATCCCTCACTCTCTCTCCTCCCTTTCTCATGTCCTCTCCACCTGCCCTTCCATCGGAGCAGCCAGACAGGACTTCTCCGCTAAAACAGAGGCCGTCTCGGAAATATGGCAGCTGTCCCGGTGCACCTCCGCCCGCCCTCTTGTTGTCCAGCTGCTGTCTTCGCTTTATGGCAGCTGGTAGACACATTTTGCCCTCAAAGAGTGCATGGCTCAGAATATATATCCGCACACACGCAGAACACACTCAACACACAAACCAAAAAAAAAAAAATCGGCAAACATGCAGAGACAGGCGCAGAAACGCATACACATGGCTGCACAGGCAAACACTCACACAGACAGACGTGTAGACACATACATAAGCACACACACACACAAATACTTATGCTACACACACACACACACACACACACACACCACTCTGCCGTTTTATCAGGTCAGTCTCTGGCAGGAGTGGGTGGTTAGACTGAGTGAACAGTAACAGCGGTATAGCAATGGATGCTCTACTTTCAACTCTGGGTATTGGCGAAGTTCAAGTTCCGCATGCACCCTGAAGCTTCACACACGAATAAGGGATTTCAGGACACCGGGCCTTCTCTAGATGCATGACATCACTACAACCGATGTTGGATTGGAAACAATTTACTGTATTTACTGTACTATACAAGACCAGCAGAGCAGAGAGAGAAAGTTGGGTGGAAAATGTCTCATATGCATGAAACAAACACACACATACACAGAATGTTGCATTTGTTTCTGTTCCTGTCCTACTCTACTTCTGTCCAGCTCCACCCTCCTCCGGCCCTGGACTCATGATGCTCACTGCCGCCAACAGAGAGCTGACAGTCTGTCTGCGCTGCTTCATTTATGCTAAATGAACACTATTATTGGGTCTCAATTACTTATACAGCCTTTCAATACAAGTAATCTCATTTATTAAAAACAGTTCAATAATGGATGATAAGAAAAAAAATGCACAAAATGTGATTCACTTCATTTAAACTTTGGTCACTTAACACAAAAGTCCCTTTTACAATACAAGCAGTATTTCGTTGCACATACTGTACAGCACTGTATTGAAAGCTTTATTACAAAGCAAAGTATGTGAATATCAGCACAAGTTGTGAGATGTGGACAATCAGCAGCAGTGTAAGCCTGCGTTCAAACAGCCCAAACCACAAAGAAACCATTTCAGCGAGATCCCCAAGACAAAAACCAGTCGCATGAGCCCATCTCTGATCTCGTTCTGCTGACTCTACTGGAGAATAAAATGCTACTGAACTGAATTGATTTCCATTGTCATATTATGTAATGCAATGTAAGCCAATTTCCAAAACAGCCAGCCTGCATAAACGATCTGTCCATCTAATTCTGCTCTCTGCGGCCACCAGCAGCCTTTCCATAAACTGGTTCAAGAGTCGTGTAAAGATGTATCCAACCCTAATTCTGACAAAAGGACACTCATGACAGCATGTATCTTACAAGCAATGTTAAACCGACAATGCAGCACCACAGGGTAGCACAGGGTAGTACTTACTAGCTGACGATAATCTCAGCAAAATAAAATCTAAATATGACAAATCAGAACATGACGAGGCTATTAGGACCATACAAACAACTAGTACTTGCAGTATCTGCCACTTGACTATTTAAGCGTCTAATGGGAGAAGTATACAGTACATCACCAAACATGACAAGCTCTCCGAGGCACAAGGAGAAAATGGATGCTGTATTTTCATTTAAAAATAGTTTATCTAAGACTCAGGAGAGATACATAACCTCACTCCTTTTCCAGAATCATGCCGCCCTCGTGTCATCTCAAGGTTACCACCCAACAAATTGGATCACCCATCAACTTCGGATAGAAGGTCAATACATATCAACTGTGGCAAGATTTCCTGTTGGCACAACACAATCAAAGCTGTCTTACCTTGTTGGGAGTCAGTGGGCTGGTAGCTGGCCTGGGGCTGGCTGGACCATGGCTAGGGCTAGTGGGGGTGGATTTTACTGGCCCGGGCCTGGTTGGACTAGGAACAGAGATTAAGTAAAGAGGGAGTCTGTGAACTCTGAAAACGTATTATTCTGTACTATCACACCTGAATTCCCAATAGCAAACAAAATGCAGTGTTGCATTATATCTGTCATTTAACCTATGCGACATATATTTTCATTATAAAAAGCATGACGTTTAACAGCTGGCATAATGTTGTGTTCACATGAGTTTTCAATTAAAAAATATTTTGAGGGATGAATAAATAATATTTTGAGCTATTTGTAATTAAGTAAATGCAAATTGTATTAATTTCTATCAGTGAAATTCAAATAGGTGTGAATTAACCTCCATTCAGTTTGTTAGTTCTGCTCTCAACCAAAGGTTGTGTAAATCTTACCACCTGTAGTAACTTGAACTTCATCAATGAGAAATTACTGAAAAACCTATCATAGTTTGTGGCATACAGTTTATTCTTCTACATCTGTCTCTATTTAAAGCAAATCATTGGTATTGTGACAGTGTCAGCACACTGTTTCATCAAATTGTGACCAAAGTCACACGTCGTCTTTTCTTTTAAATGCTACTTCCACACTGAATTTCGCCAGGATAATGAATCCATTGAGTGTGTTAAAATATCAGTTAACAGTTGCAAAGTACCCTAATAAAAATCCAAACATATGGATGTTGAACATACCTCAGATGAGGAGGACCTGTGGGGCTGCGGCTGCTGAAGGTGAACTTTCCCTGGATGGGGCTCGTTGGACTCCTGCTGTGAGTGACTTTGCCTGTGCCCGGGTCCTTGCTGGTCGCAAGAGCTGGAGAGACTATTGTAGCGTCTGTGTCTCTGTTGAGACCTGGGCTGGTGCTCGGAGTGGTGCTGGTGGGGGTACGATTGTCTGGAGTGGTTGGAAACACAAAGCCTTGGATGGTGCTGGAGACGAGGGCTGAGACGCTCACCAGGTTGAGGTCCGGAGAGACAGAGTCACTTTGGGGATTGGCGGAGCTGATGGAGCTTTCTGAAGAAGCATTAGAGTTGGTGGCAGTAAGGTGTGGCTTTGTTCCATTCAGTGATGCTCCAGGGGGTGTTTTTATGGAGCCGGTGGGGGTGCCTACGCCATTCACCGTGACTCCGGGGGATGTGGCATTAGAGAGAGAAGAAGGCACAGGAGTCTCTGATGCCAACGATGTGGAGGCTCCAGGTTGGTCAGGAGGGAGAGGAGCACGATACTTGACCTTGCCTGGCTCTGACGGAGGTGTAACGGACTGTGTTGTAGGGGAAGATGGCTTTGACGTGGATCTCTCGGATGGGAGTGGAGCAGCGTGGGACTTGATTGACTTGGGTTTTGGGGACAGGGGTTTTGGCTGGGATGGTCCTCCAGAAGCCTGGGGGCTCAAGGGACCAGAGGAGGGCTGTGGCTGGGCTGGGAGCTCCGTTAGCTGGTTGCTAGAAGCAGTGAGGTCCCATGGACCGCCTGTCTGGTCCTCAGAACACTTGCTGTCTGCGCGGATGGTCAACTCGTAGTACTCCTGGATGTCTGGGAGGAGGAGAGCAGAGATTAGAGCCGTGATGAATGACTGAAAGGGTGTAGTGGATTAGTAAATGAGGTACTGACACATTGAAGGGATGGATTAATTAATTAATATATTAAAAACTGTATAAGTGAATGACTAACCTATTGCAAAACAAAAGCAATGAATGATAAACTGACTAAATAGTTTAAGCTTCTCCAAACTCAGGATGTATGTATCATGGTAAACTGAGTATGTTTGGGTTGTGGACACTTCATTGAACAAAACAAGAAAATGTCACTTTGGGCTCAGGGAAGCTGTGATTGACATTCTTTTTTTACATTGTATAGACTGAAAAAATGATCGAACAGATTTATCTATAGTAAAAATAATCATCCATGTCTCCTAATATCACAACTGTATAATGTGCATTGTATTCAGACACAAGCTAATTGAAGCTGATCACCAAAAAAAGGTCTCAGCTAATACACCGCTGACCTCTAGTGGCAGGACACTGCCACCATTGTTATGTACAACAGCAGCTCCTGAAGAATTAAAAGAGGAATAGTTCTTCATTCTACCGTCATTTCCCGTTTTAGAAGTAGGCACATCAGCGACTGTTATGACTAGAGGCTTCCCTTCCCCCTCTCCGCATACAGAACTGACTACACCAAAGCATACACCTGGTTGCGAGCTCAGATAAGTTTGGTGGTCATTAAAGAGATGATGAAGAGGAAGAAACACAGATGTACAGCACGTGGGAAGAGGACAGGGATTATACAGACAGTTGGAGGAGGATGTGTAAAGAGAAAAGGAGAAGAAGGTAAAAGGGAATTTAGCAGTACAATTCATTCATAAATGACCAAAAAAAGAGGCATCAAGGATGGAAATTACAAAGTACGGTAACACAAAATCACATCCATGGACGAACAGTAGATATTCAAACAGGATTACATGATATATGAAGTCAAGATACAACTTTAACACCAGAAACAGCTTGATTAAAGGTGAAAGTCACAAACAGGAACTCATGTTTAGTGAAGAGCACATGCACAAAACAGAGAAAGGAGTGTTACTGTAACAACTAAAAGGTGTGGGCGTGGCGCAAAGCAGGTGAGAACAGGGATTTAGAACCAGTTTGGTAAACCGGAGTGTTTTCCTTCATAACAAGCAGAACAAACCAGTTACACACGGACTGTTAACTCTTGGGAGGAATTCAAAGTTGCAACACATTCTCTAAATTTATGCAGGCTTTCTACAAAGGGACCTGTGTTTTCTGTGACATGCTACATCACGCCTACATGTTTGTGTTCTGATCTCTGTTTTCTGGTGAACAGTCATGTGATGGCACAAGATCTTGTAGACACCCCAAAAAACCAATGCTAGGGCTCGTTTCCTCTTACAATAAGTCCAGCGCTCTGTCTGCTGGCCTACAAGCCCGCTGTCTCATAGCCAAACCTTCTAATCTTCATTTGTACAAGTGCACCTGTCTTTGCGTCTTCACACACAATCCCAAACACATGGTAGTGTTGTTGTGGAGACCAGCACAAGAACCAAGCTAAAGGGTCAGTTCACCCAAATCACAAAAAAACAGCCAACATCGTCATCTACACAGACAGTCTGTTTTCTTTGCCATGGTTTTGAGAAAATGTAATCCAACATTAAACTACGCTGATTTAAATACCTACATCTCTGGTATGTACTGTAAAATGTAGCCTCGGGCAGAAACCCATACAGTCAACAGGCTGGTTAGAAGAAAAAAAACTAAAAATAAATCTAACCATGTCTTCAAAATCAACAGCTCATGTTGTAACACCAGGTATAAATGGAAGTGTAGAGGGACAGTGAACAAACAAACAGCTATCCTTACCAAGCAGAGCGCTAAAGAGCTGACTTTGGAAGACATTGATGACTCTGTCCAGAGACTGCTCCAGCTGGGAATCTTCCTCCACGTGGCCCTGTCTGGTCAGGCTCTGGTTCTGCTGTCTCTGGTCAAGTTTGGCCCGATACTGCTGGAGAAGCTCCAGGGCTCGCTGAGCGTCTAAATACAAAATACACATTGTAGATAATGACAGAAAAGGAGACATACAATTCTCCAGGCACTCTTAAGTAGAGGAAGGAGATTAATGTACATTAAAAGCCTGTACTTAATTGAGGATTACTATGGTTAAAAACGGTGTCTGGTTCAGGCCTCACAGGGTCTCCTTCAGGGTTAAGTTAATAGGAGACAGATTGATAACACCTGGCTCCACATAGTGGTGCCAGACGAATGTTTTATTTTCCCTCTCTGGCTCAACTACTGCCAGTTTTCATTCTTTGACATCTACGTTGAATTGCAAACTTGACAGCAATTACAAATGAATCAGTAAATCAGTAATTTACGAGGATGTAGCAACTGCCAAGAAAGGTGAATCAAGGTGCATGTTTGCCCTCAGCTCCCGAGGTAATATCACTACAGTACAGTATAATATAACAATAAAACTGAAAATTGGAATGTTTAATGATATTTTAAGTCATTTTAATTATAAGGGTAACAATTCAAAATCCTGCCTATTTATGGCACCCTATAGTGATCTGCGTAATGGTCACAACAATTAAGGTTATAGGCTACTATGGCATAATGTAAGTCTGATGCAGAAGGACATGACCACATTTCAGTCTCTATGGCACTCTGAACAGCTGATTAAACCGGAAGCACTGACAGCCACGCTGAATGGCACACGGCACTCAAAATATTGATTGTATCAATAGCCACATATATCAAGCGGAACATGTTTCACATATTAATAAGTTACTCAGTCAGACACTTTTATACGGCATGCAATAAACATTAGGCAGAGTCAACCAATCTTGAGCTGATCTCCCTCTTTCTCAGGTGTGCATGTCCCTAACAGATTGTAGGATAAGCAGATAGAAAATGAAAATAAAATACTACTTTGGTGGATAACATGTGTGCCAAATTTAACTCAATGTCTGAATAACTAGTAAAATATCTTCAATAATGATCTGAACGTTTCATGCGTGCACTGATAAACAATTCGGTGTTAAATTGCACGTGTTTCAGAGAAGTTTCGGGCGAAGAAAAGCCCTTCGATGAGCCAACGTTACAGTACCATCGCAGCCTTTTAGAGTTGTTTTAACTGTATTCGATATAGTTTCTTAACAAAATATCATACGTGGAGGTTTAGCAATAGGCCTACTACAGAGATAGCAACAGAAATAAAAACAATGTATGTACCTTTCTGTCGCACAGGCATGGTGACACACTCAGTCCTCCCCGGGGCTTGCGTCTGTGTGTCGCTGTGACAGAAGTATCTGTTCCTACAGATGTGTGCGTCTGTCCCGGGACAGCCGGCCTCCAAAGTGGGACACCAAAATGACAGCGCGACAGTCTACGCCGACCTGTCTTTTCATCGAGAGAGAAACTTTAAAAGGAGTTTGGTAGTCCCAAGAAAACCGTGACAGCGGCGGAGAAAAAGAAGAAACGTTGATATCAAACGCTGACAGTCGTCGCAGCGTGGACTTAGTACCCGGAGCTTGTTTTTGTTTTTTCTCTCCTTCTCTTTCACTTCAACTCTTCCTCTCTGTGTCGCGTTGGTAAAAACTACTCCTCCATTTCTTCATTCAGGTGACTTGACTCCAAACGCTGTCCGACCGGTTCTTAAACGGGATGAACACATACGCACGCACACACACACACACACACAGCGTCCCTAAAGGACACACACACACACACACACACACATTCATGCAGTCGGCTCAAAACACCAGGATTGGTTCGTCGTATCTTCTAGTAGCTATCCGCTGATCGTGGTATTGTCATGTTAAACAGATATATTGTGTGCAGTGGATGAAAGCCCGGTTTATTCCAGGGCCAAAAGGTCTGCTGGATCTAGCCCACATCTAATCCACTCAAAGCTAGATTTATAAACTCTGATTAGTCTCCCAGAGGAAGTTATGTGCAGCAGCTCCTCCCATGATCCCACTGTTTTTAGCTGCTACTGCTAAATGATAGTTGCCATACATGTGTTGACTAAAATTGAATGTTGAACTGACTTGTTGGCTATAACAGGAAACATGTATTTTGTATGTGTGGTCTGTATGGTATATTTATGGTGGCCACATGCATGCCCACACACTAAAATACTACCACAATCTAAAAAGCAAGGTGTAGTCTCATAGTGAATCAATTGAAGAAGTCTTCCCTGTGTAACTCTGGTGGTATTGTCATGGTAAACTGTTTTATTGTGTTGAGTAAATTGAAGGTGTATCCAACCTAGCTAGACCTAGAATGTCAATTACACAGGTCGAAGACAATGTCTCGAAAAGGAGTATTTGCTAATTATATTTCATACAAAGTGACAAGAAAAAAACAAAAGTAAGTTAGTGTGTTCTTTATAGCCTATATCTTTTGATTACAGTGGGCAATTTCATTATCTCAAACATGATACAGTTTGATAAAATAAATAACATTTCATATATATATAAAATATGTATGGGAGGTAAGACATTATCACTATAACATTTTACAGTAGACTATTGAGTCTTGCTAATATAACTTTTGTGTGTTTCCAATGCATGTGCTGTTTATTAGGTTGCTTCCATAGCACACTGAAAATAATTTAAGAACTAAACATAGCAGCTAATATTTGATTTAAATTATATGAGACCATATAAAACCACAAATAACTGTTCAGCCTAATAATAAAATGGTGTCTAATAAAAGTTTGGCTAATGTTTTGTTTTCCTCTTATCACTCCAGATACAATAGTGTTTAGCTAATGTGAGCTAAATTAACTGTAATGGAGGCTAAGAGAGGTTAAAATGTTCAAAATACAACATGGTACAACAGGTACCTTTGCAGGCCTTGTTAGAAGCCAGGCAGTTCCACTTTTATTGGAGCTAAGCTAACTGGTTCCCCCTGCTTCCATCCTGAAGCTATAGGCTTAATACACCCCTGACCTACAGTATCTCTAACAGAGAGGAAGTTGGTATTCATCCTCTTGTCAAACTCTGGAATAGAAAGCAAGTAAGTTAAAGTAAGTTGATTTCCTTAATAGTGGGAGCGTACCCTTTATATAGTCGTCTGAATGACGCCAGTCTCTTTGAAATGCAAAGTTCCTGCATGACACACATTAGTCCTGCATGTTGGACACACAATTCCATATGTCTGTGTATGTCTGTAGACAGTAGATAGACTGTAGCAACATTTCATCAGCAAACACACACTCACCACACACACACACACACACATACACAGGCAGCAGCCGAATGCAGGTCATGTACTCGGTCTCTGGTATTGTTATTGATCAGGTCAAGAGCTTATTGACAGCTTTGCTGGGTGCATACAAAAGCTATTACTCTATATCTCTTACACTAACACACACTGATGCCAGCATATATTATGAGCCAGCGTAGGGGGGGGGAATGTATGCATAATTGTGTCAGTGGGTTGGTCAGTCAGCACACAGAAGTGTCTTTTTTTCCGATGTGTGTGTGAGTGTGTAGTATTATCCTCTATTGTTAATTGTCGGCCTGTAGCACAGTAAGCAGAGTTGTTCTACAGAGGGCACTGATGCCAGGAGAATAATGGGGAATGGTACAAGACAGACACAGGGCAGAGAGTTTATAAACCAATGATGCCTTATAATCCAGTCACGCATCGTATTACACGGTATATCACAATAAAAGCGGCAGTGGTAGAAGTACTCAAATCCTTTACTTGAGCTACTATACTGCAGTGTAATATTCCATTAGAAGTAAAAGTCCTGCATGTAAGTACAGACGTTGCATCAGCAAAATGTACATAGAGTCAAAGGACTTGTTCTGCAGAAAAAATGCTTATGTGAGTTTTATAAGTCTATTTTTACTATCATAGGTTAAATTCAGAGGCAAAGTTTCACTGTGTGCTGTGCTGTATACAATGTGTGACAATACAAGTTTGTATTTGAATGTGTAAGGACGTTTTTTGTACTACTTTATACATTAGTTAGTCTTTTATAACAATGTATCATATTTTACAAGCTGCTATCTGTCATGTAAATGTATAATTGTAGTGGAGTAAAAAAAGATTTGCCTATGAAATATATGGAGTAGAAATACAAATAAGAATACACTTTCCTTAATTGGCCATTAATAGCTAATAACGGGGTGAATAAATTAAGGCTGGCTGAGAAGTCCAGTTGGTAAAGAGCAATTAGAAAGTTGGTTTAGGACTTTGTGAATGCATGAACAAGCTCCAGTTCAAAAGAAAGCATTCTTATGTAATTATAATTGATCAAAAACTCTCTCTGAGCTGCTGAAAAATACAAACGTTGACAAGGGGTTTCTACCTTAATGAGAAAACTCTGTTTTGTGAGGCAGCTTGACAAACTCAGCCGTCCCTCTGTAAGCCACAGCTCAGATAAGTGTCAAGAAATAGATGAGATGGCCGGTTGGGGAGGAGATGAAGAACAGTGTGGCTGTTAGACTAATGGACAGCCAGACAAAGGAGCATCTGCTGAGACAACGAGAGCTTCTCCTGACTTTAATCCACAGAGACGCAGAGGAAACTGAAATCTCCTACAGACCTGCTGAGGCGATTGTCACCAACCTCTCCTCTTTCCTTTCTTTATCGCATCCCCTTTTTTTTTACAATACATCCCTTCTTTATCCACTCTATTCATACCTACTTACTCTACTTTCACTTTATCCCGTTCTCTTACATTACTATGTTTTTCTTCCTACGTTCCTTTATTTCCTTTCCTTATTTGGGCTCCTGCCTTGCTAGTTTTTCTCTTTATTTCCCCAATATACTTCCTTACATCCTCTTCTGCACTTTATTCTGTCATAACTTTCTTCCTTTCCCTAATTTGCCCCACCCCCTTCCTCTTCCTTTGCCCCATTGCCCCTTTGCTCCTTACACCTTTCTCTTCTCCTACAGCAATAAAGACGCACAAAGAGGAACAGCAAGAAGAAAATATCCTCAAGACAAGAGCTCAGTGTACCAGGAGGAACCCAGATTACCAATAGTGACATTTTTATTATTTGTACAATAGAGACTTTAGTACATTATTCAAAACACTTCTTATATACTGAAAAAATGGTACGTCCCAAAGCCCAAAATGGCTCAAGTATAATCGCTGCACAGCATTTTTTCAATTTTATACATATATTATTTTTTGTAAAAACTGTATCTTAAATATTATTTACAGATAGCGTCTGCAAAATGCATTCTAAACACATGATATATATTATATATACTTCTGCAATTACATTTCTCCGCAATAATACTCAAACTTAAAACTGGAAGGATTTCAACTTGCATGTGCAAATAAATAAATAAATAAATAGTTCTGTTAAATCATCACTAAAGTTTGTCCAACTTATAACTCGACAGCGGTTCTCTCTTCGGAGGTCAAAGTACTTTTTTTGTCACACAACAGAAAAAGCAGCATTCAAGTTGGGTAGGTGTAGGTACTGCAGAAAGCATGAGTACATTCACAATCAATATGAGTCATTTTAAATTTGATTTCATTCACAGCTATGTACAGTGACACCGTCCTCAGCATTTGTTCAGCTCTTATGTAGTTTAAACACATAGAAAATGACTGTTTTTATAGTCATATACATATATATATAATATATATTTGTATAACACAAATTCACAATTACAGTAGAAATACATTTTATACAGTTTTGGATAGTACATGTGTAGGTCTCCAAAGTCATACTGTGCGTACTTCCATCCATAACTTTGTTATAAGTGTCATTATTATAAAATATCACAATTTTTTTGAGCAAAGCTAAGGTATATCAATATATTTAGAAAGAATTACCTGAAACATGTAGTAAAAAATAATTATATTATCAAACCTTTTTCTCTGTCCTCATCACAATATCTTTGATATTTCAAACTCTAAATAGGGTTGGGTGGGCACCAGTGGTTAAGATGAAGTCTCTCAACCACAAGACTAAACTGCACCATTTTGTGTCCCTTATTCTGAATTAACTAAATTCTAACGCTTAATTAAGAGGGTTGACACAAAATGGGCACAGGATGACACCTGTCATGTCAAGTAAAAGCAAAGGACAGTGAAGGATGTTGTTTTGCTCTGGATGAAACATCAGATGTTAAACAGAACAAAACAAAACTCACTGTCGTGAAATGTCTTCGAGACACGTGTTGCATTTACACAGAGACAGAAAATGAACCTCTTTTCGCTCTCTTTCCGTGGTCACTTCTGTCAAGTCGACTCAGTTTCTGAAGCGTGACCATGGAGGTCAGATTATATATAAGACTACATTTACATGGCTCCAGAAGCCTCTCGTACAATCTGTTTCTACATCTAAGTCTACATTGTTATTTTCTCTCCGTATCCACATCTAATCGTGAACATTCACCAACCAAAGGTTGGCAAATCAAAATTTCCATGTACATCTAGTGTTAACTAGGATCTCCTCAGGTTACAAAAAGTTACACTGAAATTTCAAGTGCAGCCAAAAAGCGTTTGTGGCACAGATCAGATCTTTCCCTGATTGTCTAAAAAGGGGACAATCTGTTTGATTGCAGATTTACCCCTTAGGACAGTATTTTTATTGATTCTTGTCGGGACATTTCCCCATTTCTTTTTTTGCTTTCTGCAGGGAGGCCAGAGGTCAGGACATTTCAGCAGAGCGGATGCTTGCAGGCCAGGCCAAATGTTAAAAAACAGTTTCCCTACCCACTCAAGCCACGCCGCTGCTCTCACATGTGTGCGGATCAGATCTGGGCCACAAAGTGGTAAAGCTCTGATGTTTTGGGGCCCGTGTGTAAATACAACCAGGGAGGGGCAGAGGGTCCATATGGCACCAACTACAGAACATCAGTCTCACTGAAACTCAGTGGTATAATACAGCATGATTCTTCTACAAAGTAGAGAACTCTATAAGCCAACAGAAAATGGCTGGCTGAGAGTGACCAACAATATGAAAGCATGCTGTGACTTTATCATACAACTCAAACAGCTGAAAAAAAGGATGTAACATTGCTGTAACAACACTAGAAAACAGAACTTCAGAATATGTCACAGATATTATGAGTAATGTTACAGTGTGTGAGTGTGTGCGACTGGTTTTTATTGTAGCAGTTGAATTGTAAAATCAGGCTAGAATATAGACAGGGCTTCATTATGGACGGAGCGCACCATTGCATATGTGTTGTGTATGGGGCCACATATGTCTACTGTGTACGTGTGTGTGTGTGTTTGCCTGTTAGCTCATGTGCATGGCAGTGTGTGTAAACATTAGCGTGATTTGCTCAATAGATGGCACTGTAGGACAAATTGGGCTCTGCTGAAAATCTCAATGGGCCGAGCCTCAGTAGTATTGCTTTAGCTCTTATCAGTACACCTGTGCAAGCAACAGTTAAAAAAAAACAAAAAAAAAACACAAATAAAACAAGAAGCAGTAATGAACTATCAACAGTGTTTTCTTTACAGGAAACAAAAATCAGTGGTATACTTATAGAAAATTGTCCATTTGGAGAAATAATCCCTGTATGTTTGTAAGAGAGAATTCAGAATGTGGTTTATCAACAATATTTATATTAATCATAATCATAAACTTTTAGAGCCGTCTGTCCAGGCCCCAAGGAGAGTGCAGCTCCAGAAAGCTGCAGCTCTGTATATGTACACAAGGCAGAAAGTCTTAAGTGTTTCCTTTCTGTACACTGGAGGCAAAAATACCTGCAGAGCAGAAGACAGCAGAAAAGAACAAAAACACAAGACAGCGATAGAAAGAGAAGAACAGAACAGAAGATACAAGTCAAAAGAAGAGAACAGAATAGAAGACAACAGAAAAGAGAACAATGCAAATGAAGAACACGGAAAGTGAATCATGTGCTACACCAAACTAACTAATAAATATCTAACATGGAAAGCAAAATTAAAAGGCAGTGGAGAAAAGAAAAAAAAACGATTCAAACTGATCAGATGACTGCCGAAGTAACAACCACAAAATCCAAACTGCAGCAGCCCTGTAGGAACTCAAGGAGTCCTCTTGTTGTCTGTCCAGACGTCGATCAGGTCCCTGACCGCCGGGAGACAGAAGAGCCGATATGTTTCCTATGGTACATTTGGCACTAGTATTTGCCTTTTGGTCCAGCAATAGGCAAATAAATGTCTGCGTGTTCCCCTAAAAAGGTAAAAAAGGCGGCTCATATTTCAGTTCCACAAGCCTCCAGCGGAGGGCAGGTGGGGTGGCATGGGATGGCGATGAGCAGAGTAGAGAAGCGTTGTTGTGTTTTTTTTTTGTTTGTTTGTTATAAAACTATTTTTTAGCAAGTGCTGCTGTCTCTCAGAACCAACATGTCCACCGTCCGCTGGAAACTCTTCAGCAGAGAGACGGCTGGCTCGTGCTCCATGTGTAAAAAACTATGTCCGTTAGCCTGCAAGGCAAACACGCAGCACAGTCAACAGCATGTGTGTGTGTGTGCATGTATGTATAGAGGTATGTGTGCTGCAGTATTTCCATACATATGTCTATGTGTGTGTGTGTTGGTGTGTGTGTGTGTGTGTGTGTGTGTGTGTGTGTGTGTGTGTGTGTGTGTGTGTGGAAGGATGGAGGGTCACTGCCATCATTATCTCAGTAACACATCACTGTTGGGGAAAAGAGAGAGAAGAGGAGGAGCTACACAGTCATGCTGTAGAGAGAGAAGGGGTAAAGACAAAAAAGGGCTTTTAGATGAGTTCATCCAGCTAGACTGTACATCTGTGGAGAGAAGATGAAAGGGGGAGGAGAGGGGGGGGAGTAAAACATGAAAGGAAGAGGGGGAAGTCAATCTGTCATGGTAAAGAGCTGGCATCTCATTTTGACCTCGCAGTACAATCCTCACGCTTCCTTTTGGACTCAGCTCTAGCACTATACTTTGAAATAATAGCTACAGTAAATATAAATAAAGTCAATGATTATGAATAATTTCTGTGTCGTGTTTATTGATTACATTTGACTGATCTACATGGGAGGTGAAAATGTATCGCTTTTTGTTGCCCCCTGGGAAAGTATCCCTGCAAGGTGAAACAATGCAGGGATACTGCAATGAAACGCAATTTCAGCAAATACAATGAATGTTTACTTGTAGTGCACCCATGTTTCTTTCATTATATTTCAGAGAAACAATCTACTCATCTCAAAAATAACATACTGTAATTCTTACTGCACATTGCAATGCAGAAATGTTCCCTGTTTTTAGGCCCAAATCTTATCCAAAGTTACTGTACTAGAATGAGAGTTACTTGACCTGGAAATATCTAAGTGGCAACTAATACTTGTAGTATAAAGAACGTCTTTATTGGCTTGTCATCAGGTTCATAAAAATCCATGTGTGAATGCCCCGTTTAAACGACTGGTTTAACTTTTGTATTTTTTTTCCTTTCATGCTTTTTATACTTAAATGTTCTTCGTAATGTGTTTCATGATGCAGAAACTCTTTGGTCTCACAATAAACTTGTGCCAGAAATCCCAACTCTGCTGCAATATTTAAGTGGTAGCCATGATCAACACTGTCGTCCCACAGTTGTTACAACTGATTACGAAGCTTAATTAAAGTTAGTTCAGCCTGGATTTCGTACAAAATGGCCTTCAAATAATGTCCTCAGTCTCACAGTAATCGTCATAATAATATTATAAACGACATATTGTTTTAGGCTACTTAAATCCTCCTGTGATCTTTGGCTTTCGGGGCTTTCTCTGGCTAATGATGGAAGAGAAAGAGGGTTTGGGGGGGGTCATGCCTGATTCCAGGATCAACAGGGACACACAGAGGCAGAACATACAGGTGGGGAAAAATGCTAAAGTCTTTACACAATCTAGATCGTGAGATAACACCCGCGGGTGAGTTCGTGATCACTGGTTCAATCAACTGTGGCAAATCAGTGTTGGTGCGTCTCTGTTGAATTCAGCTTGTGTGAGAAAATGTCCAGCTAACTTGTGAGCAGGTAAAGAGTGCACAGCTTCCTACTGAATGCTCTGCCTCTGTGTTTATAAAACAGGGGAAGGCTTTAGGGAGGGAGAGCGGGCAGGATGCGGCTGTTTCTGGCCCAGCTGGTGACGTGTGAGAGGATGTTACCTGCAGTATCTTGTCTCCGGGCTGCAGAGCGGTGGAGGCGGGCCCGTCATGCTGTACCCTAGTAACAAAGATACCCTATAAGTCAAAATGATACACCGTTAGGACGACACAGGGACACGATGGTTTAGAATCTTTGCCTTTCTCATTCTCATTTCAACATCCGACCCCCCCAAAAAGTAAATTCACATTACTGCCAAAGATATACAGGCAGTTCACCAATGCATTCTCTTTGTTCTAAATTTAGAGAGGCATGCAATTCATGATGAAATATAGTTGAAGTTTGGAGTACTGGGGGTTTACTTACTTTAGGCATCAATTAATAGTTTACAGATGCTGAGTGAAACATTCCTCCCAAAAAGACATAGATGTCAAAATGGTTTATCGGTTATTCATACAGATAAGGACTTTGCATAGATTTCAGGATAGAGGAGAGAGAAATAGATATATGTATATATATATATATATATATATACGGTAAAAATATACTGTATAAAGAATAGGGCAAGAAGAATAGGTGTGGGATGGGTACTGACTAGGGGGAAGAAGTAGGTAGTGGGATGGGCAGACGATATTTCATCCCCCATATTTTATCCCCCATATTTTCCTTCAATAACCAGGCAGAGATTTTAAAAACACCAACATCTTTTCACGGAGAGCTGAAAGATGTTTTTGAACACAGAAAGTGTGGGACAATGCAGTTGTATCGACTCAACGCGGTTCAACAGGTTGTGCACGTGTTGAACAGTGACAAATAAAGTGAACAATACAATGCAGTAGTGAAAGTGCAGTGGCACCTTCATACCACGGTCTATGGGTGAATGCAAGAACAAACACATATATTGCATGTTAGAGAGGTGTATATGTTAGAAAGCATTTGTTTAGTTACCAGTTATGGTAGCACTGGCATGTATACAGTGAGCCTCATACGTGTATACAATCAAATCATTTTGATTATGTGGCTATGACATGGTTTCATTTGTATGCAAAGTGGTGCATATATGCAATGTTCGCTAACTTGCTGACATGCTTCAAACATGGATTGTTATTTGGATCAGGTCAGTTCATTTTACTACTTTACTTCTCAGGTACTGAGAAAAGTGGAATATGGAGCTCACTGTACATTACTAATATGTTTGTTAGCAGCTGAACATTGTGTAGTGTTAGTCACAATAATTAAACAGCTAAACACACTAAAAGGCCGTTGCACACAAAGCTGCAGGGACCTGCAAAAACCTTCCATCAAGAAAAATGTATTTATATTTCTGGACAGTATTGGGGATGAGGTTTTTGCAGCTCAATGATAACATAGATACATTTTCTTTAAAAGATGATAGTTAATAAGTATGTTATCG
This sequence comes from Leptoclinus maculatus, assembly GCA_032191485.1. NCBI lineage: Eukaryota > Metazoa > Chordata > Actinopteri > Perciformes > Stichaeidae > Leptoclinus > Leptoclinus maculatus. Next base: position 13,091,804 of record JAVDOI010000004.1, on the reverse strand, counting down.
ACAGCAGCTCAGTGTGCAAAGACAGCATATTTAGCCACATCGGGAACAGAAAATTGGATTTTCAAACATTAATGACCGAGATCTGACAAAAAAAATCCATGTTCTGCTCCTTAAAACCCATGTCTTCTGATCTTAAACCGAGCCTGAGAAGATAATACATCAAAGCCCAGGATCCCACTCCTGTCAATACGGGGACTGAGTTACCGTCTCTGCTCGATGAATCCTAATTAGCCAGAGGAGAAACTGACCCAGTGGCTTAGAGCGCCACAGCTTGTCTTTTAAGTCAAACATAGAAGATCTTTGTCATTTCTTCTTTTTTAGAAACCTGGTAATGACCTGTGGCAGGTTTTAAGGACTTGAATCAGTAAGAGATTTGAACTTTGAAACAACTTGTCAGATACAATGTGATAAGGGAAATGTTTTGAGAATTGTGTTTTGTAAATTATACATTTTTTGGAAAACAAAACACAAAGAAAAGAAAACAAGGAGAGAAATCTTTTGTTTGAAATTGAATGTGAATAATAGGTTTTCCAAATCATTTTGGATCAATCTTGATATGATGGTTATTGTTAAATAATTAGTTGTTTACAGTAAAACAAAATGTAAATGTTATATATACTTGTATATATAAAAAAATAATATTGTTATACACATTTACAAAGTATACAAAACTAAACTAGTCTGTCAAGTTTATAAACCAAGTTTGATGATGTGTTCATCTATTATAAAAGATAGAGGACAGAGAAGTTACAGGCAAAACTATGACTAAGACGTCATAAAAGGTTAAAATACAGAAACAAATAAAATAAAAAGGAGAAACATCTTTTTTGAATTTGAATGGACATAACAGGATTTACAATTCAAACTGACAAATTACAGCCAATTTGAAGATGATACTGTTCCAATTGTATTTTTGTAATTTACAAATATAAAGACCACTGATTTATCTGAACTACAAAGTGTGTTCTTCTCGCCCAAATAAATGAATGGGTGCAAACAACAAGCTAACCACAAGGGGACGCCACAGTCCTGTTGCACAGCCGTGGCTGGAGTCGCCTCCAGGGATCAAAACCACAGATGTATAATGTATCAGTCATGCTGTTTTGATTCACAGTCATTTAAACTATTTAAACTCTGGCTCAATTTAGCCTTAACTCCGCCCCTAATTTACATTCAAAGAAAATGTAAACCGAATAATGTCAACTGTTATATATACACAAATATATATGCAGACAAACCAAACGAGTTCTCAGAAGTAGGTCAGAAAAGATGATAAAAACCCAAATCAAAGGATTCTGCATTTGTTTGAGCTAAAACTGCTGACAAATCGGCCCTGGGTTGACAGCCATTGAAAAGAACATAAAAGCAACGTTCCAACGTATTCAAATGGATGGATCATTTATGTCTTAATCTAGACCGACAGTGTACCTTGCTCCTGTATAAATATACTCTATGTATAGTATAATTACTTGACAAAATATGCCGGAGAATCACTTGAGAGCATTAATAATGGACAGAGCGCAGCTGGTGAAGCTTTATGGATACAAGTAGACATGGGAATGATTAAATAACTGTACGTGTCAGCATCTGAGTCACTACTTGTCTACTCAAAACTTAAGTTAAATGATGAAGTGACAGTTTTCTATATCATCAACCTCCGCCCCCGACTGAAATTAATTCACCATTTGCCACATGGGCTGCACAGAGGCCGACTGTTTTAAAGCGCTCTTATTGTAGGCTTTCTATTTATAGACCAGCTGTCGCGTCAGTTCCTCAACATCTGACTAGCAGTCAGTAAAATCTGCCATGCTTTCCATTCTGAGATCAAAGTGTTGAACATCTAAAATCACCCACGGTGTCCCAGAACTAAAGCAGCCTTCCTAAAATAGCTGTCAGAGCTCCGTGAGCAGCCTCGCTCCTTTAGACTGACTATAGCAGCATGTTTCTAGGACAGACTGCCATGTGCAGCAGGCCCGGGGGATCTGCAACCCCAACAGGCTCTCAGCACAGGCACACACTGACAGAACCAGTCAAACCCTGAAGTCAAAATGATAAAAGAGTTTGGCATTTCTTATAATAAGACATCATGTGTACATGTGGGCACAAATCTATTTCTAGATATTGAAATATTCAAGTTTGTTGCCGCAACTTCATTTTCCAAGATATCTAATAGTGATGAGCACACTGTACACATGAACCAAACACACTAGTAATATGTGCATGCACAGTGTGTGTATCAGGTATCAAAAGTGGTATTTGTACTATCATTCCTAATGATATAGTTTACCAAACTCAGGTATCATTTTGCTGAAGTTTTCTATCCTGTTTGGTGATGGTAACAAGAATTTCTAGTATTTCAAGAGGTTTAGTTGTAATATAGTTGATCAACAATTTAGAAGTCTGTAGTTTAGGATCACAGACTCAAAGAGACTCAAAGTTTAACCAAGTCAACTGCTGCCTCACAGACAGACGGACAGACCAAACACTGCGGTAACGGGCAGCAGTTTCCATGGCAACTCTGAGGTAAAGCCGGGGAGGCTGTGATTGGCTGGCAGGCCGGGTCGGGTCGTACCATGTCGGAGGGTTTGAAGGGGTTCCCCTGGCCGCTGATGCCGCCAGAGATACTGAAACCAAGACCAGGGTTCTTCTCTATTCTCACACACAACTACAAAGAGATAGGAGGAGGAGAAAGAGAAAGACAGAAAAGAAAGAAAGACAAGTGACAGTGAAATACAAAGATCATACCAACTTCTACACAAGCATAGAGTGTGTCGACAAGATGTACAACGATAGAAGGGTGCTTTCGTGCAGTGTGTGACACGCTTTGGCAGCTATATTGGAGGTCCTCAGTTTCTCTGGCAGCCACAATTGAGCCACAAATATCCTTGTCAGAGTTTTTCTATTTGGCATAATGAAAGCCATCTCATACTAGGAAGTGAAAAACCAAACCCTGCAGGAAGATCAGCCGATCTGGGTGGTGTGAATGACTTCATGTTCCTACCTAAACTGGTACAGTGATCTCCATCTGTGAAATATCGGATTTAGAACTACGCCTCCGTGGCTTTTTCTAGACCCGCTTATTCTCACAAACTGTTGCAGTCAGGTGGAAAAAAAAAGTACACCAACATGTCCCAGTTATGTTAATATTTAGTGTCCTTTAGCTGACAGCTTGTTGGCCTCATGTGGACCCTTAAAAATCCACTTGATGACCAGATCTGGCCAGTTAGTCAACATTAACCACAACCGTCTCTGCAAACTTGGCTTGCTGGTTTGTTTTCCTACAAAGACATTTACATCTAGCATTATTTCTCAGCAATCTTATTTTTTGTGTGCATGAGGCTTAAATAGTTTTACTGTTTTTAATCTGCACTGTTTTATTAATATAAAACGGTAACTACACCCACACAATTGATATCCTTTATGTCCGTGTTATTCTGTATTTAGCATCATTTGAGCACAGCCCATTTTCAAACAGACCTCCAAGATAGTGTGGGACGTGGTTACTGAGGACAGACGGACAGACGGACAGACGGACAGACGGACGGACGGACAGACGGACAGACGGACAGAGGGACAGACGGACGGCTAGACGGACGGACGGACAGACAGACGGACAGACGGACAGACAGATACCTGTTCCTGGAAACCATCTGTGCTCTTCTGGCCTTTAGTCTGCAGCAGGCAGCGAGCGCTCTGAGGCCGTGGGTTGGTGTGAGCCATGACAACCTGGTTGCTATGGACCATGCCCTGGTTGCTATGGACCATGCCCTGGTTGCTATGGACCATGCCCTGGTTGCTATGGACCATGCCCTGGTTGCCATGGACCATGCCCTGGTTGCCGTGGTACTGAGGGTTGGTGGCGGGCTGATGGGATGTGTGGGAGGAATGGGGGTTGTACTGGGGCTGGTTCCCAGACGGGGACAGGGCCATGGGCATGCCCGAGCCGGGGTAACCCTGTCCAGGAGCAGGATGGCCTGGACAGGGAAAAAAATAAATGGGTAATACTCAAATAATACTATCTGTAACTGATTAATGTGCGGGCTGTTGATTTGAGACACATGGCAGACAAACTTCATTGGGCGACTGCTTGGAACCCAAACAATTAAATGTTATACAATATAACTCAAAGTGGTATCTTACTCTTTATTCAACCCCAAAGTACATCTTTTCGGGCAACTAATTTAATTTATTACCATTTACCTTGAGACATGTTGCCTTGGTACTGCCCAGGCCCCCCAGAGGGAACCACTGACAAGGGCATGCCCGGTTGGTATTGGCCCCCTTTGTTCATCATCCCGTCGTAGCCCTGCTGCACGACTACACGGTGAGGCGTAGTGGAGGAGGAGGAGGAAGAGGAAGTGACGACCATGGTGTTGTGTGACTGGTGCGAAGGGTTGTGCGAGTGGCCACTCTGTGGACAGCGGAGGGACAAGTTAGACACGTTGAAAATTCTTCAGCACAGAGACACGCTCACATCCACACCAGAGGAGTGGTTATTGGAGAGATGCTTAATCATTTGTATTTAACAGACATTATCCGAAGTTCCTTTCTTCCTTCCAAGCCACAAGAACCCTACCATGTATAGGCTGGATAAAACACGGAAAACTAAGACTGAAAGGTTCACTGATCAGCTCTTACCTTTTTCATGAGGTTGTCAGGTGGGACGTCCCTCCTGCCAAGTGAGTAGGGAGCCCACTGGTTGCTCCCTGACAGCCCCTCCTGGTCATTATCCAGCATGGCCGCCTGCTGAGAGGGGGTCTGAGAGAGACACAGTGACCGTTACTGAAAATGAACATTTACCTTTAACTCGTGTATCAACCTTTGCCTTTGCCTTTACCTTTGCCTTTGTTTATACGGAAGTTATGTGAGATTCTGTTGTTTTTAAGTATGAATACCGTAGAGCTGTAACAGCTAAGTAAATAGAAGGTGAAGTAATATACTGTGCAATGTTACCACCAGTCAACATGGTGTGATGACTGATGCAGGTGATACATACTGTATCAGAATAAAACGTTGTTTTTGTATTGAAACCCTCCTACACCGAGAGCTTCTCACTCAAAGCTCCTGAGAACTTGGCTTTCTTTCTCTGCAACAAAATAAATATGAATGATTAAATAAGACAATAATTTAAAGGTAAAAAATGTCCTTAGGTATTATTTATTAATATTTTACAGGACTGTGTGAGCGTGGTTTGATCAGATGTGATTGACCCACCAACTGTCATCAGATGCTGATTGAAATGTTGCTGAATCCTGATTGGCTCACACAAATATGTGACATCACTTTTGGGCCCCCGCCTACTTTAAACCAGTAAGAGCAGCAAAGACAAAAAAGAAATATTGAAATCTCTTCTGTGAAATAACTAAAACTGTTCGTCACGAACCATGTGTTCAGATAGCAGCCTATTACCCGCAGTAAGAACGATGTTTGAGAAAACAAGTTCTCGGGGCCTTTAAAGGTGTTCCCAGTTCAAAAGTATTTTTTTGTATCAGGTGGCATAGTAGAAATGGTTGAATGTGGTGTTGACATGTAATGCCCAAAGGCTCCACGTGTCAGACAACAAGTACATCGACAGAATACAGTAGAGTGTTTTAGGATTGCGCAGACCAATGTTGGCAGGGCTGCTTCAATCCTTGTCATTTTGGGAACCTTGAAATATGGTAAAGTGTCTTATAGCTGAGTCCAAACTCATGAAATATGATTATTGGGATTTGAACGCCAAAATACCCAGTTCATCAATACTCACAGCTTGCGGTGGTAGTCAAGGTAATTATAATAATCTAAATTATAACAGCAATAATGCCAACACACTTAAATAATAGTTCATGGTTGCTGTAGCTGGGTGAAGAGGCAGTAGCAGCTAGTAATTAGAGAAAATAGCTAGTGTGCAGTGATAACAGCAGTACCAGGGGTTACCAGTACCAGAGGGATACTCACAGCTTTAGCAGACGGAGGAGGAGGTAGTGGCAGCCAGCGGCCAGCAGGGGGCTCATGCTTAGTGTTATTGTAAAGATTAAAGTTCAAAGTGCTGCTGCGCCCCTGGCCGTGACCCCCGCCCTGACAGAGCATGCCCAGCGTGAGCGTGTTGTGCTTTAGGACACCACTCTGATTGGAGGAGACAACATCACATGACATGGGTGAATGCAGGGGGAGGGGGGCGGAGCCCACACAGCGGGGTGCAGTGTGGCGATAACACACTGTGAGCTCCACACACAAATAAACAACCAACAATAACAATGATAAAACAACAACAACAACAACAACAACAGTGCAGAGTTGCTGAAAGCACAGAGAAATGTTAGCTTGTGATCGGTCAATACAGACAGAGAACATTGTGTCATACAGGCAACAACTGGTGGATCAATTCACTGTAGCATTAGTGTGTACGTTTTCAAATTAGCTATGTAGTTACATGTGTGGATATTTAAACAAACAATTAGCTGCATCCCTAATTGAAAACTGATACTGTTTTTCAATGCTTCATTTCAGCACCATCACACAGCTCGGTCCAAATGTCAAAGCCAACTTTTTTCATTATCTTGCTGAAAGTTAGATGAGAAGACTGATAGCACTATCATGTGTATACAGTAAATATGAAGCTGGAGCCCAGAGACAGAAAGACTAGAAAACAGGCAGCCTGGCTCCGTCCAAAGGTAAATTAATATTCCAATGAGCACTTCTAAAGTTATTAAAACGAATGAAGGTGCATAAGATGTTTTCAAAAAACATTTTAAAATCAATTGACTAGAATTCTCTTGGCGACTCTTCACTTGTTTTCAAAAAAACTATTTTAAGAAGCATCACAGGGTTCTTGTCACAAAGCAGATTTCGTTTTTTTGTATTTTTTAGGACATGTGATTTCTTCAGCGCATATCATTAGTGAGTGTGCAGTAGGTCAGGCTGACAGAGCGACAGTGTGAATGGGACACACATGCAGCCGGACACAAACCTGGTCAACCTTACAACACAGACTTACACAGATACAGACAGGGAGGGCTTCCGAATGCTGTGCGTGTGTGTGTTTGTGTGCATCTCCCTCTTCAGTGTCTCTGCATTGCATTGACATACCCTGTCCAATCGTTTGGCCTCTATGTGCCTAAGTAGCTGTTGCCTCCAATCGGCAGGCATCCTGGAGGTGATATCTTCAGGCTTCAGAGGTACGCCGGGTCTTACTTTGATGGTGTCATCAGAGGGTTTCTCAGGGCAGGTTGCCAGAGTGTAGTCAGGGGGCATTTTCTCCAGCAGGGCAGCCATGGTGGGACGAGCTGAGACTGGACGCGCCTAAGTACGAAAGATTCAAATTCTATTAAGACGATAAGAAAAAGTTGGACGCTCAGTTGAGTGAGACGCTAGATAGTTTAATATTGCGTGGTTATCGCGAGGGTTGAATGGAACGTGCGAATGCCAGGCAGATGAGCACAAAGACTGAAGTAATGCAAACACTGTTTACACAACAGGTGATGTACAGTCCGACATTCACCTTCAGCCTGGTGCTTTGGTGAAATACAGCACGAAGAAGACTGCAGTCATAAGTGTTCAATATGAGTTTCCTAGTTTCCTTCCTTTTTATGCTGAAAGCTGCCAGATGAGGTGCTTTGCCCATCTGATCAGCATGCAGCTGGTCACCTCTCCGTGACTATTTTTGGAAAGTCTGACTTGGGGCAAACCCAGAACATGCTGAAGGGATTATTCATGGATTTAGGGGAATGCCGTGGGATCTAGGGGATATGGCTGAGGCAAAGGACACCTGCACTACTCTGCTTAGTCTGCAATGACCCGGACCCAGGTAATTGGAGGAAAGTGGATGGATACAAATGTTTCCACTAAGTCAAATACATACTCTGCAATACCAAGTCCTCATACCTCTATGACAAATACTGTGTGTAAGACTAGGCTGTTTGTCAGTACCTTACAAGTACAAGTATTTTTGGTAATTTCATTCATTTTTAGCCAACTAATCTACAAGGGAAAGGTGAGTGAAGGATGGCGGTCATGGTTATAAGAAACCAAAGTTTACTGTTGTTAGGAGGATGAAAGCCCCCGGTCTCTGTTTTTTCGCCTTTGTTGGTGTCTGGTGACTTTTGCGACAGTATTACTGTACGAGTACATTTACTAATCAGCAGATTAATCAATTCCGACAATAATTATTAGTTGCAGCCAGGCCTGGATTTCCACCATTTTAAGAGCAAGGTCACTTGGATTTTTTTGATGGCATTAAGGCCAAATGCCAGGCCACGATTTTAAGCCCACAGAAATAATTAATTTAACTCTAAGGGTTAAGGATTATTTAATTTTGAATACATAGTATAACTATCAGTGTAATAAAGCTGTGTATTTCACAAAATAATTCATCAGTGTTTGCAAATATAGATATTTTTAAGTTGTTTAGTGTTCTTATTTCTTATTTTGTTTTACTGTAGCCTACAGCCAAAGTTAATACCGTTAAAACACCAGTTATGATCTATAGCTCGGTTTTCTAGCCAGGCTCAAAATCGAACCCACCACTGGTTATGTGCCCAGGTTTTCACTTGATGTGTAACAATTCAGAATCTCAACAAAAGACACTGGTGTCTCAAAAATGCATCAACAGGAAAGAGGCAGATGAGAGAACAACTAAATCAGCTGGGGCAGTGTGGGCAGGGTTATCAAGGCCCCTGTAGCCAGACAGTGACAGACAGTCTACCTGAGATGCTCCATAAGTCTCAGTACTGTAGCTCCTGGCAGACAGGGGACGGCGCTGAGTCAGGCTCTTGGTCGGATAACCAATCATGGGCTTCTTCTGTTCCTGGTAGGTGGGATAGTCGTCATCGTAGCGACCGTTTCTCTTGTTGTGCATCATCTGGCTCTGGCTGTCGGCCATGTTGGAGTGCTCCATGGGGGTGGAGTAGGCCAGAGCCCGACCATAAAGAGGGGGGTCCGCCTGAAGAGAGGAGAGTTTACAACTATCAGAGACCTCCACATTAAACCAAAAAGGACGATGTGGTGGATAGATATTTAACAGACAGCTTTAATGTTTGCATGATATTATTCATTTGATTGAATTATTTTTGACAACTAAAATAGACACACACACACACACACACACACACACACACACACACACACACACACACACACACACACACACACACACACACATACACAAAGAAGCATTATTTTTCAAACAACAGATGTCTTACCTGCTGTCTGTACTGAGCTTCCTGCAGCGCCTCCTGCTGGGCTTCATGGACTCTGCGGAACAGAGCAAGCTCTGTAGAGCTCACCAATGAATCTGCTCTCCTCAAAAACCCTGGCCTAGAGCGTTGTGCCGGGATCGGCTGCTGATGTTGGCTGGGTGGACCATCCTGGTTGATTGGCGATTGGGGGAAAGAAAACATCTCCAGCGGTGGATATGCACGATACCGAGGGCTCACCAACTCCTTGGGTAATGTCTTCCCTGGTTGATTGAGGTACTCCAAGGCTTTCGATGAGTGGTTGACATAATCTGGTGTGTTGGGGAATGGGGGAGGCACCCGTCGGTCCATGGTCACCTGATTGGTTAGAACGGTTACCAGTAAGTCCATGACAAGTTTTCAGACATTTTTGTTGTCATACAACACTGATTTTAAGTGAATTTGTCTTAAAGATAGTTAAGATTATTATCTAAAATTATCTATAGAGTTACTTTAGGCATCCTGAAATCTAAATATCTTTTCATATGGCTGCAGTACAGTTTAACATGAACTACATGAAAGAATGATTACCAAAACAGCAGACAGACACAGTTAGAGACGACTTGGTAAACATAGTGGAGAATTTAGTGGCTAAAGAGACAGATATTTCTTTGCTGTTGGAGACCAAAACCAGAACTAATAGAGAGTGAATATTGGACTGATATTCACCAGGTTCCCGCAAAATAAAACAATATTGCTCCATAACTGCTGGATGTGTAATAAGTAAATGTTCACTCACAAGCTCACCATATCACCAGAGGTGATGATACATCAAAATTGTATTTCCACAGGCCTCAAGTGGAAATAAGTTGTAAAAAGTAATTGCAGGTTAAAGAAAGAGAGAAGCTACGAACCTGGGGGTTGTAGTTGTGGTCAAAGTGGTAGGCCTTGTGCGGGATGGCAGGTTTTTGGTTCTGTCCCGACTGGTTCTGGTTGCTGGCTCCGTGTCCTGGGAAGATCAGCTCATCGTCTAACATGGGGGCAGACTGTGACCGTGACATGTTGGTCTGCTCCATAGAACCGGGCATGTCTTGACGGTCCAAACTAGTCTGTTGCTCAATGGATGAACTGTAGTTATCCACGGGTATACTGTAGAAAGAACAAGATAAACCAGCTACAACTTTGCAGTCACTTGACCCACTGACATGATTGACACTGCTATTGTTAAGAAGAATAACAACAAGCCTACCTGTAGACCTTGTAGGAGCCAATGTCGATCTCATCGATGCTCTGTGACTTCTTAAACTTGGATCTTGTCTCCCTCATCATGGGGGACAGGCGGTCCGAGCTTTTACTCATCACCACGGTCACCTTGTTGCCCCCGCTGACACTTAGCTGATCCTTCCTGTTCTGCTCCCCCTGATTTTCGTGGTACGTCCAGCTGCCGGGCAAAGGCCCTGCTCCTTGTTCCAGCCTTAGAGCAAAAAACAAGTGAAGTGTTGTACTTATGAGAGCCAGAAAACATACCTAGACTAGGGCAGAGTTACAACAGTAAAAGAGAAAAGATAAAGACAAGTGAAACAGTGTCATGATGTCTGGAACAAGGTTAGTGTTAATCAGATCAGAAAGGAAGAGGGGGTCCAGCAGCTGCATAACACCAGTGCACAAATATTATGCTAGCATATCTACAGGTTAACTACAGCCAACATCAGTTGGTTTATAATACAGCAGTCACTCCGCCCCCCGAATGTCTGGAGATTTCTAAATGCAAAGTTGTTGCTCGAACAGCTGCAAGAATGGCTGCTAACAGACCTACGCCCCTTACGTGTCCTGGATTTAGATAGGCCAATCTTTTTCATTAATCAACTGATTATTTGTCAAACCTGGAAAAAGTTTGAACACACAGGATCAAATTATTACAGAGCACTGCATCTACTTACGTTATCTACTATTTAAACAAAGCAGTACGATGGATAGGCAGATCAAAACACTGCACTTTTAAGCAGAGAAAAGGGTTTAAATGCTGCTGTAACGGTTGGCTGAAATGAAAACCTGCAAACCCTGGGGGTCATGAAGCCTTTCATATTAACACATACACATTTGAGGGCTAACTGTGGGACTGTCGGAGCTCCTTTCAGTTACCTTGGGTCCTTGCGGTCAGGGTTGGGGCTAGAGCTAGGCGTCAGGTCCAGTTTGGAGGGAAAAGCGGTTCGGTCCTCCAGCGGGCTGGGGGTCCTGGTCCAGTTCTGCCAGGGATTCTGGGAAGGATGTCCTGACTGTGGGTCATTGTCCGGAGGGGGGCGTTGGTTGCCGTGGAAGGGGAGCGTCTGAGTGTCAAGCTCCAGAGGTACGCCTACAATTCGCTCCTGCCTGAGGAGGGGGCGGCGCCCATGTGTTGACTGGCTGCGGGGTTTGGAGCCCAGCGGCGGGTTTCCCTGACTCCCAGTAGAGGTCGGAGGATCCAGAGGAGACTCCTCGGGATCAAAACCTGTGTTGTCATAGTGAGGAGCCTCAGACCAATCAAAAGGCTCGCTCAGTGGGCGTCGATCGCCGCGCTGCTGCAGGGTTCCTGATGGAGGGGTTTCTCTCTGAGATAGCAGGGGCTTGGAGTCAATGGGTTTGGGGAAAGACTGAGCCAGTCTGCAAACATAGAAAATATGAAACATTAATCATGCTGTGGAAAATTAGTGCCACTATTATGTGCTGTATATTTAATCAGAGCCAATGGGCATTGGAACAACATAACTTTATCTCGCTCTCTCTGGAAGATCAAGTTGGCCAACAACCATGTTTGTGGTAATTAATGTTTCCGAGAGCAGCCTTGAACAGAAAACATTAATGGCTTCAACCTCCCTCACTGCCACTCGCAGTTTGCAAATACCACACTTTTCACAAGTACACAGACAAAGAGACAAGCACGCAGATTGTGATCTGTACATCACCCCAGGGCGTGTAAAATGACAACTTAAATGTCAAAAAATACCAAAGCGAGCTTTCAACCTGCGGGGACTCCTTAGAACGAGGAGAGGCATGGGAAGAGTGAGGACGAGGAAATGATTGTTAACTTTATTATACACATACTATTCCAGTGGAAAAGGTTACTGTTCTATTACAGAATGCACTATATATCTGTTCAGACCCTGTGGTGTCAGAGAGGAAACCGAATAAACAAACAAGTATGGGACAAATCTAACATGTGCGACGATAAATCGGAATATTTAGATCCCTGGAAGAACTGATGTGAACGTGAATTTGTCACGACCCATAAATGTAAATAAATATGAATAGAAAAAAACGAAAATCTTATGTTGCTGATTTTGCTTGTAACTTAATATATATATATAAGTATTGGTTTATTAGTATATAAATTATCAGAAAATATGCTTCAACTTTAAACTTACATATTGTAAATTTAGCGAAACATTGATGTTTAATGCATCAAAAATATCAGGAGCCACTGAGTAATCAGCGAAAGAAGAAAAACAAGCACACTCTGACCCGCAATTATATGTTGATGTCACAGCATCACAACCAAGCCTCTTTATTTAATGACTTTTATGCGTCGGTGTAAATAAATTCTCGAGATAGTACTGAAGCCGGAACTGGACAGCTCCTTATGAGTCTCTCTGACCTTGACTAAGTGAGCAGAGAGATGAGAAAGTCACAGTAAGATGGAGGAAGGAGAGGATGGAGAGGATGGATTGGGCAATTGGACAGATGGATGATAGATGAAGGAGATTGCCGGAGATTGGAGAGGGGTTGGAATGGAAAGAGGAGAATATATGATGGATAGTCGGAGGGATGTGATGAAATTTAAGATGAAGCAATTACCTGTTGGTCCAGTGTGTTTGAGGGGCCTGGTCCTTGTTTAGGGCCGGAAGGGCGGGAACATGTGGATGTGGATGTTGGTGTGGGTGTGCGTGAGAGTGTGTGTGTGTGTGTGGGTGTTGGTGTGGGTGTGGGTGAGCGTTGCCGGGCGGGTTGGAGGAGCCGGAGGAGCCCTGTGAGGGGGAGTAGTCGGAGTAAGTGGCCGAGGAGCCGCTGTGGTTCAGACAGTGGAGCTTATCCACCTCTTCATCTGTAGACTCTGGACAGAGACAGAGAGAGACAAGACAGCTCTGTTCAGTGAAAATGTCACATTCTCTTCTTCTGCTAAAGTGCCTTTGTGTCATCATGTCTGAAAGAAACCTGAAGTCTGTATCTTATCCCCCTGGATTTGGATCTTTATCGTGATACCCAGTGATATTGTTTTCATTGATAGGGATGGCCATACGTAAACCCACGGTGACAGTGGATTCTGTGATTAGCTGATTGATTTATCTACGTATAAAGTGGACATCTCAAAAGAATGAACAGACTTGGCTCATCAAAGATAAATTAACAATTCAAACAATCCTTAGTTGCAGCTCCAGATGTATTTTGTGTTTGCGTCTAATGTGCAGGTTGACGGTTGAGGGGACACAAGGGAAAAGTTTGTGAGTGAAGCTATTGCAGAACTAAGAAATCATCCTCACAGGAAAACCAACAGTTTTCACAAATGTAATCTTTATGTTAAAGATATAGACCCTTATTAAGACGAAGTAATCCTCCCAAATCCCAGCTCACCGTTTGGATATTGAAACTAAACGGTGAACTATGTTGCCAAAGCTTAAAAAGCTAATGAGAGCTACTACAACCTCAGAAAGTGTTTCCAGAATTATGTTTAAGCTGAATTGCATTGAAGCCTGTATACTGCATCATACAGTACATGATGAGAAGTAGAAAAATCACATTTATTGTCATCTCTGTCTTAAAGTGCTCTCATTATATGTTTGGACATTATTGAGTCCACTGCACTGAAGCCTGGTAATAAAACATGGGACCTTTAATTAACCACACTAGTCCCATTTAAATCAAGAAGCTCTTTTAAAAGGGAGACCTGGAAAGAAAGCATCATCAAAACAAACACAACAGTTGTAGAAAGACGTACAGGAGGGGCCAGTGGGCTCATGAGACAAACCTATTAAGATCTTCACAAAACCAACCAAAGAAAGCTTCTTATTAACTTCGCCACAAGATCCTTCATTAAGAATTTACACTCACCAGGACAGACAAGCCGTTTGAGTTTTAATCATTTCACAGCAAGAACCCTGACAAAAGAGTAGATTACATGACGCTCTGAGCTCTGAATTAGACAGAGCTGCAGTTCGTCACAGAGATAATGAACTATTTCGTTCAGTAGACGGGATTAATGCAGTAAATTATTTAGAAAGAAAAAAAAGGATTTTTGAAAGGGCAGTGAAATTAGCGTTGGGCTCATCTGTAAAACTTTGGTATACCTCAGATGAAACTGAGGCCTTCGAGGCAAAACATATAAAAAGGGTCCAGCAAAAGGCTGAACACTTAAGACTGGAATCTAGATTCACTAAAGAGGTTTATGATATTCCCTCCCGCTCTCTGTTATGTGCTGGAATTAATCCGCTTACCACCATGACTAATTAGTGGACACCATTACAACATGCCCCACAGCGCTTTACAATAGACCACATTAAATTACTGTGTCTACATGTATGTCTACAAGCCTCTCTGTGTCGCTGCACACATACAGTACCTTTCTTGTCCTTCCCCAGCAGAACCACCTTTGGTTTGTACATCGGCGGCTCCACCAGGGTGGGCCTCATGTCGGAAATACGGATGTCGTTGGGAGAGCCGCCCATCGAGTCCTGTGGGGAGACAAAGCACACAGGTTCACATCAGGTAGCTACAGTACAGTAAAACAGCCTTGGGCAGCCTAGCTAGGAGCCTGCGAGCTAATAGGCTAATGGCCACCAAGCTGTGGATGGTGAGCAGCAGCTGGAATCGTTCACTCAAAAATGTAAGCTCATCAATTTTTTAACCTTATAAATATAATATCTCTGAAGCGGGATGCTGCTCGTCCTGTCAGTCTGTGAAACTAATGTCAGTTAAAGCTGTTAACAATCTAATATAGAGGTCATAAGATGTGCTTCGAAATTTAAATGTCTTGTCAGGTGAAGACATAACTAAGTAAAGGTAGACACACATGAATATGCACATGCACACAAACTTATATATATCTTTTAAATGTCCAACTAATACACAACACACAATTGAATATTTTGTTTAGGTATACATTTTATTGACATTGTCCGTAATTTATTTCCCTGATAACTGTACAAATAAGAAACAATGTGACTTGAATTGGGTAACTGTATAACAACAAGCTAACATCACCAAATGGGGCATGGAGCCACAATTCAGTTTGAATGTACTTTGTTGTGTGTGTGTGTGTGTGTGTGTGTGTGTGTGTGTGTGTGACAAACCTCTGAGCTCTCCGTCAGGTCCTCTTTGTCCTTCCTCTTGGGAATGTCAATGCCAGAGTTATGCATTGATCCCTGATCCATTAGCTGAGACTGAGAGAAGTCCTGCATCTCTCTGTCTGTCACCTGGAAAACACACACACACAGATCATTTGTGATGCGTGTCTTATACACACCGATACACCGATATGTACTGTTTTGTGATATCGAACACAGTTATGTGTGCATCTGTGTGTTTCCTACCTCTTTCGGAGGCAGGGGCCACGGTGGTTCGTACTGTTCTTTGCTGAGGTGTGTGTGTTCCATGTTGGTTCCTGCCGAGGTGGCAGTGCCTGTGCTCAGCTGGTGCTGGTGCTGGTGCTGATGCGGATGCTGATGCTGGTGCTGGTGCTGGTGCTGGTGTTGGTGCTGGTGCTGGTGCCCGTGTCCGGCGTGTACGCTTTTACCCACAAGGCTTTGCACTGACTTGACCATGTTCTTAAGGTCCTCGGGGTAGGGTGTTGGGTAGCGCTTTAGGTTTATCTCCACCTGTACACAAACGTGGAAATCAGTTGCGTGTACACAAATAAAGAATACACACTGAGCAAGCATTTGTTAGAATGATATAAAGAAGTGTGTTCGCATATGTGAAACTTTAAAATATCTCAAACAAGACACCATGAATTCTGTAAAAAGGTTGCTTTCATTCATTCATTTCTTTCTTTTATTTGTTGTCACAAATCTGAAGATAACATAATAGCAATATGTAAAGACCTGTTTACTTTAAAATATAACCTTGAGGTTACTCAACACATTTGGAGATTTATTAAAATCTCCAAGATCATTTAGCGATTTTAGTTTGTGCAGGGAAATGCTTTGTCGCCCCCTCCAATGCTGTGTTGGACATTATGCGTATCAAACTGACCTTGACCTTCCCAGAGTTGTCTTCCTCTTCTTTCTTGTCGTCAAAGTCAAAGGCCACAGTCATCCTCTGCTGTCTCTGCTCCTCCCACAGAGTAGGATTAAAACTGTCACTGTCCGACTGGTAATCTGTACACACCCACACACACACACACACACACACACATCAAGGACAAACTGATCTTCAACAATAGGTCTACATGTTAGACACACTTCAGTTAATTCAATTCACGTGGACATTTACAAACACACAAATAACACATGCACACGTTCATGTTACACATAACTTCAGAGCACACAACATCCTATAATGTAACAAATGCTATGCTTGTAATATTGCCAAGTGTAATAAAACAAATACAAAACATTCTTTGGCCTTTTTTACATGTCTACCCACACACACACACACACACACACACACACACACACACACAGTTTGTACCCTCATCGCGTCGCGGTTGCTGAGGAAACATGTAGTTGGTCAAAACCTTCTGTTTGGTTTCAGGGTGGGCTTCTGTCTGCAGTGGGATCAGAGCCTTGGACTGCAAACACACACACACACACACACACACACACACACACACACACACACACACACACACACACACACACACACACACACACACACACACACACAATAACATTAGTATTCTTGAGGGTACGTTCACTGACCACATGTATTCCCTAATTCCTAATCTAAACCTAATCCTAATTTTGAAAAACAAAAAGATGGTTATTACAATATCCGATTGATTACAGGAAACTTCTGTTCATTCAGAGCTTGACATTCACACAAAACATTCATTTGAATATCAATTTTGCTAACATTGATGCTCACATAAAGTTTAACAGCCCTGTTTGCCAGGAACATTTTTTGGCATTGTGCATTTTTGCAAACCACGGATTTGTTTAATGTTGACATTTTTGCATTCAGTCTGAGCAAGTGACAACGAGTGGAGCGCAGAGCTAGTGCCGTAGTACATGGAGCGACTGTTATTGAAAGTTTGGTGGTACAATGACGAGTTACTCGTCCACTAAGGGTGTGGGAGGGGTGGTGGATTGGTCAAAGACACACAGAACTCTTACGGAGGAGGTCACTGTTTAGTTTACGCATATTACGTACCGTTACGTAAGAATGTTTCACAATAAAAGTCTAATACCAACTGCTCAGCTGAAAGGGTTTTTAATATAAATGTGAAAAATAAAATACACTGACAAAACCGGATAAGAGATGAAAACCTTTATTCATGAGAAACCTGTCTCAAGTAAAAGCCTGGTTATCTGATTAAAGCTGTGTGTGTTATAAGCATGTACAGTCTCTTGGTAAGCGTGTGAGAGGAGATACCTGATTGTCAGAAAGCCAGAGAGCTGCCAGGTCTTTCAGCTTAGTAAAGGTAAACGGTAGATTCTTTAACCTGAGAGAGAGAGAGAGACAGAGGGAGGGGCGAGAAAGAAAAGAGAGATGTTTCTTATGCCCACGCACTGTACAGCCTGCAGAGCACGTAACCATGGCAACACACTCACCCATTCCCATGGCAACTGCAGGTCGTGAGAGCAGCTGCAGAACCGGAGCGGCCATTGAGAAAGTGTTGATTGCATGTGTGTGTGTGTGTGTGCATCTATTGTCACTACTGAGTCATAGTTTTGGTCATCTGCCTGTGTGTGTGTGTGTGTGTGTGTGTGTGTGTGTACCTGTTGTCACTGAGGTTAAGAACTCGTAGTTTGGTCATCTGTCCGATCTCATCAGGGAGAAATTCCAGTTTGTTTGACCGCATTGACATTACCGTCACATTCTTACAGTTACCGATCTGAAACACACACAATTAAACTATGATCAAAATAGTTTCATCAACTTATTGTTTCAGGTCTAAATGAAATGAGGATGTGCTAGTGTTCCTCAGGTGTGGATCTTCCTACCTCCCGCGGCAGCTCTGAGAGGAAGTTCTCGTCAGCAGCGAAGGTCCTCAGATTGTGCAGGTAGCCGATAGTGGAAGGCAACGACTCCAACTCATTACAACTACAGTCAAACTCCTCCAATAGAGACAGACTTGGTGACAGGAAAAGAGGCAGAAAAGAGGAGATACAAAGAACATGACAGAGAAAGAAATTAAATTAGTCCACAGGCTGCAAAATCTCTGCTGGAACGTTAGGTTACTTAGACGACTTAGGTTATAAAGGACAAGGATGGTGCTGCTCTTTATTTTTCCTATTGCCAACAACTCCTGGGAAAAGACTGAACCAAGAATGGATTCATCCCACTATTACTGTCTGTGTAGCCAAAGCTTGATACAGCTGATTCCTCTGTGCAGCAGAGCTTCTTAGTTAAAAACACATCAATGAGCCACAAATTGCACTGGGTGACATGTTCCTTCATTACCATAAACACACACACACACACACACATACACACACACACGCACACTGTAGTTTATTTTGAGTCATTCCCACATACACCAGCCTTTAGTGTAAAATACTGGAGATGAAAAAAAGTTCCAAACTAATGCATTATGTCCTCTGGTTTCAGATATTTTTCAGCTGTTTGAGGAATGAACGGACTGTTATTATTTTGAGTCTTCAGGAACTGAATGCCACAGACAGGGTGCTGAGAGACGGACTAACACAGTGTTGGTTTGGGTCCTTTTGTGGAATTTGTTGACAATAAGAAAAATTCAGAAAGGCACCAGCCTTATCCTGTAACATGTTATTGTAAAAAGGTACATTTGTCTTTACAGCGACAACTTAAAGGGAGAAAGTGTTGAGAGAAGGAAAGGATCATCACATTGAAGAATCAGTCAATCGACTAAGACGTAACCAATCTGGTGTTGCCTACATTAACTTGGTCTCATTTGCTGACCACGCATTTTCTCTTACCCACGTTATCCCCTTTGATGTCTGAAATTCTTCAACCTGGATCTCAACTTCTTCCCTCAACCAAGAATCACAGTAACATCCACGAAAGGCCCTCTACAGGACACCCTGACCCGCCCACCCCCCTTGACTGCCATCCTTGGCCTAGCGGCACGCTAACAGCAGGCTAATGCTAATGAGACAACGCTTTTACATTAATGTTCTGTCACTGTTAACATTGCATTAGTCTGCTACTATTACTCCCATTAGACCGGACCATCTGGGCCACCATACGGTCTGAAAGGAGAGAGGGGGGGAGAGATTTATATATATATGCAGATTTAAGGTTACCTCGTTTATTATTTTCTTCTCAACATTGTTTGTATTCCTACTTAAAAGAATGTCTCCCACTTCTCCCACAAATATATGCTGGTTTGAATGTGTCAAATTTCACAGCACTCCTAAGAATATTTTAGCTGCCGCCGGCCAACCAGCTCCATAAGCCTATTCTCAATGGCAGGTGTTGCGAGGAAACACAGTCGCTCAGTGGTTAGACACTGTGTCACACAAGTTTTTAGATCTCCTTTGTGTATGAGGCATAAATACTTTAGTGGGAGGATGCTCAGCAAGAAACCTAAACCCTGCTTCAGCTACATGTTTTACATCAGAGTAAACTCAGATACAGCTGTCTATACAGCTACCTGGTGTAAGTATGTATACATGTTTATTGTGGCCTAATTCTATAGCTGCAATATAGTTATGGCCTTGAAACGATTACTGGCTGAAAGTAAAATGAGAATATACTTGCTCTTCCCATGAAAGTTACTGCATTGTTTATTGGTTCTATTGAAACCGCTATAGGCTGCACACAAATACAGACAAGTACAGAAACATAACTACTGATTCAACTGTGTGTAGATACAGTATACAGTATATATCCTACTGCACTGATGCAGCTAGAGGGGAATAGAATGTAGTATTGGTTGAGGCACAGGCATAAATTCTGCAGAGACATACAACACGTATCTGTTTAGTAATGTAAAATAATATCTTATTTAGGAATGTAGAGTTGCTCAGATGTAGAACCAGAGGCGTAGAAATATGATCCCATTAAAAATAAGTAAGTAACACTTAAAAACTAGAGGGGTAAGAAAATGATAATTTCAGGTGTTTTTGTTTTAATCAGTGAGGAAGCAATGGATCTACAGTGCTACTTATTGAGGCTAAAACCCGGGATTTGTTCAGGAAGACAAAAGGTTTTCAGAGCGTTCTGATACAAATGTGTTGCAAAGAGTGGCCTTTAAGTCTGTTATATGTCACTGAATGTTAAATAGTCTTGAGGAGAAAGTAATCCATCACAGATTAACTGATTCACACAATAATTAGCAGCATTATCCGAGTCACTACTCAACTGTTTCAAACAGAAAAAAGGAACGGAGTCAATTTATCGAAATATGATCTATTTTATTATTATTATCACTGTAGGCCTTGTTTGGTTTGAAATTCTTCCAAAGTCCATCAATCATGGAGTTCTTATTTGCAGTGTGCAAAGTGAGAAGAATTGTATGACGCCAAAAGTATACAGAAAACTAATTGACAAAGCTTCTGAATTAAAAATAGTTTGTGCTTGATTCAAATTGTTTTCAAAAGTTTATGTGATTGAATCTGGACTGTGATGGATTATAATAAGAATTATTTTAATCAAATCACTCTAATCATTTTAAATGCAATCATTTGCATCTCAACCCTGCAGATTTGAGCAGGATGTAAGAATGTAGATTTTATTCGACTATTTAAATATATTTAAAGTTTATGTTTGCATGTAATTTGCATGTAGTTTCCCA
The DNA here is from genome assembly GCA_032191485.1 of Leptoclinus maculatus. Taxonomy (NCBI): domain Eukaryota; kingdom Metazoa; phylum Chordata; class Actinopteri; order Perciformes; family Stichaeidae; genus Leptoclinus; species Leptoclinus maculatus. Next base: position 13,070,744 of record JAVDOI010000004.1, on the reverse strand, counting down.
CAATCCCATGCAGTTATGAGCTTGTGTGTTTGTATCTGTAACGCAGTTGAACATCTATCTGTCTCTGAACGCACCCCTGGATCCAGTAGGCTAATTTTACTCACCCTTGCTTGGGCTTCGCACTAATGCCACGGCAACGCAGCAAACACAACACACAGAACCCCCCAATCATGAGCCAGCATAACAACACAGCAACTGACAGCAATAAACAAGGAAAACAACAACCCACCAAAGATAAACCTGCTGAGAAAATCTGACAAAATACTGTTGAAGGTGTTTTAAAAAAAAAAAAGCAAAAGTGTACATGGCTTTATTGTACGTTTTTCTTTTTGTGCATGATTGTGTGTGTGTGTGTGTGTGTGTGTGTTTCTTACCTCCCGATGGTGTTAGGCAGTGAGGTCAGCTGGTTGTCATCTACCTTCAATGTTGTCAGCTTCTTTAACATTCCTACACAATATGCATACACACAGACATATTCACATTGACACACAAACACAAATATGCTCTTCAAACGAATATACGCTGAGCTCTGAAATGCCCCTTTTGAAGAACAATTCTCTGACAAAAGTAGAAGTGAAGTATAGAGTTGGCAATATTCAATTTTTTTCTTCTTGTGACCCCATTAAAAGACTAAGACAAACAATGATTGGTTCATACTAATGGTTATTGTCAGTGTTGCCAAAGCGTGATGTAACTCATTCCTCTTCATAATAAAGCTCCGATCTTGTCCAAAAGCTATTAAAGACCCATTAATGAGCCACACGGTTGCACTGAGTGCCATGGTTTTTCATTAGCACGAAGTTTATTTTGTGTCAATCACACATACACCAACCTGCTGCACATAAATATTCCCCAGCGCAACAAAATGCATATTAATCAGTCTAAAAATAGCCCAATACAATTGCAAAATGTCTTCCTGTTTGAGTATCATTTCATTAGACTACCGTGTCCAGCTGCTTTAGTAAACTACTGAAAGCGTCTATGGTTTTAGATTTACACCTTCTCTTTTTGGTCTTTTCATGGGATTTGTTTCCAGTAAGAAGAAGATAGAATAATACCAGCCTTATCCTTTATTACACTTTTCAGTTTTCTGTGCTACATCACTCTCTAGCACAGCTAGAACCACTCTCACCTGTGATATTTCCAGTACAACCACAGTCCTCTGCTGCAGTCTACTGCACTGCCCGATCAGGAACTAAATAGGTGGGAATTTAAATGCTTTGCTACAGCTTCATCAACTTGGGTCTTTGTGTGTGCATGTGTGTATGTGTTTGTGTGTGTACCTATAGAGTCAGGGAGGTGCTGCAGCATGTTGGAGGACAGCAGCAGGTCTTCTAAGGACTCGCAGCCTGAGATTTCCGTGTCCAACGTCTCGATGCGGTTCTTAGCTAAGTCAAAGTACCGCAACTGACGAAGTTTTCCTATCGCCTGCAGCCGGGAGGGCGAGGAGAGAAAAGAAAAATTGATTGACAGAGAAAAGACAGATAAGCAGAATATCTGAAAGAAAGTGTCATCTAAATGTCTCCAGGGCTGCTTTGTTGTCCCTGTAAGAGCTGAAAGATAAGATAAAGATAAAGATAAAGAGGTTTTTATTGTCATTGTCGTGATACAACGACATTTCGTGTGGTAGCCCTCAGCCAGCCAGCAGCAGCGAACAACAGCAACGATAAACAGTATACAAGATAAAAATACACAAAAGGAATAAAAACGTTACTAAAGTAACGCGTCCGTGTTCTTACCCCTGGTATACACTGTAGAGAATTGTTATCCAGCCACAGCTCTCTGAGGTTGTGGATCTGTTCCAACACCTCCGGCTAACATGCAAACAGAGGAATCAGTATCAGCATACCACATAGGCATCAATATGCAGTGATGCAGCTACTTGTATGAAAACAACTGAATTATTCATTAACATCAAAGGACACCATCTCAGCACTAATGTGAACATGTACAGATACAAAATAATAATAATAACTTTAGCGCATCTTCAGACCAAGTCTTTAGCATACATTATTATTTTGTTTTCAAATGTCGGTAGAGTGGGTGAGACTGTCAATCTCTCTCTCATTGGTTTCTCTCTCTTGCCAGGAACCAGACCATGTAGCCAACCTAGTCCTGTCAAAGTCGACTTCCTGTCCGACCCTGATGTCATATCCTGCTCGCCTCCATCCAAACCCTCTCTTCCTCCATCATGTCACTGTGCCCCATTTCAGGGTCCGACTGAAGGACAGTAGGCTGAACTTGCTCCGGCCTCAGTGAGACAGCCCACAGAGGATTGACCATATGTGGTATTGGGTCTTGAAATGTGAACTTTGAAGGCGGCGGCCCCCAAAATAGGACACAGCATCTGTGTTTCTGTTTGGATTCCTCCTTCGCTTTAGTAATAAATATCTGCTAAATGACGACTAAGACGTTCACATTTGAGCTTTCTGTGATATCATAGGATAATCTCCATGTCAAACATATATATTCAAACACTTAATCACAAAATACAATCAGTCTCACCATTTCAGAGAATTCATTGCTACCCAGATCCAACCTCTCCAACTGTGTCAGTTTGTGGATGGACCTGAGAGGAGAGAATACTCTGATTAGCACTACTACATTGTGATATGCAGTATGTACATTACAGCATATACTTTTATTAAATTAAAAACTGCACAGCACAACAAAACACCAGCCAAACATACAGTTTAGCATTGTATTACTTACTTCACATGTATTCTGTATGTATTTTTAAACTTTGCCTTTTTTCTATTTTTACTCTTATTCCAATTATTATAATAATTGCATATTAGCATTTTAGCAATTAGCCAACCGGCATTTCACAGTAACAAAAGAAACTTTTGAATCAGTTAAAAATGACACGTGATAATATTATAATCCTACATTGCAGCAATTTTCTGTTTATTGTGGCTCTGATTTGCTATAATTTAAATTATATGATGCCAATGACGATGCACGCAGTGCCAATATTTTAAGAAATATAGCAGTAATAATAAAACAAGTTTTGCAATTTGCTGTAAGCCCACATTGGCTTGAGCATATAGTGTACTGCATGCCAATTGCTCCTATATATGAAAGACAAAGTATCAACGCATTCACAAAACAGTATCAACTGCGATGTCTTCTCTACAGAAAACAAAGATTCTTCAGAAAGTCTTCCAATAGAATCGTTGTATTATTGGGTTGTGTCAGGTTAGTGTCTCATCCCAACTGTTCTCCTTGCATGGTGGGAGTGTTTAGGACGCACGCTTATGTGCTCAAAGATTAACACGTGTTAGCAACGTTCATAATGCTCGTGAAAGAAAAACTAAATATTAGCAAGTGTGGTACAGTTTCCTGGGGAGTAATGTTTACTAAAGCTACATCCTTCCCTTTTCAGATGTTCTATCGTGTCATTTACATTTCGAACACATTGTTGTCCTTTTTTTTACTAACGTTAGCTTTGGAAAAGCAATCACGTGACTCCTGAACATCTTTTTAAATCTTAGGGGAAAACCTTGAGTAGTGATGGCCACAGCTTTACCTTTTTGAGTTCAAATGCATCTGACATGTTGATTAGGAAGCTCCTCAACAATCAGCATTAAACCATAATGCAATGGGGATTGTGCACTGGTAGTTATACTTTTAGGGTAGTTACTCTACAACTTTGAAAGTTATCTCTGTTAGTTGTTATGTTAAACAGGAGACATTTAAAACTGACAGAACCAACACATTACTGTTATAACAGGCTTTATCAGTATTCAACACCACCTGTCCATAGTTTTAATCTGGACACCTGGGACAGCAAGCATACACTCGGTAATATCATGAAGCATCTGTGTGTGTGTGTATGTGTGTGTGTGTGTACAGTTGCACTCAGTTGTGCATAAAGAATAAAATTCAAATTCTGTGTCTTAACTCTCTCTCTCTCTCTCTTTTTCTTTCGTTTTTTTTCTCATATATGGCAGTGATTCTTACTTTGGCATGGTTTTCAGGTGGTTCTCTCTGAGCTCCAGGATCCGTAGTTTGGAGAGTCTGAAAAACAGAAGACACATAAACAAAAACTTAAAATGCTTTATTAATTCTCTCTTGCAACAATTCTTACTACAACAGTTGTTATAACAGAAAATGTGGCAAAAGAACAGGCACTATTTATCCTTATTTTAACTTGAGAAATTGTTTCCTAATCAGTGATATAATGATAGATAATAATTGATCGGTAATGTGTGATTACCAAAGATTACTCCACATTATTATAGGTGATCAGCACCATGAAAGTGTTTCAATTTAGAGTACTTTTAACGTATGAGCTTCCACATATTTCACAGGATTTCATTTGAAATGTCTTTCATCACAAACTAACCGGTATCAGCTGCCCTCACTCATAATAACTGAATAAAACCAGCAGAGTAACTTGTTGGAGATGGAGTATTAAGACAACAATGAACAAAAAACACAATACAGTGACCCTCACAAAATGTTAAGAAGTATATATTAATGGGATAATAGGATGAGGAAAGAATGATTGAATGGATAGAGGAATAGACTAATATCTTTTGAGAAATGAAAACTTGGCCCTAATATGAAAAATGCCCCAAAGAATAATTACACATCCTTTAATCATGTGCAGTACAGTACAGTTTAAAGGATGAACCTGGACGTACCCATATTTTTCACAAGGACCCTTTACAATTGATACAAGCGGCACTGACTGAATTAGAGTCTGTGGTGCCTGAAATATGTAAAAACACCTCATCCAACAAAGTCACACACAAATGCTCAGGACCAAGCACACACTAACAATTACATGCATCACTTTACCTGCCAAAGTTAGCCGGCAGATACTCCAAGAAGGCATCGTTTAAGAAGAGCTGGGTCAGATTCAGGAGCTGCGTAAAACCATCTGGGAGTCTGGAAGAGAGAGTAAAAATAAGAACAAATGCAAAAGAATAAGAAAGAAAAAGAAAATGTGTGTCCTTAAAGGGACACAATGGATTCAAATATGTTCCCATACAACCCTGTAAAACAGCTCGCTGCTGTCAGCCTGTAGATGACTCATCTCTTGCACACACACACACACACACACAGTACAAGAAACTTGTATGTCTGCAGTTCACTGTGTGGTTGAGTCCAGTTGTGCTTCATGGACATTACACCACCGACAGCAAAACAGCAATTACTATCACACCTGATGCTCCAATAGTAAACAACATCAGCACTTTAATTGTAGCAATTATATCTTCTATTGTCTAGTCATAGCTGAGCCAATAGGCTGTATATGGTTGTATGGTAGTTAAGGGTCTGTGGATGCAGCCAACTACTGTAAAATATGAAGTGCCTCTGTGGTGCTTTAAATGCATAGACTGGAATACAAGGAAAGGCAGAAAAAACTAGTGTCGGTCTCTTGACAGGGACAAATCTGCTCAAACAGCTAAATACATGGCAGATGCATCAAACAATCCATTACATCTTGAACTGAGTCCAGGTCCATTCAAACCGGTTGTTTCAATTGGTGCTATCAACAAAACATGGAACACAGTGTTTCACCCTCACTACAAACTGGTCCTCAATGAAAAAGAGACTACATATGAGCCAATTGTTTGAGATATGTATATGTTTAGGATGATAAGAGTCAGTGCTGTAGATAAACATTCAAATGAGCTGCCATCAAACTAGACGCCAGGATATTCCAAGGGATTCAGCGGTCATGATAAGAGTAAGTTATACTACAAGGTGAGTGTTTGTGTCTTACTTGGTGATAGGGTTAACACTGGCCTCCACCACAGACAGGCCTTTACAGCATTTTATATTGTCGGGAAACTCCTGGATACCTGTGAGAGAGAGAGACACAGAGAGGGAAGACGAAATCTGTTTGTGGAGTGAATTTCTATAAAGACAGGGAACTATTTCCTACAGTGATCTTTGCAAGTATTCAGACAGCATCACATTCTGTCATATTTTGGTTAAATACTTTGGATGTGAGATAATTGGGATTATTATTTTCATTCTGGGCTGCGTTCAGCTTTTTGAGATCTGCGCTACCCTTGTTTGTTTCCTTACCCGCTCTTCTCCATACACTGTACTGTATCTAGGCACGGTTGTAATTTGCAGTGCAGTTGAGAAGGCCAGTACGTTTTCAATAGAGTTTTACTTTGATTAGGTTGAATCAGTCATCTTTTCATCACAGAGAGGATTTTTACCGTTTTTACTGATGTCTAGCTCTTTGAGGTTAACCAGGCTGGCGATGGTGGTGGGCAGGTTGGACAAGTCGTTATCAGGCATGCTCAGCTTCTTCAAGGCCTGGCAGTTGAAGAGTTGCTATGGAAACACAGAGGGGAAACAATGGAATATTATAGTGTGTTGGTAGAATCACACAGACCTTTAGTAGAAAGAAGGAAGGAAGGAAGCCAGGAAGTCAGCTGGAGTCATGCACCACGTAATGTTGTGGAAAAGCAGTGCCATTTTAGCTGCTTTAATCTCCAATATACGGTGGCCCCTTAGGACAAAACCCAAACTACAATGAAATATGTCGGAGTGAGTACAGACAGGCTAAAACAAATACTAACAAAAAACACAAACAACAGACTAAACCACTGACATGAACGGGAATGCTATCCAAATCTAGAAATGCTACAAATACGAAAAACAAACAAACAAACAAGGCCAAATCAAGAAAATCAAGAAAATCTTTTTTTTTTTATGCTAGCTGCATAAAAATGCTGGTCCTATTGGACTTAAAGCCTATAGTCCGACGGCCCTTTATCCCGAAAACAAAAGCCCACTATTATTTATTTGACTTAGTTCACAGAAGAGCTGTTAAAGTTAAAATCAGCCGAAATTAAAAGTCTTTCTATGAGAGTCATACAAAGCCATAAATTACAATTTAGGTTATGATTTATAGATCATCTGTTAAATTCAGCAATATGTTAACAGAGTCTGGAAAGTAGTAAGGCTGGCAGGAGTGTGTATTTTCGGAGCAACGGGACTTCGGAGCAGTGGACTTTCGTTTTCGTGTAACGGGCCATCAGACTAATTGAGCCTTCAGGCCAAAGAGACATTTTTAGAATTGGGGTTTTGGGATAATGGAGATTTGGACCATAGGGCAGTCCCCCAGACAACTGTCCCATGTTATGTTCAAATTACCATTGATATCTATTGCGATAAAATGCAGCTTTCTCTTAATATTCTATTGCAAACAAGTTTCTCCGGTGTGAGGGAGCTACATAACATCCAATTCTAAATACCATTGAGGAGGATAGCAAAAAGTTTAAATATTTCAACTTTGGATGTTATTGCAACCGTTACCGTTGGCCGGTATTCTCTGCCGGCCTCTCTCGTCCACTAACATGAAATCCGGTTTGCCGTTTTTAAAACTGAGGTCAGCTAAGTTCCTGTGAAAGACTCAGATGGGCATGATGTCTTCATCCGTAACAATCTAAAAAATGTAAATGGTCAAACAAAGTAGGACATCATGGTGGCAAACCAAGTCTCAATCCATGATTGGTGTACAGCCCATTGCCCATTCTCATCTCCACATTTAGTTCAGCAATATCAAAAATAAAAAATTACAAAAAATACTAATTTGATTACTTTTTGTGGTCATCGCCAACCACATGTAGGCCAAACAAGTTTCCACATGTCCGAGTCTAAGCCGATTAGATAGTTTTAGCTTTAGTTGTTTTCTTTAGTGAGTCAAATTATTCTGAAGACTCTTCAATAGATTACCACACTCTTATGAGCACAGGTGAGAAGAACAGTTCGGGTATGATGTTTGGTGCCTTCTGAACAGGTTATAATTCATAGGTGGGTATAGCATCCCCACAGGAGAAATGCTGAGGAATTCCTCCCTACCAGGAGAACTGAATCCATTTGGATGAATGGCAAAACATTATTAACTTTAAAAGTATTTCAATGGATCATTCAGTGAACTGTTTTTCTTTTTCCATGTTTCCTTACCTCACCTTCAAGAGGTAATAATTCAAATATACACAATATACACCGAGTGTGATTTGATGTGAACCATACTTCACACAAAGCATCAACTATTATCTAATTATGTGCAATTTATATGTATAACTTTCTCATAATTCAAAATAACGTAATGCTCACTCACATTCATTCCTACAGGCAATTTCCAAGCCGCCTAACTTGCCCAAAGAAAGGGAACCTGTGCAGACGCTTAAAAAAATTAAACTTATTCATAAACTGCACAAACCAAAATGCTGTTCTATGGACAAAATCATTTTAAATCGCCTCTTCTGTACATCTTGTTGAAGTGTTGAGTTGTCGGCAACATTTATTCTGTCCCACCTGGCTGTCACTATTGTCAAGAGCAAAAACAAAAGGAACACCAGGGCCAAAGAGCTAGACAGAGCTTAACATGGAAAGTTGGCCAGGTGATTCAGGCCACACGCCTCTACACTTAAAGACACAATCCCTTACTCACACACACACTTCAGGAGCTCTCCAACTCACTTACATAAAGGCCAATCACTCTGGCAGCCTCGGCAGCCTTTATACAATCTTGGCACACACATAAACATACACGCTTTTTGTCTGTTGAATGCAAGTTGGGCTCCCCACTTACTCAGCCCTATTAGACTGTCTCCATTCATGCAGGTTATATTTAGAAATCCAATTCACCACCTCTGTCATTTAAACCAGGACAGGATATCAATAAAATGAGACAGCGCTCCCATAAACAGCATCTGTAATTCTCTTTGAAATATTGTCAGGGCATTTTGCCTCATTACTGCTCACGCGAGGGTTTTCTAAGTCTCGGGTGGCTGAGGATGCCTCTCTTTCACCCCATGTTTCCTGTCACTCGATGATGTCTACTATGGGATGATGTTTGTAGTATGGAAACATTACAGCTTGTCTCAGTCTCAAGACTCTTCAAATTCGACTTTTCTACAGGGATGCCAATGTTTTCGGTCGGTCAAATCATGAACATATTATTTATATAGTGCAAAGTCCAGAAATTTCAAAACTGTGTATCTTCACAGCTGTCCAGCATCAAATATCTCAACACGTTTTGAATGGATTGACTTTAAACTTTGTGCAGTCATGCTGAACATGGGGAAGAATCCCAATGACTTTAAAGTTAAAGTACGCCTGAGGCTGACGAAGTACAATGAAGCTGCAATGTTCACTGACTCTGAACTGTACAGAGGATGAACCCTTTTTGTTTAAGGACCAGCATGGCCTTGGCGCCACCCAGCCACACAATTGTTGCACTGGTGGTAAAGATCTAAGAATAGCAAAGCTTTAGAGCATTGCTTAACTGTCAATTCCTTAAAATTAACATCACTGGTGCTCACATAACAGCTATATATCCAAATGTGACAACTTCTGAGGGCGCAGGTCACAGTTACAGCCAAGAAGTGGCTTCAGGGGAGTTGAAAAAGAATAAAGGTCCACTTTTGTCAAATACCACAGTGAGGTGCATGTGCTGTGATTGGTCAGTGGGCGAGCATGTGACTATTGTGAAACGAAACTTGAAGTAGCCATCAGAGGCTTAGTCGGAGTAGTAAGAGTTCAAATTGAAAGATATGGAAGAAATTATGACATTTTTGTTGCATTTTGCTTGGTGTAGATTTTAATTTTTTACCTAGCTTTGTTTTTTTAACACTCAATGGCTGAAGGAGGAGGAGAAATGGATTTGTGAGTTGGGATTTAACCGTGGGATTAAACTCTTTGTCAACAAAGAAAGGAGGATGGAGTTTGTCTTTAAGTGAACAGCATTTGGTAAGTCAACTGTGTTTGTTTTTTTACATCTAATATCTGAATGGCCCTCGAGTATGTAGGTGTTCCGCGGCAGGTCTGCTGGATTGATTTGTTGCTCTGTTGTCATATGAATATATGTGACTGGTTCTTGTGAGTTTGTTGTTGTCATTGTGTTAATTATATAGATTTGGACTATATGCATTGTCCGTTAATTACGAAGCATACCGTCATGCGCGGAGTTATTGTTTGAGAAGCTAGTTTAGCCTAGCCTCCAAGAAGTGCGGGGCCTCAGCTGTTGTTTTTTTTTGTTCCGGGTTGAGAGGTCACACAGTCCGTTGTCTCCTACGTGAGCGCAGTCCACCGAAAACATTATATTTCCCACAATTTAAGCTTCTGCATTTTACAAATGCACTAGTATTATTCAAACGTGTAAATTGTTCGGTTCGTAAGCCTCGTACCGAACGGTTTACTACGAATACGTGTATTGTTAAACCCCTAGAAACAAATAACCGTAGCTGTGGTGCCATCATGAGGTTATTATGTGGTGTTTCAGCTGCAGGACAGCACTGAAGGCCCAGGTATAAAATGCACGGCCCGCCACTGGGGTTGACTGACTGGCCTTGGTCCAGGTAGTCAAAAAGTTATGTGTAGCAAGTTGGGCTTTGAGGTTTGAGGTTGGAGACAAGATACAGCAGAAAGGGGGTCAACATATGGTTCAGAAGCGTTACCTTGGGTAGTTCCTCAATCTGGTTGGCGTCGAGGTAGAGCTCTTCCAGAGTCCTCTCAAAGCTGAAGATTTCCTTTGGGACCTGCTGCAGGCTGCAGTGGGAGTAATCCAACACTGAGATCACTTCCTCTTCACCACGGAAACAACGGCACGGCACCAGCCGGCCAATCAGCTTCCGCTTAGTGGTCATTTCCAGACACTGCACTATAGAGGAGAGAAGAGGTGAAGAGAGGGGTGACGTTAGTGTTATTTCAGAGGGTCTGACGTAACTCATACACATCAACAGGCGCATTGTATCTGTGCAGTCTTCATTCATTTCATTGTATGCCTGTGTAGACTATTGCTGGTGGGACAGCACCAAGTACATGGTCTGGCTTTATCCTTAAAAGATTAAAAAGAGTCTGAAATATCAAACTACCATCAAATATGTTTTTATGAGATTAACTATGGAGCTGTAATTGTGAACACTGGTCGTAAAGAGTTTCCTTTTTAATGTGTTTTGAATGGAAGAGATGGCGCACAACATTTTTTTTAAAGTAATGAATAATTATGAGGCTTCAGAAGTTTAAGTTAGTAAAATCAAGTGGGGATTTTCCACAGTATAAGACTTTTTAGTACATAATCCCTTGTTTGTGTTATCATCAGAAAAAAAGGCCGTAATTTTAGAAAAAACACTTTATTTGTTTAACTCAGACTGCTGAAGCTTCGTATTAGCTTCTCATAAACTTTGTAATAGCTTTCAAATGACCGCCAGGCAGGTGTAAAAATCTCGGGCATCACTCGTCAACCAGCTGTTACACAGCAGTATGAGGCTTAACTCCTGCTGTCACTCTCTCACACACACACACACACACACACACACACACACAGTGACTCTCTTCAAACAACAAACCAGAGCCTTATAATTAGATTGAATCCTTTGTAATTCTGCGACAACATCACTCCGTCACTCCATTACATGACTCCATTTAAAAAGCCAGCAGCTGAATGTTATGAGTAGGATAACTACGGGTATTAAAATCCTTGAGTGAGGATTTATCATTCAGCTTTATCATTTCAGACCCAAACGCTTACTACACTCAATCTACTGACAAATAAAGACGTTTTAATGCCAGCCCTTTCAAACAGAACAAAGAGCGAATTTCCAGTTATCTTGACTGCTGCCTCAATTTCCTGTTTGATCTGGAGCTGAAAACCAGCTGTGATGAGGAGAAATGGAGTAAGAGGACGAGAGGAGGTGATGAGGAGCGAAGCTGAGGAGGCAGAGGGGAATGAAAAGGGGAGGAGGAGAAAAGGAGGGAGAGAACATGAACATGAGGAGCAGTAGAGAGCAGAGAGAGGGAGGCCAGGAGGCTCCGAGATAAGGACCTGCAGCTTTATCTGTCTATAAACACACACACACACACACACACATGTCCTGCACAGTGTGACCAGATGAATTCAGAAGATAGACAGAGTGATCTTGAGCACTATGAGGACACTACGTTATCTGCTCTAGTAAAGGCCAGTGAAATCTGATTTTGAAAAAAGACCGCAGATCCTCCAGACTGTTTATCTAAAAAGGGTTGGAACATTCAAATCAATACCCTTATCCACAGTCATGCTCAGAACAGGCGTAATGAGGCGAGCTGGGATTTACTGTTTGTCTACAGCATGTGTAAACCCAGCAGTCAGGGCTTTTCGCAGAGCTCACACCTTGGACCACTGCTTCTTGTCTGACCCCTCATGTTTAGAGCTAACAGGTAAACAAAGGTCTGTTTAGCGAAGTGTAAAAAAAAAATTCATGAAGCATGTCGTGTGTTTTACTTTTCCCTTGTAGTCTCTATGCAAGTACGATGTCAATGTGGCGGGCTGCCACACAGATGCTGCAAAAAGGGCTAAAACCATAGAAACAGAATGGACATTGGACTGTTTGTCGTGGTCATTAAAAAATGGCGCTCAGGGAGAAATGTTTAAGGCTGTTACTGCAATATTGGGATAATCATTTTGAAGTAAAGTTGTAATTAGTGTTTACATTTTTGATAGCTCAAGCTCAAGGTTTTTTGACTTACCAGTCAAGGCAAGAGAGACAAAAACTAGTGTAATAGTGGGGAAGATTTGTGCAACTCGTTTAAATGTGATGGACTTCTGTTCAGAGACTCTTTTATTACTTGCAATAAATTATAGAATCTTATATCACATTGTGAAGTGTTGACATTTTTTGAAATTTATTTTAGGATTTATTTGTCCGTGTTTCGGAACCTGTTACCTCTGTTCCTACCTGTTGATATCCTGTATATTGATTCATTTAACACACATTCATCCCTACCTAAAACAACTGAAGATGCAATACAGTTTACAACTGAATATCTTCATATAACGTGGACTACAAGCGGCAAAACAAACTCACCATCAACTGGCCTGGAGCAGAATACACATTTACAGGTCGAGGCGTCCTGCTGCTCTGAACGAGATCGTCTGCACCAAAGAGGGTTGAACAAAGCAACAGAAATGTGACCCAAGACATTCATTTATATAAATACATCGCATGTGTGAACCGGTATAGCAGGCCTACATATTCTAGACTTCTGGTAGATGTCACACTCCTTTGGATTCAGTCATCTATTATATCTCCTCTCAAATGTTTCAGTTTCAGTGCGGCTGTCAAATCACGCTCCGCCATAGTTGCACATTAGAGGTAGCGTTCATCGGCTGAGTGAGCAGGCAGTCTGAGTGCTAACTTGGCTGAAAGCTACACGACTCCCAAAGATGTGAAAACGGTTTAATGCTTGCTGCAACCTCTAATCAAACGCTTGACATCCCAGCCAAGAGCCAGATGGACCCGTATAATGCTCCAAAACCAGCAACACTGACAAGAGCTGATACACCCTTAATGTAGATCTCTACTACAGATCAAAGGGGAATTAAGTGTGTTATAAGCTCATTTATTTTATTTCTTGTAGCAATTGTAATTGTGTGGCTTTGCTTGATTTTCTCTCTCACTCTTTTCACTCTATTCACAGTCATAAAGTCTATTTATTTTGAGTAAAACACAAACATTTGTGTTGCAGACTGACATGTAGATAAGTAACTTTGAGTAAGTCTTTTAAGACCAAAATGGCAAAATCAATAGTATGAATATCAGCCTGCAGTCTGCTAAACACTTTTGTTTTTATTTGCCACTGATACTGCAGCTGCTTGCTGTTGCACTCACAGTCTACTGATGTAACAGCTTAAGCATGAAAGGACAGACTAGACTAAAAATAACAGCTTTTTGGTCACAAGAGCAGAGAAAAAGAGAGCAGAGCTAATGTTACCCATTAGAATTAGGCAATGACGGCGGGGACAATGACATATATTAGGAGGAAATGGGAGGTGTTTACATGGGCAGCGATGAGTGCTGTCTATGGGCAGTCAGCTTCATGACAGAAGACAAAGTCTCCAGAGGTGGATTTTACCACAGGAAGAACCCAGAATATGGACAAACAGGACACACAGAACAGGAAGGACATAAAGCTGCTCGGACTAGAGTGGTTCATCGAATCTATGGATTTCATTTCAATGGATAGATATGGGACAGATGACAACAAGGTGACCAATTCAACACAATACACCACGATGAAAAAAATAAACATGCAGCTGTTTATTTATGGTTATCCTGCTTTGTGAAAGAAAATGGACCCGATTTTCAAAATCTTTGCTTTCCTTTTGTGTTTCTTTGTGTTTCTTGTGCCCTGGTTGACCCTGTCTAAACAAATGAATGTAAGGGGGGGACACTGAAGTGTATCCAGTCCCCACAGAGCCCCCCAAAAAAGGTAGGAAGAGAGTCAGAGCGAGCCGGCACCAATGGGGTGAAACTAGGAAGTGAGCGTGGTTGGCAGTGTTGGCTCTCGCTGCTGCTATGGAAACAGCATGACAGAGCAGACTGACTCTGCAGAGGCACCGCTACATGTGCAAGCTCCCAGCACGCACACACACACACACACACACACATTCAAATGATGTAGCTATGTTTATATCAGTGCAATGATAATTACATAAAAGAAACAAAGATGTGAGTAGTAATACATTTTCCAATAACTGCTAACACACACCCGCCCACACACACTACACACAAGCAGCCACACACACACATTTACATATTAGCAAGCAGAGGTGGAAGAAGTGTTTCGATTATTACTTAACTGTCTCACATATCATAAGATAATTGTAACTGGTGCACTTTTGTGTGAGCAGCATTTTTATTAGTGGTTGATTTGGGTGGGTGTATTATTAATATTCCAACCTGTTTTTAATTGAAAATAAACTTTAAATGTCCAAAAACGAGAGTCTGTATCTCGATAGATGAAAAAACAAGCTGGTTTCAGACACTAACATAATGAAAGTCTATCTCATAAGCTTTTTACTTATTTGCATTGAAAACGGGTTGAACACATGCAAGCAGTTTTTTATAAGAAAAGTTGCGTCTGGATACTAACATGCTATTTAGTACGCTAAAACAGTAAGTGAGATTTTTTAGTACGTCAGAAACCTCAGCGTGAAACCAATAGTACGTAAATTGCATACTATTTCTGGTGAAATATTACAATATGCAAACAATGAACTCTACACAGGCATACATATCCCACAATGCAATCCGGTAGTGACAACAACGTCCATAACAGACAATGGCGGACATCTCAATAACGCTTCAATTCAAGAGTAAGTATAAGATTTCACTTTACAATACTTTTAAAAAATGAGTTCAGACTTTATGATTCTCACAAATCACTTCTCTCTCTCTCTCTCTCTCTCTCTCTCTCTCTCTCTCTCTCTCTCTCTCTCTCTCTCTCTCTCTCTCTCTCTCTCTCTCTCTCTCTCTCTCTCTCTCATAAAACAGAACATGCTGCACTCAGTGGGCGATCGCTCCACATTTGGTGACGCTTTACATGGACTCAAATATATCAGACACTGTTATAGCACCTGAATAAGAGCTTCTCCACGTCTCTCTTTCTGACTGTTTCTTTTTTTTTTTAGAGGTGTGAATGCTGCAGAACTCACCCCAGGCTTCTGCTCTCTCTCTCACAGTGTCACGCACACAAGCACATGTGAAACACAGTCTCACACGAAATGCCATTACGCATATGAACCAACGAAATAACAGTCACAAGCACACACACAGGCTCGTTTGGTTCATGATTACTTTGAGACGGTGATGGCGAGAGAAAATGGAAGATCCTGTTTCATATCCCAGTGCTTCACATTGTCAAGCGAATCCCCGAATAGTGAATGTGTGTGTGTGTGTGTGTGTGTGTGTGTGTGTGAGACTGTGTATGTGGGAGGCGGTTAGCTAACTAGCAGCCAGGAACAGCTTGTTCTGTTGTTTTTTTTACGTTTTTGTTCTGTGATCTTAATGTGTCTTTATTAGCTGCTTAAACTATAAAACCAATGTACTTAGGCATCAGTTTAATGAATATGTCTCACAGTCTCACATTCACACCTATTGGCAATAGTCAGTTCACCTACCATGCAGACTAAAGCTGCTACGATTGGTCCGTTAATTGATTAATAGATTGACAGAAAATAAAAAGGCATCCATTTTGTTATCAATTAAATGTTTTGGGTGATTTTCGAAAAGAAAAGTGGATGCAGCGGTTCAACAGCAACCTAGTGACTTAAGGGAGCAGCAATATCTATTTTCTGACTTTTGTTATTCAGGGATATCATGTAAATGTTCCTGCCATTTGTGAGTAAGTGTCTCTTGATAGAAGGTAAGAGCCATGGTCACACACTTTGAAAGCCCAACCATCCACCTCCACCAACCTTTTCTCAAAGACTTTTTGCAGCTGTATAAAGCAATGTGTATTCTTGCAGTAGTGACGGCAGACAATTACGTCATCACGGCTTGCGCGCCAAGAGCGAAGGCTTCGCAATTTGTCGCAGCACTTGGTCGAGCACCTCTTAATTTTTCTAACTAGGCGTCTGCTGTGCACGCGCTCCGGGCTTTTCAGACATGACTGTCACAATTAGCTCTGATAAAAGCACTGTTAACATTTTTTGAGGTTTGTTTTTAGAAGCTTCAGAAACAGGAGGTCTTATAAATTTACATTTAAGTCTATATTTCGCCGGCCAAATTCAAATTGTTTACGGGATATTCAACCTTTATTTCTTTATAATACATTTAATACTTGACGTGTTTCTTTACAGGGCTTGTATAAAGTCAATAAAGTGGTCCTTGAATATGCGATATGTGTTTACAGTTACCTAAAATTCCTGCTTGGCATTGTGGAGGTTGGTTTATGGCGCTTTGGCGGTAACACTCATTGACTTCTTGCTTCTTCGCAGTACATTTTGTTTGCACGCCCTCTGGCGTTTCAGAAAATACTGCAACGAGCCGCGCGGTGATCATAATAGCCTTTGTGCGTACTCGTTGAGTGGGCATCTCCTGTGAAAGACAGGGGGAGCCATCCACCTATGCTACTGAGGGAATTACTCACAAAGGTAGAAGAAAATATAACCTTATGCCATTTTAAGTATTTAAACAAATGACCAATGCTTTCTTTTTCCTGGTGAGAACAAAGTCTCAAGGAAAAAGCACACAACTCTCAATGAATCACGGTTCGGGGCGTTTTTCACACTCGCAGCCTGTCCGATCCGTCTGCCACAGTGGCTCCAGGTGGCATTTCTGTAAAACTCAATGACCCCTTACATCACTGACACTAAAAATAACAATTCGACTGACACAACAAAACACAGAGCAGCTGACAATTCACCTGCACCCAAAATGTGGGAATCAATTCCGCTCAGATACACGAATGAACAAATACAACAAATAGGTCAAACCTGTGTTACCTAAAACCCAGACTCCAGCCCCAGAATGACCTGAAGAAATGTTTTTACCACTTTCACTCTGTACAGGAAAGTTGTGACAAATCCCAACAAATGACAGACAGAAAGTTAGACAGACAAACAGTGGGATGTATAAATAGAACGCAATAAAGACAAATAAACAAGCAGTCAGGCGGAGAGAGGCAGCGTGACAGAGAGTCGTGCCGACAGAGACGAACATATCTGGGTTATTGCAGGGCTTTTGTGTTTGCGTCTGTCAGCTAATGAGAGTATTCCTGAAAGGATTCATTTACTTATCAGTTAGCTTATTGGCACCTTTGCTCTGTTTTGGGACTGTCAAATGACTCCAGGAGGCCTCCCACTGAAAATATGGTGAAGTTATTATTTGTGTGGACAAAAAGCCACACAATGGTGAGATTCATGCCTGATCAGAAGTGTTTTCTGTCTTTCTACTTCTGCAATAAAGACAGAGGCGTAGAGCAGTGTACATCTGCTGCTCTAAACTTTGTATCTCAGAAACTACCATATCAGCAGAGAGATTTATTTCTTAAAGTATTATGACTTTATTCTCATCAAATTACAACTTTATTTTTGTAATATTAATTTTCTAAAAATATTACGACTTCTCAGAGAACATGGATAGGTGGGATATGTTTTTCTCAAGTTTTGAACACAAGTAGAAACACATATGGGCTATTAAAGTCCAGGGGTGCATGACTGGATTAAAATGAATGAATGTATCATTGAGGTGAATAAGTGATGGTGGTGCACATTTAAAGAGGTCACTTCCCCAAACAAAAGACACAAAAGAGGTGGGAAGAGTAAATCTTGTCTACATGTGTGTTGACTCAGGAGGTGTAACATTAAATGAAATATCTATGATTTACAGGAGAATAAATATTTGAGCCTTACTGCATTATATTGCATTTTATCTGTATATTTTTCATTGTCATCAACATTTTGTGTTTCCCGCATAACAATTCACCAGAATGCAGGAATAAAATGTTCAAAATTCACTGCGGGAATTTGGAGGGGCCCGACCCATAGGTCGGGCACCACTGACCAACAAACAGTATCGGTAGTTAAACCAGGAGCTGAAATACTGCTTACACACTGATGCATCGTGTTTTTGCTTTGAAGCATGTATACTTTTGAAATGTTAAGTACATTTAATTGTACTTTTGTACTTTTACTCAAGTAGGATTTTAAATGCAGAACAAAATGGGCAAAACAAACAAACAAAAACATAGGATCAGTTAGAAGACGTTGGAATTACCCTTTAAATATCAGAGGAACTATAAAACTGTATTAGGTGTCAATGTTAAGTTATTGTCTTCATCAACAGACAGTCAACTCTGACTCACAAACATTTTCAGACCGATTTATTTGGTTTTTCATCTAAAGGCTTCCCTCATCCAACGGTTCCTCAGTATCTGCAAAGCTCACAGAGGAGAGACTTTATTTGAGCGTCTACTCTCCTTCTGTCGTCTCTCTCTCTCTCTCTCTCTCTCTCTCTCTCTCTCTCTCTCTCTCTCTCTCTCTCTCTCTCTCTCTCTCTCTCTCTCTCTCTCTCTCCTGTTTCCAGGCCAGTATTTTCTTTTTTTCTCCTCTCTGTTCTTACAGGGTTGTGCTCAGTGGCCCAGATCTGCCTGAGACGCCCCGGCACATCTCCTCTTTCTGTCCTCTCTCTCTCTCTTCCCTTTCAGGCTCCTCTTGCTCCGTCTGTCTCTGTGTTTAACTTTTTTTCTCCTCCTCCATCCCAACCCCTACCAAGAGACAGAAAGGGAAGCCATCTTAAATCTAGCACTTCTTTCTTCCTCTCCACGGGAGCGTCTCGATCTACATCCATTTTTAAATTCTCGGAGGGGATTCATTGGAAAGATGAAGTTATCATCTTCTGTTTGAGAACCAGGAAATCTCAGCAGATTGTGTGTTCTGGTCTTAATCATCAGTTTGCCAGGAGAAAAAGTAAACAATAACTTTACTCTGAATTTTGCTAAACTACAAAGTTTGTCTTTTCACGTTGACCAAACTCCTTAATCGAGCACATGACAGACACATTCGTATCTTCACGGTGACCTTGTTAGTGCTGTGCAATGTATAAATTAGAGGTCTGCAATCTCCAGGTCATGTTCAAAATAGACATTACTTTTATAACTATTAGAAAACATTGCTAAGTACATTTTTGGTTATAATGCATACATGTGCAACACTTTGTGACTTGCCAGCTCACCAGCTACTTTAGTGATGTTTTGGATGGTTATTCTTGGAGAAAATAAATGCTAAATCCTAATAAGAGAGCACTTTAGACATTTCTTTATTGCACCGTGAGCCCTATGGACACAGTTCCACATGTAAGAAAATAAAAGAAACAGATGAACTAATCCTCGTTTTACTAATCTGTTTCTGTAATAGTCCCAACTAGGACAAACTGTCCAAAATAAACTTTCAAATTTAGATATCGGACAGATTTGTTCTGTATTTAAGATGTTTCCGCCAGTGTCTTCAGCGTCATGCAGAAAAAGGTTTAAGGTTTTTGTGCGAAGGCAAATTACACTTTATAACACAAACACAGTATGTCTGTTGATCACACAAACACCCTCTGAGGAAGACAAAGCTAGTAATGAAAATAACTAACTGTTGCTTTCAAGCGACTACTCACTGTGTTCATTTGTAGTTCTATAACCAAACATGGATGAGAAAACATCATCACATGAAAGGGAATTTGGATTACTATTGATGACTAATCTGAAACAGACAGGACGGACAATGAAGCCTTTAAATTGACTCTGGATGTCAATGTCAGTCTGTAAGAGTGTGTTTCTGTGGGCGTGTCTTGTGTCTGTTTGTGTGTTATTTAGCGGGTTGAGGTCACCTTGTGGTGCTGGTGAGCCAGCTGCTTGTCCAACGCTCAGAGCCCCGAGGAGAGAAAAGCAATAGAAGACACACATATCTACGATTACAGTGTCATGTCTGACAGCTTTTGACCTAGAAGCTTAGAACTATTCATAGATCATACTAAGAACAGAGTGACACTAGTTATTACAAGTTTTAGGTTAATTTGGTTAAGAAGACTGAATATGAACCCTTTGTCCTCGAGGTACAACATACGATGTACCAGTTCATAGAGTACAGACTGATCCACATCGCTTTACAGTGTCGACCATGTTTAACTCTCCAATCCATATAGCACATGATGTTTAAACCAGTGGTTTTCCAACGTGACTTTGCACTCAGCTTTCCACTTTTATTGTGAAATACTAGATAGTTTCACTACTTCAGGCCTCTAAAAAGAATTCAAATGGAAAAATCTTAAAAGGGAACATCGCTCTTCAGTCCCACCTGTGACGCTGAGATATTGTCAGCAGACAAATGCCTACTGTATTTACCCATCTTGCATACAAAGAATAACATTAGCATTAATCAAAATTTGTGACTTTGTGTTTCTGGCCACCCAACAAATTCAAGTTCAATATTCACTCTCTTTTAGCTCCGTTTTGGTCTCCTGTGGGAGAATGCTCCACTATCTTCACCAGCTATAGTCTGTTGTTTGGTGCTGGGCAGGCAGCGAACAGTAGGGTTTTTAAAAAACATAACCTAGTCATGGTTTAAATCCTAAACCAAGGCTGAACCTTTATGTCACTTAAAGTCCAGTTTTCTTCCCTTAAGCCCCAGTTCCACCGAAAGCCGGATATACTACGGATGTCCCCGGATCACCCCGGATAAAAAGAGGTGAGATCCGCGGTGATCCGGG
Source organism: Leptoclinus maculatus (assembly GCA_032191485.1). Taxonomy (NCBI): domain Eukaryota; kingdom Metazoa; phylum Chordata; class Actinopteri; order Perciformes; family Stichaeidae; genus Leptoclinus; species Leptoclinus maculatus. The sequence continues at coordinate 13,049,745 of JAVDOI010000004.1, read as the reverse complement.
AAGGAAATCGTCCCGGATGAAAACACATTTGACATGTTTCCCGGTTCTACTACGGTACCGCCACGGATCACCCCTGTTCAAGCTTGGTTTATCCCGGATGGCCACGGTTTGACCACGGTTCAACTACGGATACGCCACGGACACTCCCCGGATGCGTCACGGATGCGTCACGGATGCAGCGTCCCATCGTTGCGTGGTGCAACCGTGACGATCCGTGATCATCAGTAGTACATCCGGGGTGTCAACTAGCTCCCGTTTCATCCCGGATTAACACGGTCTTACTACGGTTACGCTACGGTTCATCCCGGTCCTACTACGTTTCTTCCCGGATGCGCTACGATCAACGCCGCCCCCCTCTCCATTCCCGGATCACCCCGGATGTTAGTTGTACGTCCGACGAGCCGCTCGTCTTCCCAGATACGCCACGGATGGCCGCGGATGGCCACGGATGGCCACGGTTCAGCACGGATGGCCACGGTTTTACTACGGTTCATCACGGAACGTCCCGGACTGACTACGGTTTCACTACGGTTCCACTCCCGGATCACCCCGGATCTGATCCGTAGTGTATCCGGGGACATCGGTAATATATCCGGCTTTCGGTGGAACTGGGGCTTTACAGAATACACAGCATCCTGATTGCAATAGAACGGTTCACCTTCACCTGAAAAACTCTCTCTGTTCACACTGTGAAACCTGCTGCTATCTGGAACAACCTCTCTATCTTTCTGTCATCCCTCTCTCTCTCTCTCATTCTCTCTTCCGCCCTGGCGAGGAGTCAATCTCTCTTTTTTACTGCCAGCTGATAGCTGTGCATGACTGTCTGGATCTCTATCCATGCGTTCGCTCCATCTATCACCTGCTGCTGCCTCTGTCAGCCCTCTATCGTCTGCTCCCTCCTTCTTCGTCCCCTCTCGGCCTCTTTTCTAAATGAAAACAGATAAGATGCTGTGGCTGTTCATCTCTGCATTGATATCTTTCACCTCATGCCCTTGTCCTTAGAGGCGTGTCTGGTTCACTGTCCTGCTCGAGGTCACTTCAACGCTGAAGCACACTATCTGCTGCAGGAATCGAAGCGTGAAGTAACACAGCCTCTCCTGAAGCAAACTCTGGCCGCTAGTGTGCAGGGTTTTCAAATGTTTTTCTCTGACTGCACGACAGCCCCCCATTTGCATAAACACCCTTTAGTACGTTTTTATCCCTAAAGCCTTCCTTAACAGTCCGTGGAAATTGCACTGTGAGCAGTTGCCATGGTAACCGGGGGACTCAATTGCCCAAAATTACCATAAAACACTAATTAAAAAGGCCTGGCTAAGAGCACCATTTTGACAGCTTCATGCAGCGCTGCTGAACCAGTCCCTCAGGTGAGGAAAATGGACTGGGAATGGGAATCATTTCAACAGCCACTGCATAACATTTTGTAATTCTGTGGACTGACAACTTAGTGAGTCTAGGTGTAAAATGTGTGTGGTAAAATATGTCAGTTGATGTGCCAGGTTTTGGGTTTTGTGTACTGGACAATATTTGGTGTATGAGTCTATGAGCATTCTTACCAGATGTAAGAGCACACAAGTTGCACAGCTTCCAGCATACCAGCTGTATTGCATACACTGATGGCCATAGCCCACATTTAACCTTGCATATGGAGATGTGCTGATCCAAAGAGCAAATGTCAGAGAATTGTTGTTTCTGGAGTATTGACGGGGTGTGGGACAATCAGTGGGTGTCCTGGTGACTTCGGGGTTTTAAGATGCTGACCATTTAATCCCAACATGGGGTCCTGTTGGGGACCTTTGTTGCATGGCATGTCTCCTCTCACTGCACATGTTCTGTCATCTCTCAACCCTCACTATCAAATGGCACAAAGGCCCTTAAAAAAAATCAACCTGCAAAGTGTCATGTCGACATGACATGTCTGTTGCCCTTTTGACCCAATCTGTTTTTCACACAAGGTTTCATTTCTTATTGCTATGGGAAGGCCTTTGAGTTGTTCTCATTTGTGACCACCATTCGGATGCTGCTAGATATATGGGCCGGGCTAACCTGACTAGCATGGTTTAACTGACAATAGACAACTTGCACAGCAACTACATATTCATCTTCACACCTTTAAAAAAAACATTGATTCACCTGAAGGGCAGTCACAGCTACACCGCTTGACTGATTCTGATGAGTGTTGGAGAGGTGATGCATCATCATCATCACCATTGGAAACATCAGAACAATCTTTTCACCTCCAGTCACCACCAGTTATCATCAGCGCCAACAGACCACAGACACCTTTCCTGTCTGGACGGAGAGAGAGAGACAGTGCAGCTCCATGACAACACACTGGTGTTGAGCCCACTGGTCACGACACAAAAGGCGCTCTGGAAAAATGCTTTAACACGATGCCATCGCCACAGCGACGTGGGCATCACAAGGCAAATTCAGGCCAGTCAGTCAAGGGTGAGACACTTCACTCCCACATACCTGGGCACCGTCGAACTTCGCCATCACGATTCAGAGCGCATTAAAAAGAAACACAAATCAGGCATTGTTCTTTGTCAAACTAATGAGGAATAAAGTTTGTGCTACTGCGAGAACAATTAACTCTGAATCTTCACACTTAAGTTGCGAATATTCTCATAATTAAAAAGGAACAATACGTCATTGCCACAAATGCGCTGTGATACTGTCTGTACTTGCTGTGTGTCACTCTCCCACCCTTCCACCTCTCTCCGTTTCTCTGTCTTCCTCTCTCTAATGGCTTAAGCTTCCTTATATGTGGTTCAGACTTTTAAACCAACTACCTCAATGGAGAATTACATGCCAATGAGGGGTAACCTATACCCAAATGATAAAAAGATGGTCATCGTGATAACTTTTCCAGAGTTGACAAATTCTCTCTCACAGCATTCATAAACTCTGGGGCATTGTTATGGCATCGGATAAGCCTTCAAGCTTTTTTGGAACAAAATATTTGAGATAAAAGCCGCCAATCCATTATGAAACAATCTAAACCAATATGTATCATCATGCTTCCATCTGTCCGTCCATCAATACATAATCCATTTCTATGCCAATCTTTATCCCATCCCATGTGCCACTACACATGGATAATACCAGGGTATCCTAGCTTACAAAACAAGAGAAAATTCAATGAAAAAGTGCATTTTTTAGCTAACGTTAAAAAAATATATATAACAGTGGTTCCCAACCTAGGGGTTGTGACCCCTAAAAAGCATCACAAGATGAACCTGAGGTGTTGTGAGATGATTGATACATTCTTTTTTAAACCAAAAAGGTTGGTAGGTGCTGTTCTTGATTGCTTCCCAAAACCAATATATGTCATTTGTGTAAAGAAAGCACAATGTTCAGTCACATGGGATCCCTGACTGAAAACTATGTAGTGTATAGGTGCACAGTCAACAGGCAGAATTGAATTGCAAATGAGCCGTGCAGACTGCATGTTTAAGGCAGCAGGACAGGCTGCCATGCTACAGCTGCCATGCAGGCACTGGAATGGACACCTATAGAGCCCATAAGACCTATGGGGACTGGCCTACATATATTGATGTGATATATAGGCCCAATCCCAATCTCCACACTCTCAGACTTTGAGGCGTGAGGGTTTAGTTCTGTCCCACTGTCAAATCATTGAGTGTTTGAGGGTCTCTCTCTCTCTCTCTCTCTCTCTCTCTCTCTCTCTCTCTCTCACAGACATTTTGAGCCCTTTATGAACCCTTTCCATAAGTTTGCCCAAAGAGAATTACCCACAATTTATAGCAATGTGATGTTAAACAGGGGTTATTAGTGGAAGCATGGAGACGTACAGAGAGGACAGCACATGGGTGTTTAGCCTGGCAAATTACATTTACTCAGAAACATTAAGGATTAAAGATGGAACATAAAAACACATGAAATCAGAGGAATGGAAGCAGAGATTATACTACACAGATTTATTCATCACACATTTCATTTTGTCATTGAAGCTGCTTGACAAAAATGAGTAATTAGATTATTTGAAATTACCTCTCATCTTGTGAGGAAAGAGCCTGGAAGACGTTCAAATCAGGGAGTACAAAGTATAAAATAAATACCCACAATTGTAACGTGATATGTTGAGGCAAAGTGCTGTCCCATTCGTACTTACACCATTTCAAGCCCTCACAGCCTCTCGCACTCAACCATTTACCAGGTGACATTAGTAAGTCTCCGAGGGTTCAGGGTTTTAGGCCTTAGAGGGAACATTGGGATTGGGCCACACTCTACGCTACGGGCCGAGAGTCAACAAGAAGAGGAAAGAAGGCAATAAAGAAGAAGAAGAAGACAAAGACGAAAGAGTGGAGATGAAGAGGAAGTCAATGATGCATTAAGCAGTAATGCTTTGGACACACACAAATATATATATACTGTATATATATATATATATATATACAGTATATATACATCACATGCTGCTCTACACACTCATGGATGGGCACACACACACAGTGACACAGTATGTTGCGCGCACACACTGGTCTAAAGCTCTCACGTGTCTATTAACATTCTCCACACATCGGTGCCTACAGTGAGCTGGGGGACTTTGCTCTCAAATGTAAAGAAAACATACTGTCAAACAAAATTACCGCACCACATTTCATCCCCGAGATGAATTCATGAAATGAAGAGAATCATTAAATGGAGCATCATTCACATCGTGTTTACTGAGAGAAAATGAGGCTCATCTTGTCGTGTCTCACAGCGCTTTCACATTGTATGCTTTCCGTTAGTAATATCACAGTAAGGACTGTTTGACCTGCTGTACTAAACTCTAAGCCAAAGAGCGGCGTGTGGAGCCAAAAATATCATTAAAATGTCACGTATTATTTCAAAGTAGTATCTTCTTTTCTCTAAAATAACAATAAACCCTTTTGACATTAAAACGTAACAATAGAAAAATTCTCCGTCAGTCAGTTGTTAAAGCACAGGTGGGACAAAGAAGTTTAATGATGGCTCTGTTCCATTAATGTTATTAGTCACACCTGAGTGTTTCCTGTTGTGACAAATCAAAAAAGGTCCATTATTACTGTTTGCTTTTGGGTGAGGCATTTCTTATTCTTTCTTTTGGGGAAAAGTAAGTGGTTTGAGGAGTTCCTCGCTGTCAAGTCATTCATTACTGACTGCTACTGAAGAGAGGGTGGAACATAAATTTCCCTCCTCTGAGCCTAAAAGGAAGTGGCATCATGCCAAGTCACCACTTCCCCTTCTGATGCTGCTGGTGGAAGCAGCTCAGTTTGGGCAAAGCAGATGACCTCACTCTCGCTCCCCGTCTTATACTAAGCAGTGGTGGACTACCAATGTCAGCGAGACAAAAAAATCCTCATGAATGCAATATTAAACAATCACGATGCAACAAAAAAAACCATAATCTACATCCTTAATAAGTGTTGTATTGTGGGTATTAAAGCCTGAAATATCTTATTCCTCTGTGCCATAGTTGTCCAAAACAAATATTAAAAACACATCAACGAGCCACATTGTTGCACTGAGTGATATTTTCCTTCATTATCAACAACACACAGAGATTATTTTCAGTCCACCCCACATACACCGTCCTGCTGATGGAAATACTCACTAGTGCACCAAATCTGCAGCTGAAAATAGTCCTCAATGAGTAACGTTTGCTACAAACTCCGGCTTGCTTATCTCGCCTTTATGAAAAATGTAACTGTATAATTGTGAGCTATTTATCAGTGTTGGAAAGTAACTAGCGCTGCAAGGTGGTGTAGTGGCTAGCACTGTTGTCTCACAGCAAGAGGAGCCCGGGGGGAGTTTGCATGTTCCCCCCCGTGTCAGTGTGGGTTCCCTCCGGGTTCTACGGCTTCCTCATACAATCCAAAGACGTACAGCTTAGGTTACTTGATTACTCTAAATTGCCCGTAGGTGAGCGTGAATGGTTGTGTGGCGACCTGTACAGGGTGTACCCTGCCCCCCCCCCCTTTCCTGATTGAAATTAAGTAATTAAATTAGCCGCACTTTTACCAGCTGCAACATGAAAGTGATGAACACATTAATGCATCAATAATCACTGTTTAACCCAATAATATAATGTGCATTATTCTGAAATGGACCATTCTGCACAATGATTACTTTTACTTTTGGTACTTTAAGTATATTTTGATGCTAATACTTTTACTTAACTTGCGTTTTGAATGCAGAACTTTTACATGTAACAAAGTATTTCTACACTGTGCTATTGCTACGTTTACTTAAGTAAAAGATTTGAGTACTTCTTTTACCACTGCCATTGATAAATGTTGGGTTGGGACTGAGAGCCACATGGCTGCTGAACAGAGTGTTGTTGTGTTTTTTTGGTCTTGTCCAGGGATTTGTTGACAGTAACAGAAAGTTAGAAAAATGCCAGACTTCCCCTTTAAGGAAGAACCTAAACACATAAACGAGGAGAGATGGTGATTACAGAGGAAAAAGCTGTCTTATTGAGATGATGAAATGGCGAAGAGCAGCGAACCCCGGCTTCCACTGAGACGAGCCATCTCTCACGTCTCTTCCTGTCTGATAGCCCATGACAGCTGAGGCGAGACAGACAGAGCAGGACAGGAGGCAGATGCTGTGGATTTAGAGCGATTACTCTCTTGCTCTCAACTTCTTCTTCTTCACTGCCTTCATTTGTCTCTCTGCTCACTCTGCTCTTCTGTTTTTTTAAAGTTTCTTGAGTCACAATTATCTCAAAATGCTAACGAAAACTGAGAATGCTACTAATTCTAAACACATGTTTTCCCATCTCATCGGTGCTCTTTCATGTATGGAGGCCGTGGCTATTTCTGCTACAATAACATGGTCATTATTAAAAGACTCAATAGCTTCAAATTACCTCCATGATAAAAGCTATGACGGATGAGAGGATCTTAAAGACTCTAACAGAGGCCCTAGGGTCGCTCTCTGTCTCCCGTACTCAGCGTCGTCGAACAAAGACCTCAGACCAGAGGCCTTTGTCCCAATAAGAGGAGACTGGGTTGCCCACGGCAACACGTGGACCAACCAGAAAAAGGATGCAGGCAGACCCGCCTCCTCCTTTGAGACTGTCACACTTTTGCATCCCATTTCCAGGAATCACTGGATCAGTTCCGACTTGGCACATGTTTTGGGAAAGCCAACAATGTTGTACTTGCATCAGAAGGAGTACTGACTTTTTACATAATTTAAAGCATCTGTAGTGGGCATCCTGACAGCTAAGAGGTTTTCAATAGACTGCGACAACGTTTTGCACCCAGGACGAAACTGCCACTCAAACTGAAAGTTAAATCTAAGAGTGGACAGCTGTGTTCTACAAGGGACTGACTTTTCAAACATCACAGTCAGCTACAGTATTTGTCTGCTGTATAAACACATTTGCACTGCAACAAAAATGATTTAATTTAGGGTGTGAGAAACCAGAAAGGGGATATATATCGCTTTGTTTCAATGCTGTCTTTGAGCTAATTTTAGAGCTTTGATAGGAGTTATTTTAGTTTACCATCTACTTTGACGCAAAGCTTGTGGTTTCCATCGAACAGAAAGCTGGAATAAGAACACAGCTATCAATCAAAGCTAAGTGCGGTACCTTGGTAATGATTAGTGACTGGACTGGAGACAGTGCACATTTCCCAGAAAGGTGTCATGCATGTCTGAAAGCAGCCACGGACAAGGTTTGGGCTTAAACCCAGAAGTCCTGCGCCTTACAGTGATGTTACGGCTTTTTTTTACCAATAACTGGTGTTCAAATGTAAAGACTTCTTGTTCAGGAGACTTGATGTCCTGCAAAATGTTGTCTTGAGTAACATGCATGACTTTCTTTGAATCAACTTCCTGTCACTATAAACCACTGCATTTCATGACATGTTTGCGAAAAAGTGAAACAAGCAGAAAATAGATTTCCCAACCTATAGGATCATTGGCTACATGCACTCTACTTGGAGTGTCATCCATATCCACACACAGTACAATACATACTATATATGATGCCCTAACTAGAGTCACATGACGATTTCTCTCTGAGTGGTGAACACTTGAGGCATTTAAATGGGGGTCATGGGTGGAAAGAGCAACCTTGTCCTGTAGGCCATGGGGGTAAATTAAACTGCACACACGTACAGAAACAAACCTTGCCGATTCAGCAGAAACACTGGGTCACACTGTGAGACACATTGGACAAGTGTGAAAGACTCAGCTATCCACACACTGAGCCTATCGCACAGTGTTAAACACCTTGCTACAGTCCTGCCAGGTTGTTTAACAACTGCATGGTTACCTATGGTTTCTGCCAAACTGTTAATTTGTCCATTATCAACGTACAAGTGCAAAACATACTGCCGCCACATGATGTGAATCCCAGCAGCGGCTCCTTGTATTTTCTATATGAAACAGCAGTGAGGCACATTATGTTGCCATGCTGCCCCACCACTGTCCCCTGCGATGCTGCATTACCTCAGAAATGGACCCCTAACTCGGCACACATAGCTACAATAGCCTCGCTTGACTTCCTCCTTGTCAGTGACAGGTCCTTTTTGGTGTCCTTGCAGCTGTCACGATGGATAAGGAAAGACTTTTTGTGTGGCAGAGAAATACAAGGAGCTCTGTGACCTGTCCCGTCACTGTGTCATAAGAAAGATGCCTGCTGAGCCACAGCTGTGGACACTGGATCTTGAAGTGAAGCCTGAGGAATCACATGACACTGCTGCAACGGGCATTTCAAACTTCAGGGTACAACTTTGGCTCAGAACCACTCAAAACGACGGGGGAAAAAATGACAATATAGGAACAATGACAATATAGGAGATTGTTAAAAGACTTCTGAACAATGCTGCAGAAATAATGTTTCTGGTATGTATTCCAGTTTGAATTAAAAATAAACTCTAAGTTCAACTATGATGCAACATATGAGTAATTAATCAATTAATACAATGCAAACTGTTCAAATAAATATAAGAAATAGGGCTGCACTCATAGTGATTATTTTCATTATCTATTTATTTGTTGTTTTTTTTATTATTAATTGACTGATCATTTTGGTTATAAAATGTCATAAAATGTATGATATGTTCCCAGAGCCCAAGATGATACCTTCAAAAGTCTTGTTATATCAGACCAACAACAAAAAAAGTGACTGCTGCCCTTTGTTTCTATAGTTTACCTTTCACAATGGCCATTTCATTATAGTATAAATATAATTAATATTTATGTTAAACGTTAAATTGTTAAGAAGCTTATTCTCATTTGTAAATAATAATAATGTTGTACAGTTAAAAGCTGGTATTAATTTATGGAGCTGTGAATAAAAGTCTTGTGAGTTAACAAATGAAGGGATCCTGTCCTCAAAAAAACCTTTTAAAGGGCTTTTTTTTTAAATGGGAACAGGAAGTGTCTAGTTAAAAATAAATGGTAAGTGTTTCATGTCTGTGACATATTCCACAGATATAGACATTGAAAAGATCATTTTCACTGTGTTTTTTTGCTGTCTGACAAATGCACACAATTCAGAATAGTAACTTGAATACATGATGTCATATAGAATGAACAGCCAGAGCAACAATAGCACTGTTAGCATTGGATGAAGTACAATCCTTCTCCTGTTAGACTGTACAGGGCCATTAATTCTCTCTTATTCGAGCCAAAGAATTATGTCACCCTGGAGAGAACAATGTGCATGATGCAACCATGGCAACACTGTCACGGAGACTGGAGAAGGGACAGAACGGATGCTCTCACATGAGTCGGTACTCTCAAAAAGTCACATTAAACCGTCTAAAATAACAAAATGGATGAGATGAATTTATCCTGTGAGAGACCGGCTTGCAACATGCAGCCTGTGCGAATCTACAATACAGTACGTGCTGTGACCAAGAGGATAATGTTTCTGTCTGTTCGTCCTGCAAAGGTTCCCTAACACGGATTTGGAGGTTTTAGAAAATGCAGCAACATTGCATGACATTGTAAGTGTGTGGTTTCTGCCTAAACATGGCGCAATGCTTCAAGTCCATTATCCAAAATCTGACAAAAATGCCGTCCCCATATAGGCTTAAATAGCTGTGACATGTTTGCAGCTTTGGTCAGATGGAACTCAAGTTACAAAGAACTTATGACAGAATAAAATATCACAATCTCTTCTCAGAAAAAAATGTTGAAACTTGGAAAGTGGCCCGTAACTAACGGTAGCTTTCATTATATCGGTTAATCTGAGCATCATTTTCTTGATTGTTGATTCAGAAAATACTGAAAGTGTCCATAAAAATGCTCAAGTTGATGCCTTTGAATATCTTCTTTAGTCCAAACACAGGTCAAAAACCAAAATATATTCAGTTTATGATGATATAAAACAGGGAAAAAAGCTGACATTTTTAATATTGGAAAAGGTGGAATTACATCATTTTTAAAGTGTATTGCTTAAGAAATTACTTCAATGATTAATCTAGTATCTCTCATCTCTATCATAAAAAAAAATCAATCAGACAATTGTTGCCGTATATATTCATCACTCTATCCATCTATAAGTTCAGAATGTTTCAAACAATGAACGTTTTGTGAAAATATCCTCAATTCTTCGCTTCCATGTTGAGCCGTCTCACTCTTCGAAGCTCCAAAGAGCATTTCTTGGTCACATTGTGGCACAGACACGACCGTCAAAGACCATTTTCTGTGGCTTCATTAATCCAACTAGACTCTTCGTCAACCCCCCCCCCCATCACATTTCATCCTCATCATCAGAACACACACACACCCCCTTCCCTCACTGGGTCTCTTTCCCTTGGCCCGTCACCATGGCGATGGGAGCCGATTCCATGGATACAGTCACTAGGCAACCAGCAGCATCAGCAGTAGCAGGAACAGCAGTGTCCTGTCAGAGCTACAGTGGAGCAGCACAGAGAGCGGCCTGCAAGTTTGCTCTTTGAATATAACATTTGAGTATAATCAGCAAATGTACTTAAAGTACAGAGAAAAAGACATTGACCAAATGCTGTTATGTATAGGATTTTATATTCATATCTATTTTAGATAAAGACATTTCTGTAAAAGACGAACTCCTAAAAACCTTATTCTTCAACCGTTTTTTTCATTTAAACTAACTTATTTAAAATATGATTAAGGCATGAGTGTCTGTATTTTGAATCATTAAAGACCAAAGTGCCATTGCTGCAATAAAATCATGAAAAAGTTTCAAAAATTCTTGAAACAAGTCGATGCGTGTTGAACTATATTCCTCCAGCATAAAACCTAAGGGACTCAATTCCAGACTGAAATAACTTGATAAGAGGGATATTTTAACCACAGATAAATGAAATGTGGTGGAGTAGACATTTAAAGTAGCACACAATGAAAATAAAGTACCTCAAAACTGTACAGAGCTTGAGTAAATGTGGTTGCATGGCAGGTGATTCAATACGTTTTTAAAAAAGTTGGTGGGGAGCACAGTCTTAGTATCAATTTAGAGTCTTCAAAAAGTTACTTGCGAGTCTGCCATGTCTATAAGCCATCAGAGGGCATACGGTTACAGACTATATACATCTTGGAAAATGAGGCAGATTACTCTACGTGTCTGAAAAATGATATGTTGTCCACGCAGACTACAACCTAGACTTCTGGGCTCCTTGATGCCAAAGAAAGAGACCTGTTCGTAAAATGATACAAAATACGGCTATTAGCAGTGGCTGCAAACCCCTGCTCATCTTATTGGTAACACAGACGGAGACGCTTTGAAATAGGTTGCATTGAAGATTGTGATTAAATATTCCCTTTGATTAGAAGAAGCCCTTTTTTTTTGCATGTTGCTTTAGTGCCCCGGCTGTAAGTCAGAAAGACGCTCGCTATGTGTCCTGTTTAGCGATAAGGCTGGGCGGAAAAAAATGACAGCACATCACTCCGAAAATTATGATCCAGACAATAAAAGTGTTGAACCTTGTACAGGTGTATAACAGCAGCAATAAAGCATTAAGCCGAATGGTTAACAAGCATTTATCATTACAAGCGTGACTGATACAGCTAAATAATGAGCAAGATAGGCTAATAAACTACAACACCTCAGGCTGCTGGATTTAACAGGTGTGTGGGTGTGTGTGTGTGTGTGTGTGTGTGTGTGTGTGTGTGTGTGTGTGTGTGTGTGTGTGTGTGTGTGTGTGTGTGTGTGTGTGTGTGAGTGATGTCTTATATGAAAGCATGAAGCTATCATAGCAGAACAGCTGGGGGCTACATGTCAAGACAGGAGGGTATGTGACACTGCACCATATATCATCCTTACACACACACACACGCACACACACACACACACACACGCACACACTCCCCGCTCTCTCTCCCTCTCTTCCTGCAGTCATGGCTGTTTCATTAGCTCATCACAGAGCTTGAGAGGCCCTTAGATGAGGGTCTATGAAATGATGTATAGGGACCATTTTTATGGAAATGAAAGTGGAAAAAAATCTAAATGATTATATATAGCCTATAGGGAAAGGAGTTGTTGCAAATATTAACTAATGTCATTATTTGTCGCATGAGCCTAATTAAACATTTATGGTCAGGAGAAAACCATGTGTATGACAGAAAATCTATAGGATACGTTGGATAATAAAAAATGTCATTGCATGCAATACGGTCAGGATGATGAACCACAGATTCCTTATATGTCGATATGAATTAGATTATTCTTTAAGGGGTCATTAACACACACTGAATGACGAATACTGCCGCAGGTATAGTCAATATGATTGCCTTACGTTGTAGAGTAGAGTAGTTATCCATCTGGCAAGCTGCTGTTGGCGGATCCGGTTTTATTTTATTTTATTTTTTCTTAAATCACTCTGGTTGCCCCCGTGGACACCGCAGCACCGGACTGGATCAGTCTACCGGGGCGAACCGAGCCGGTGTGAAACCAGGACAGGTACCCGCGCGACCAGCAGCATCTTTAGTAACCCCGGGGCCAGAAAACGGAGGAGGTGAGCACATCAACCCGGGCAGCGAGACACATGTCAGGATCGCTCGGTACGGTTTAAATCCAAGTCGGTTCCACAACGTTTTCAGTCAGATCTCTTCGGTGGGTTTCGTTGCAAGATGCCTCGCTCCACCTCCATGTACAAAAAAAAAAAAAGCCAAGATGCGGGCACTCCGGGTAAGAGAAAGGTCAGTGTGCGGTTATGAAAATCACACCGGGTGAACGGATCCGTGACCGAGAGAGGCAAGGCAAGGCAAGGCAAGTTTATTTGTATAGCACATTTCAACAACAAGGTAATTGTTGAGAGAGGAGCGGTGCCCTTCTTCTTCTTCTTCTCCGTTACCGTAAACCCCGCTGCAGGGAAAACACATTCAGCAGGAGCGTCTCCTCCCATCTATCCCCCGTAGAGAGAGAGAGAGAGGGAGAGAGAGAGAGAGAAAGAGAGAGAGGTAGGGGGGAGATGAGGAGAGAGATGGATGAAGATGGAACGAGGACGCCAGAGTTTGCGCGTGCGCATGAATGTGCGCGCCAACGTGTTGTAAACCTAATTGTGCAGGCGTGTGTGTATGTGTGTGAAAAAGATACACAGAATGGAAGTCATCTTCTTAGCTCATTGTGGTACTTCACTCACACACTCACACACACACACACACACACACACACACACACACACACACACACACACACACACACACACACACACACACACACACACACACACACACACACACACACACACACACACACAGAGAGCGTGTCCCTGAGACTGTTGCCATGCTGCCTCCATCTTTTCCTGTGAGAAAATGTTTTTCTTTTCTGTGTTCAAAAATAGCTCAATGTTGAAAAAAAGAGTATTTGAAATAATTATTTGGTTTGGTTGTTGGATATTTTAGTACACTAGTTTGTTATTCGAAGCATATTTAGGCCCTATGCAGACTATGGGGCTGTTTTCATTATCGATTAATCTGCTGAAACAGTCACAATTTCCAGATCCTCCAAGGTGACGTCAGTTTACTATCCCATCGATCCCTACATTTGAGAAGCTTACACAGGAGAATGTCTGGATGTTTAATTGTGAAAAATGGCCGTTTAATCAATTATCAATATAATTGTTGATAAATGTTCTGTCCACTGACTAATCAGTTAATCAAGTTATCGTTGCAGCTGAGCTCTATATAATAAAATGACTGCAAATACTCATATGTCATGTCTTATTTTCCAGCCTCCTGTTAAAGAGTTTTGAGGTTGTTTATTAGCAAAGTTTAAAAAAAAAAAGAATATGTACTGTTTCTATATACATGTATTGCACAATTGGGAGTCTTGCAAGATGGTCAAAATCAAAGCTTGAGAGGCAAAGATATCCAGACTTACAATCTCCTGGCGTATGAGTCCAGCTCCAGTCTCACACAACTTCATAGCGTCTTTCATTGTGCCACGTCCATGTCATATCAGAGTTATCGAAGCATAATAAGCAGTTTCTGACTTGAAGAAGTCACATCAACATCAGCGTTGTAATTATGACTGGGAACGTTTTTTAAAGTTGGCGCTAAACAAAAACAGAAGTCCACTGAAAGCTCAACTAACACGGGTGTCTGTCATTCAAGATAATTAAAACCTACATTTAATGAATATATGTTAAATTCCAAATGCGCAGTACTTTTTTAACACTCACACGTCCAAGTCTGCAATTATACAACCGTCTTCAAATGTCCAACAATTTGATCGCTTGAAAGTCTTACATTTTTCCAATCTCTGCAGAATCAGACCCTCCCGGCCTCGTAAACACCCATATCTTTCAAAAGTCCGCTCAGTAACGCAGGCTTTCGTGGTTATTAGCGTCTCCAGAGCCACAGAAAGACCTTATACAACTGTTTGCAAAGGCCAGATAGTACTCACGATGACAAATAAACTGATCTTCAAGTGTAAAATCTGTAGAGTGCCCCTTTTAGTGTCAACTTTGTTTTTTTAAATGGACTCCACAAAGACATGATCAACCCTGCAGGTCTTCCAATCTGACCAGCGACAGCAGCAGTAACACGTTCGGATGATCAGATGTGCGTTTGAGAGTCAGTTTGCAAAAACATCCCTGACATGATCAACAACTGTCGCCACTGCCAAAAAGACTCTACGTGTTTGGACTCATGCCCGGGGGTAAATGTCCCCCCCCTCGCTCTTCATCCTCCTCTTGACCGCGACACTTTAGCTTCCAAAATTAAATCTGAATCTGAAAGGTCATGGTGCCATCTATCACAAGTAATGATCACACTGTCATTGAAGTTATAGCTCATTAGTTGAATTTACAGCGAAGGACTCAGTGAAGGTTGAGCATGGTAAACTTCTATATTTACTTGTCCAAGTAAATGATAGCGCTCTTCTACAGGAAGGTTCTTGAAAATGTATGACCCAGAGGACGTTAACTAGCCTGAGGTGTACCACAGTTATGATTGCATACAGTGGTGTTGAGATCATAGATGTTGGTGAACAGCCAGAGCTCAGAGTTCAAAGCATGCTGCTCGTAGTCAGTAGCGTATTGAGCGGATTGCTGTTTTGCGCCTTCCTGAGCCCAACGAGCTCATCCCCAGCCGGCATGAGGCCAATTCAATTCTATTTGTTGCCTTTCATATCTGTTTGCAAAGTAACAAATCCGCTTCACATACAGGTGGCCGTTTCTTCGGTCTTGGCAACTAAATGATTAAACTTCAATGTGCAGTTCGGAGCTGTTTATCTCCTCAGCTCAGTGGTTTGACCTGAATGTGTAATTCGTTGCCTGCAGTCTTTCACCTCAGCTAAACATTTTGGGTTGATCAGCAAATATTAGCAATTCAGACAAGAACGTCAATAGATGTTGCAGATTAGGTCCAATTGTAACTCATTTTTCCACATCTGCACATGGTGACTATCGCGGTTACATTCAGGGAAATATAGTGGTTACAGCAAATAAACTATTGTTACGGTATGGTTAGGGTCAAAAGTTGGACACTTACTTTCTGCCCCGCTTCCTGAATAGCACATTATTTCCTGCATTGGTACTGAGCTGCGTTGATGGACATAAATTACATAGCATGAACCATTGCACCCCTCCCACAATGGTCCGTTAAGATACACTATACTCAACACTAAATACATACGAATCAGATCAAAACACAAATAATAGTGCCATGAAATCACCATGACGCTCACGGACAAGCACCAGCTCATTTATGACCACATCACCGTTAAAACCGGTTTCAACTGGAGATCCTTTTTAAATTCTTAAGTTTAAATCCTGAGATGTGGAATCATCCAGTATGGTCACAAATCCCTGGGATACTGAGCTGAGATTAGAGAAGTGGGCTTGTGGCGTGAGAGAGGTCATGTGTCATGACAACAGCAGCAGGCTTATAACGGGAGCAGTCCATCACCATTGTGTTACCGCCACCAGTGTCTAAACAGATGTTTATTTCAATGAAAATCTTCGAGAGCACGATACGAGAGAGCGTTTCAATTGCCTCTCAACGGCTGTCAGCGTGGTGATGGTGGGCCGGCACTGGGACAACAACAACACACACAGAGGGAGAGCTCCTTCATTCTCTGCTCAGGAAGACATTATTCAACTATACATTTAGCTCATAGTTAGCTGCTATATTAATGCTCTGGATGTTAAATACAGCCTCTTTAAACTGACTTCAGACACTTGATAACTAAACATGACTGAGGACCTTCAGCTCTACTTCATTCCACTGTACTCAACTCCACTCAAACAAATGACATAGTATCCTTATGCCATCTGTGCCAGTTGGCAGAGCCATGATGAAGCTCCAGTTAAACCCAGATGGCAGCGCCGGGACTCTCCAAGATTGACTGAGTTTAACAACAGTCTGGGAGAAAACAGGAAGCTGGCCAGCCGGTCACTCTGTCAGTCTACAAGTCATCTCCCTCTCTTTCTCCCTCCCTATTTCCTGGGTCACCTTGAGGATCGTCCAAATCCATAGTTGACAAGACACCAACTGAAACATTCAAGTTTTTACTTCCAGGGATACAACTTCCTGAAACTGAATTTGAAAAAGTTTAAATCGCCTGTTTAATCACGGCGGCAACAACTTAGAGGGGTCTTGGTGTATAGAAGAAGTTTGACTTTGAAACAATTAAACCTTTAGTTTTCATACAAAAACATGAGATACTTTTAGAAAATGGTCGACGGCACAAACAGAAAAAAGTATAGAATTGTAGTTTTGGTTAAAAGGATGGTAAGTAGCATATTTTAAAGTGTGTCAAAGGGATAAACTTGTGTATTTTTTGGAAAAATGTGAGTCTCATTTGTTACTGACTGCTTATTTAGTTTAGACTGATAAGAGTTGTTACATTATATTGTGTAAAATGTTGATGGATCCTTAAACATTCTTCTTTTTTAAATTCCTCATGTTTTTTCTACATGCAGCTGTGCACTCTTGCACTGGCCCTCTGTTGTATTACAGTGATGTTACCACCGTTTTATAAAAGCATTCGGCCACAAGAGGTCAGACAGTGATTTAAAATCAATACGAGGAGCTTTGTGTCTTTTTCCGAATAACTGCTTTGCTTAAAGTCTAATCCCAAATGTTATATCAAAAACAATATTGGCTCTAATTGATAACTTTATAGGAATGCAAATACTTTGCTGCATTTTTTATTTATTGACCAATCACTGTCAAAACATTTGGTACCAACAAAACATTCAACAATTACAGACTGTGGACGGTGAAGGAGGAATTAAATACTGTACAAGAAATGTCCAAAATTATATTTGTATTCTTCTTTCAGGAGCAGAAACTCAAGAAAGGCATTTTCACTGTAACATTCTCAGATTTTGCTCAAAATGTAAACACTGCAAGACAAATAAGGCTCATAAGAGCCTTGTTGTCAAGTAACTCAGATGAGAAGTTATCAAATTTAAACACAATGCATGAAAAGCAGCACATTTTACACTCCGTGTAACACTTTGGTTGGCCAAACTCATTCTATGAGAGCCAGGTTTTGCCTACAGGTCCTATTTCAGGCAGCTCAGATTCAGCTGATTTTGCCCACAGGTCCTATTTTGGGCAGCTCTGGTATAGAGAGCCAAGCATAGCTCCGCTATAAAACACAGGTTGCCCTGCTGCTGTACATTTAGAGAGCTCGCCTATTTTTAGTACCAAATTGCTGCTCCTTCTCAACACCTCACATCTATTTTGTGAGTGTTAGATGGAAATACAACAATGATGCTCATGTTATCACAGTGCCAGGATTTCACAGCTATGCAGATCTCATGACAGCAAGTTGAAACTGCAGACGGAGTACATTTTGTCTAGTTCTCACTATACTCCGAAGGGCTGTTGATGGGTTAGATGTGGTTTTAGTGTTATGTTTGACTTAAATTAGGGCTGGGGTTAGGTTGGGGTTTTGGCATGTAGTTGTGATAGTTAAGGTAAGGTAAGGGTGAGGGGCAGTGACGGTTCTGAAAAGCATATAGATACAAACATGCGTGTCTCAGGGGAGGATAGTTGGTGAGAGAATTGTGTATTCGCAAGCAGCTTGAGAGACTAGTATCTTCAACACACACACACACACACACACACACACACACACACACACACACACACACACACACACACAGACACACACGCTTCCCAAAGAGACTATATGAGTATGAGATGGTGCCCTGCAGATAGCAGGATGTCACGCAGCGAACTGACAGCCTGGTGCAGAGCCAACAAAAAGAGTTGTGTCATTAAATCACTGAAGCCTCAATAGTTGCTTCCTGTTAAGATGCTCACTAAGTTAATGTTGCCAAGCAACAATTAGAATTCTAGCCAGTAAGAGGAGCTTTTGCCAAAATCACTTGGCAACAAAAATTAGCAGGGAGATGTTAAAAAATAAATAGAAAAAGGGTAAAAATCACATTATGAGGCCACTATCAAGGCCACCTGGGTCAAGTTCCAGTTATTTTAATAAGCTTTCTGTGCACAGGTCTATTTTTTTTTTAAAAACCTGAATATAACGATCACAGACTATTCACAGGGTAAAGAAAAGTGTGTGGGACACAGGAAGAAAATTAGAAAGTACTGAATGCACATTATTCTGACACCAGCCGTTTTTTTGTTGAACATCCTGTTGCTAGAAGCAACCGCTGTTTAACTGACATTGTTACATCCAACATTCTGTCAGATGTGAGACCAAACAAATATTCACAATCATTTTTCTCTACTCCTCACATGCCCTTGTTGGATCATCATTGGTATGGTGCTGTTTTATTATAGCTGTTTTGTTGATTTTGCGATCTGTATTAATTAAGTTTCCCTTCAATCTGTCTGAGGCTAACGTGTCTCTAGAAAAACATTCTGAGGAACTGTAATGTATTTTACTTCATTTTATTCTTGTGTATTCCGTGTGTGGTCGAGACTGTCCTCCAGCATCAGTCCTTTCAGCTAGTGCCCCGAAAGAACTTGTGTTTATGTTCATGTGGAGAAAGCAGTAGTAGCGGAGGGAGGTTCTCCTGGCAAAAAAGTTCAATTGGCATGGACCACAAGGCCGGCAAAGCACTGGGGTGGCCAGTCAGATAATTGCAAATGTGCATTCCTTGTAGATGTCATGTGAGCGCTGTATTTCTTCTTTTAACCTTCTTTTTTTTTTTTTTCCTGACCCCACCAATGTAGCCCCTCACATTGTTTTTCAAAGCAGGGCTGTTTTCGGTCAAACGCCCAAGTCCAACACATGAGACCAAATTTTAGAACAACATAGCTCAATAAGAAGATGACAGGTAAATAATCTGTTGTATCTCTCAAAAGTCAGCAGTTATCAACCGAAACTCCCACCTCTTTCTCTGTGGTTTTGGTTGAGTTACACTGACTCATCAACAGTACACATTGGTTCCAGGATTACAAAGCATTTGCTATTTGTTCATTTTTTCAGATTTCACTTCCAGAGGGGAGACAGCACAGCAAAACTACTGTGAACATGGTAGTGATGGATCCAGTCCATACAGAACCACATTGTACCATACCAAACCCCACAATACTGCCCACCACTGGAGAGCAGAGCAACTAGTGTTCATACAGTCCACACCAATGCACACATGAACCGCGTGACGTTGCATGTATAGGTGAACGATTCATTGAGGTTTCTATAATTCATAGGTCTATGAATAAGTGATATCAGATCATAATGTGATTCATTGGGACACTAACTAACTCCATTCCAATCACCAAGCAGCAAGGGACTGTGCCCCCCCCCCACACACACACACAGAGCATAGGTTTTGCCAGAGCTATTCCTGAGCACCTAAAGATAAAGGAGAAATGTGTCTTTTTCCTTGCATGAGGTACCTAAATTATAAATCAATGCCAGTCTCTCCCTTATATTTGCGTAATTGAATTTCTTCTGTCTCCACTTCAACTCCACTCACTTTACTTGAAGCTGTGAAGGAGAAAGCCACTTGACAGCACCAGTAATAAGCCTTCATGGATTAGACAGTGTCATAAATGACTATGAAAGATAACACCATGGGATTGTACATTTGGTTTACTAAGGCAGTGATTCTCAACTGGTGGGTCGCGGACCCGTTTTCAGTGGGTCGCCTTTGCCTGACAAAAAAAAAAGAAAATGTTGTGATTTTATTTTGAAGGGGATTCTTTATGCAGCGGAATTATTCCAGCATTTACGGCACTTGTTTAGCGGTGCAGGAAAAACACCGACCATTGCGTTGTGAATCACATCACGTGATGCAGCTCAGCCAAATCAAATATGGGCATTCTGACAAGTTTCGTGACTCGAGTGAGATGTACACACACCGTGACACACGGGGGAGAGACAAGGACATAGATAGCAGAGCAGGACTGTTGTAGTGAGAGTTGTGACTGTGAAATCACAGGACGATCTCCAAAAGAGAAAAATGGCCAGAGAGACCAGAGTCATTAGACTCTGACTGGACAAACTCGTAAAAGTGAATTCCTCCCACACTAATTTCTCTTTTTAGAAGATGAGAAAAATTTAATATTGTGGCTTTTTCTCTTCACCCTGAATGAACTGAATTGAAAGCTGCAGGGCAATTCAGTGAAATTCATTTTTCTTAAATGAATTCTGTTACGTAATTAATTTTTTTAATCCAGCCATTATTTTACTTGAAATGAGAAGAACGTTTATTTATGTATTTCTATGTATTATTTATAATCCAAAACTGAGAATAATAATTGTTAAAATATAATTGATGTGTACTTTCTTTATTTGATTTGACAGTTGTTGACTACACAGAGACGTTACTACTACTAGACTTCTTGAATATATAGATATATGGCACTAAATAGTGCAAGTTAGATATTATTGTAATGTTCCGGACCTTTGCACGAGGAGATTTTCTCAATCTGGACCTTTTGTAAATTTACTTGAATACCCCTGGTATAGAAGAACATCCACAAAGTTTGTTTTCATGTGCTAATTGAGCATGGTGAAATGCAAGTACGACACTGTCTTCTTCCTGCCAAATATAAAATATAAAATATCTATGGTTGCCATGGAAACACAGTTTCATCAATCACTGTGTTTTACTTTATTTTTCTGGGGCCAAAATCTGCAGTTTATGTCGCGGTCTTGTGCACGGTGCTTGTTACCGTCTGCATTGTACGCCCTAAGATCTGCTAGGTATTAGGTGTGGGAAGAGACCAGGTTTTAGTCTGCCCCCACTGAGATGACTAATTGGCTGGCTAGTTGCTTGGCCGGCTGACCAGCAGGCTGAACGACTGACTGACAACAGAGAGACGTGCTGAGGAGAGACGCGAGGTACAGGGGATCACATGGCAGGTAGGAGCTGGTATTTGGGTGACGTGGTAAGCTGCAACAGTACATGACAGAGAATACACAGGGTGGGATGCAAAAGCAGCTCCATCTTATGTTGGACTTTAATTGACTGTGTATCTTGCATCTCTGGACTGTTGTCAAGAAAGACAATAATTGTGGTATTGAGATAGCGTGACTGTTTTGTGGTCATCAGACATGAAAGCTACAACCTGCTCAGCTACGAGCCCCTAATGTTTCTTTAGAGACCTCTACCACACAGTACATATCTTCACTTGTTTGTGATTTACTCTGAAAAGCCACGTCTCTCTAATGTCCTCTCCGACTGCCTTTCTCTAATTCGGAGAGTACATTCAGCCTCCACACTGCGTTATGCCTTATATGGCATTTTGTGAATGGGTGTTGCTAGGTAACTGTAAAAAGTGCAGTAAACCATGGCGACTTGGTTCTTGTATTTAGGATGATTAAGGATTAAGACAACAGCTTTAAGCACTGGAGCTGCTGAACTAACTAGAGGAATTGCATGCAAAGAGAAGCCGTGTTTTTTTTTAAAGTTACTGCTTTTACTTTGGCACAAAACAGATTTTTTTTTTTTTCCTCGATGGCAAAGCATCTCAACATGTGTAGCAGTGTTTGGTAACGCATCAGAGAACGTTCTTCAATTAATGTCTGTCTGTCCAACATTTACGAATGCATTACATTGTCCTTGTATTATAAGTCAATCTCTAAATTATTAGACTTAATAACTCAACTGATTTCATCTGTTCCTTACTTGTTACGGAAGACTTTGAGACATCTACTATGAAGTGGGACCATTGCTCTATTGCAAATAAAAATCCCTACATGCTAGGACGTTTTAGTGTGCCCAACGACTTAACATAGTATGGTAACAAAATGGATGTATCTCAGAAACTACAAGGAGCACAATCAGGTATTTGGTACCTATGAACTCATATCAAGTTGATCATAAATAATATGCACATAAAAAAGATCATATGGAAAAACATATTTGGACACAATTTTAGCATTTTTCAAAAATTCTGACTTTGACCATTGATACAGTAAAAGTATGACTTTCCATGTGATCTAAACATTTCAAATCTGCACTGTTAGATACTAGCCCAAAGAATATCCATACCAAATGGCAAGACTTTAGACCAATCAGAACAAATGTTGTGGCCTTTTGACTTATCATACTTGTCTTTGGGTTAAATTACTTTCCAAGCACACATAAACACACGTACAAACTAGACACCCCTGTATACACCACACACACACAATATCATGTGAGCATCTCCATGTCATGTTCACTAAGTACCCAGCATGTAATCTTCTTGTTATTACTGTACAACAGCCCTTTACAGTTGTAAAAAGACGATGGATGTCACACCTAGTTAGCCGTGAGATTCAGCTAGCTGTCCACAGTATGGACATGCTCCTGATGAATTATGGGTAGTGACTGATGTGGTCATAGGTCAATAATGTGTCCCGTCATCCTTTTATCCATCCTTCAGTTTCTATCTCATATCCTCCCCTTGTCCTCATCTCTTGTTTCCATCATGTCTCCGTTTTCTGCTGTTTACCTGATTTTCTGTTTCATCACATTTTTGTACACTTTCCTTTGTTTCATTTCTCTCTTTAAGTTGTCAGCATAAAAGCAAACAGAGATAGACACAACAGAGAGCTGGGTACACTGTGATGTAAGCTTGCAAGCTCAAATGCATTTGTGGACAGTTCGAGTCAGTATTAACAATGTTATTTTGGTCCGCATTTGAGGATTTATTTGCCCGTTGATCCAAAATAAGTCTTATAGAAATGAAACTCAGAGAAGAGAAGAAAAGGGGATTGATTTTCCCTGACCTCTTTTCTGAATGTCTACATCCCCACATTCACTATTCATCTATGCGTTGTATGTTTAATGTCTACATCAAACATCACTATTAGCACTCTGGATGGATGGATGGATGGATGGATGGATACATTTCTGGATTTCTTTCTCCTCTTCTCTTTCTGCCTCTCACTTCCATGCCTCCTCTCCCTCTCACTTGCGTCAGCACTTCTGCCTGCTGATGAATATATGAATGAGATTAAAACAGACACACACACACACACACATACAGTATATATACACACTTTTGTTCTTTCTCCAGCGCAAAGCCTACACCACACATAAACATTTTATAATTTCCATTTCGGCGGTGAGAATGTCCACCGACTTTGAAGTAAAACCTTAATTGCTGTTACTTATTTAAGAATATCATAGTTTTCAGTGGATTTTGCCTTTAAGGAACTTGAAATCGCAGGATTGGAAGTATAATGAAAGCCACCTAAAGATGAGACAGCCTCCCAGCGTGAGACACCCTGTGTGACTTTGATTCTCTGCTTTAAATCAACCCACAACATCGCAAACAAGTAAATGAATAATGCAGCTAACAAGCACTTTTTACCTCAATCAAGAATCACATCCTTCCCTGTTTACAATGGAGGAGGAGTCTTTGCTGCTTATACACACGCACACCCACACAGGGGGGAGTGTAGTTGTGTATATCATAAACCATGTTTCTTAGACCCTGAAGGTATAATTGGCCCTTAACTCGAGGACACAGAGGAATAGATGAAGGATTAGAGTTAAAAGGTGGAGGGATAGATGGAAGAAACCTCCAGGAAACCAATCTATGTGAAGACAAAAAGAGAAGGAAACACAGATGTAGAGAGAACGACAGATGCCGTGAGGCAAAGATGGATGAAGTGCAGATTTAAACCTTAAAGTTCCCCCTTTCTCCTTCTCTCCCTCCTTGTTCAATCTCTCTCTCTTTTCCCTCTCACTCCCTCTTTTCTTTCACTTCACTGTAGGCTCTCTGTTGCTATGGCGACTGTTTCTGCCATCGCTGAGGAAGAAAGGACACCTGGGGAGAGGAAGAGGAGACAGCAGAGGATCAAACTGAAAGATGAAGATGGATAGAGGTGACGTGGATGAACACACTTCTGTGTAGAGTCCAGATCATGTTCGTATATGTGCACAATAATGCAACTGTTGGTGATGACTGTTTCCCAATATCTTTGTTTTTTTTGGGGGGGGTATGCTCATTCACTTCCAGGCGGAGGACTGAAGCTGCTCTGCTGACGTGCAGCTTTCGTTACACCAATTGGCGCATGAATGACACGACAATTTGTAAGTCATTTTGCGTGCTTTTTGGTGTCATTTGTGCGCCATGTTGTCTGCACAGAGTGCAATGCAAACCCATCCGCGTGAATATGACCAAGCGATGTAATATTAAATGTGAGAGTGACGAGAGCGGGAGGGGAAGTGAATGGGTCAAACACAGACAGGATTTGCAACCAGGATACCAGTGTTTGAGACCAGTGTTGGGTTTATTTTTTTAAGTTAAGTTTGTGACGTTAGTGATGTGTTTTCCTGTTATGCTGTTTCCGTGTGTATTTTACTTTTAAGTCCAGTATATTTCCTGTCCTGTACCTTACTAAGGGGTTTTGTTGCTGTTAATGTTTCTCGGTGACAACGTGGCATTAAATGACATTGATAATGACGCAGACATGTCCCCGCTATTTATACGCCTTCCCACATGATTGTGTTGGCAGACAAGGTGTTAGAGGTGCTATTGTTAAATTACACGAAGGTAAACGTATAGTCTTCAAGGAAATCATCAACACTATGTACAAAACACTTCTCCGTCCTCACTTCCCCAACTCCCAACGCTACTGGAGGGTAACAAAACAGGTTTAGATCAAATTCAACGAGAGCTGCGTGTCTCATTACAGGCCACCCTGCAGAGGATCACATAAAGACTGACAAACCTCTTCAAATACCGGTAATGACAGCCGAGTGTACAGAATTAAAATAACTGCTCAGAGCTGTTGGCTTAATCAATGGCCCCTAATGGTCGCACAAGGTCAGCAGCAAAGGCTTTGTAGAAATGGGACATACATTTCCTGGAAAAACCTGAAGCAATAAATACTGCATTCAAGAGCAGCCTGCAATAACATGGCACCATGGACAGACAAGGGAAGAAACTAATATATAAATTAAAACAAATGTAAACAAAATCTGGACAACAGTACACTCAACCAACATACTGTTTGAACAGTTTTAATTATCTTATTATCTAATTGTTTGTCCCCTGACTCCCTGGAAAGCAGTATTGAAACTGAGATGATTATCCTGGTAAAAATACAGTTTTGGGCGAGTATCTACAGTTTTAAATTTGGTTGAGAGACTCTACTTCATCGCTGCTGCTCATCAAACCCTTGGAAATAATTTGAGCAAACTCCAAAATCCATGTGGGCCAAAACTGTTTTTTTTCTTTTACATTAACGGTGAATTTTCCAGGCACTAGTTGCCTGTAATCTGGCAAAACAGGGAATTCCCTTAATGATTGCAGGTCAGCCAATAACAGCAGGAAGCTCTGTGTCCCGGCCCTTTACTATCACACCCTCTCTACCGCGTTAAAGGACTTCTCCGCACCGCTTTTCTATTTATTTCCATGCATGAGCTCTGCTGTACACTCCTGCAGTCCAAATAGGCTTTCAGGTTGTTGTTTTTTTATCCTGTCCCAGCAAGTGTCTTCTCATGCAACTGTCGCTCAGCAACAACAATAAGTTATTTGATTATGCTTTTACTTCAACTAAGCGCATAATCACATTACCCCACTATCACAGTATGATAACAATAGCTACGCCTGACCCACGTTGTCCCTTTAATCAAATTACAACTATAATGTGTGAGCCACATCAAACATGGCCATTCATCAAGACATCAACACCTTCTGCTTCATGTCGTTACAACATGCAATAGGATAGCATCACTATCAATAAACACTGGTATAATGCTTATATTACCTGTGGAAATTCACACAGTGTGTCATAGAAAAGTTCTGCTTATCTTTGGTTGCTGTGTTGCAGGTGTAAATGGACTTAAATTGGGCATTTACCGTATAATCTACATCTCTGCAGTTTCCACTGGAAGTCAGACTGAAGTCAACGTCCTGGAATAATGCCAAGGGAATTGCAAAACACTATTACACATAATTGTGGCATAGCTCATAAGCGATTCACACAGCTCAGTAAAGTTTCACACATTCCAGTTTAAAAAATAATGTTTTGAAGCATTTTGAAGATGTTTGCAATTATGAGGCAAGTCATGACTTTCAAATTCCTGACAAAGCAGTGAAAGGTGCCCAAATAGCTCAGGGAGAAGTCAGTCTTTGCTATCAGATGACGTTATCTGTCGCCTCTGCAGCAGATTGAGGGTGATTTACAGATTGTTACATTGCAGCATGACTGACAACTGACATTGAATTCAACAACACCCCTTCTGTCTTGGAAAAAAAAAAACTCTAAATTGCTTTCTTAAGTGGGATTAAGATAGGATTTTCTCATTCGGTTGTTACTGTAACGTGGCCCCAGGAAGGAATCACACAAGAGTTGTTCACAAAAGCCATTTGCTCCGTTCAGTTCAGCTGAGACTGAAGATACAGTCCCATGGGATTCATTTGCAATTGCTTCAATTACTGTGGACTTGCCCAACTGTCCTCTGCGTTCTACTGTCCTCTATGGAGAAGAAACTGCAATCACAAAGGAGTCATTATTGCAAATGCCACTCACAAAAAGGAGCTATTTAAAGCAGCACTCTGCCCAAAAAAATACAAATATTGCTAATATAATCTTGCACACACCATATGGTGCCTTGACTCTATGAGAAAAACATAGTTCCCAAGGGATGAAGTAGTTGCTCGACATTTAACAGGAATGGATTCATAAGTGTAAGGCAGTGGGATATAAATTATGGAAAT
The DNA here is from genome assembly GCA_032191485.1 of Leptoclinus maculatus. Classification (NCBI taxonomy): domain Eukaryota; kingdom Metazoa; phylum Chordata; class Actinopteri; order Perciformes; family Stichaeidae; genus Leptoclinus; species Leptoclinus maculatus. The sequence goes on along the minus strand of JAVDOI010000004.1, from coordinate 13,022,211 downwards.
AAAAAAGGAGAATGATATATGATGCAAAGAAAGGGGGGGGGGGGCTGTTAAAATATGTATGATGACTCAATTCTGACCCTATGTGCAGTGTGAGGACACTGCTGAAGAAGCACAAAGTAACAGTTTTCCTGGTTGAAGTGTCCATTTCATCTTTCATCTTGAGATCTTTAAAAAAATTAATATCCTGGCATAGCCTACATTATAGAATATAGAAATATAGGAGCTACAAGGTCAAATGAGACATCAGTGAAATGCTGCTTAGGAGGGGGGGGGGGGGGGTCTTTTCCCTAAAAACAAAAAGCCAACCAGAGTCTTCCAGAGTGATTTCACAGCAGCTAGATGCTGTTTGGTAGATGGGTCTGAGATGCCACCTAGTGATTCTGATAGGACCACCCCAGTCCAACTATACCCTCCTTTTCCTGACTCAGCGAACAGGGATGAGTAGGACTGGTTCCCATGGCAACAGTAGACAGAGTGAGAGAGAGAGAGAGAAACACAGTGAGGCGGCTACACTCAATTCGGCCATGACCATGTACGCCTACAAAGACATCCACTGAGAAACACACACAAAGGGTGTGTTTGAGATAATAATTACTCTGTTTTTAATTCCTTGTTGGGAGCCCAAAAAGTCATGAGGGTAGAGCATACTCATTCAGCAAAAGTCAAACAGGAAGAATCCATAGTTCTGAAGTACAAAAAACGTACAGAGATTCTTGCCCTCTGTCTAGCTCAGCTGAAAGCAGACTGCTCTGAACCATGTGGAAAGAGCAAGACGGGGAATAATCTTTCATTTCTCAGACATCCAACTGGTGACTCATCTCTGTCCATAAACGTTGTGGGCAATGAGCTTTATTCCCACAGCTGACATTTGTAATTTAATGAAAACAAGAGAAAAGTAACGTACCTGTCGGGTTGAGTGCCATTTATCATTCCACAGATCCTTTACTGAAAATGTGTCTAAATCGTGAGCAATATGTACATATTACAATAATATAAGCCCACCATGGTTTGATGGCTAGTTGGATAATTATGACGAGTGTTTGGTCTTTTACAAGTTCTTCTTCATGCTTTCAAGTACCTGTTTATTCTTTTGAGTGATATCTCTCACCCATAATGTGGTAGAACTGTCTTTTTTCATTTATTTCATAACTGCAGCAGCCACAACCAAAGTTGTGACCCTAAAACGATCGCACACTTGCTACGTACTGAACCGTTTCCAAAGGCTCTTATTACATATGCATCATCAGCCTACAAATATGTATTATTGAAACATCACATTTGTAACATTCAGGGAAATAAAAATGATACAGAAAAAAGCAGTGGCACCAAAAATTTCAATTTTTCAGAGTCCTCCTAAATTGTTAAAATGAAGCTTTCTGTGAAACTAATGTCTCTTTCAGGGGAGCCGAGCTCCCCATAGCTCCCATGTATTTTAAACACAAAACCTTTTCAATTTTGGGCACTTCATGTGCTTCTTTTATGGCCAAACGCATTAATGCTTCCAAGTATGAACCGTTTTAGTATTTTCCTCAAGTGCCTCCGTAGAAGATTTGTCCTTGTTTAACAGATTTGAATCTGACAACAGATAATCCCCATTGTTTCAGCATTAACTCGTTGCTTTCACGGCTTGTCTGATTTTAACCGTTATCAGCATCCTAGTTTGTGTTTAAAATGTTCTCCTGTGCCTCAGTGGCTCGTGTGGTAAAACAAAACTGATGTACCAGCTGCTTCTGCTGCCACAGCGGCAGTTTCAGTGTCACCAGAGTACCTGCATGCTTGTGCTGCTTATCATCACATGGTGTGATGTCGGTCACAGGAATCAGGGGGAACAATAGCAGCTTGGTGATTCATTCAAATTACATAGGAACATGATTTTCATAAATCGTAGAGCCCTAAGTTCTTCGTCTTCTTTGCAGTGTTTCTGCCAGTGGTTGGAAACCCTGTTGTGCAATGTGTGCGTGTTTTGTGTATATGTGCATGTCTGTTCTGCCACCAGCGGTGGTTTCAGTTGAACATTCTGTTGTTAGCAGCAGTTAAACTGACATAATTACATCCTGTCTTTTGTCAGATCTGGGACCAAACAAATATTGAGAGACATTTTTTTATATTCTCCTAAAATGTCCTGGTTGGAGCCTTATCGGTAGATGCTCTTTGTGATGATTTGATTTTCTGTGATCAGTTTAGTGCTAACCAAGCTAGCCGTTATGTTAGCTCTCTAAGGCTAATATTGCTAACACAACATTCTCATGCTGTGTTCACACCAAACGCGGCACACATTTTTCACGCGAGTAGATTGCATACAAAGTCAATGCAAAGACGGGAATGGACGAGAGTAAACGTAAATTTGTGCCAGGCGCAAGTTAAACATTTTTTTTAACTGTGATGCTGTGTCGTGAAAGCCTATCTGTGTTGAGAAGCTCCTCCTGTCATCACTGACATCCTGCATGCTGTTGAATCAGGAAAAAAATATTGTAGATTGATCCATTGAGAAAAACAAGTATTCGAAAATCAATTCCAATTTTTTACAAATCGGCATCAGTATGTAGTTATTTCGGCATCCCTTTTTGTCCGTGTATTGCAATTAAATCACAGCAAAATCGGTTTATTTTGGGTTCATACAGCTGTAATAAACCAGCCGACGTGTGGCTTGATAGACACATTGAATACAGCTCGATGAAATGTACGGAGCTGAATGAACATGTTATGAACCCAGACAAGACGCCGTTTAGTTTCCCGGGATATCTGGGACTTCCACAACAAGTACTAAGCAGAAATGGTGGTTATTTCTTCCATGTTTGATGGCGGAAATAAAGGCTTGGTTGATAACGGCTTCCATGGAGATAACCCACTCCTCCTCTCCGGCAAGATAAAAATCGTTCTACTTTTGGCATGCTGCAACGCTATGATGATTTAATGTTGTTCTTTCACAGGTGACACTTTTCCTGCCATGAGGCTGCCACTAATTTAACAGTAAGTCTATCATTTTGTGCTTTTCTTTGTTTCTGTTCTAATTTGTTTTTACAGTACCGTTGGTACCAATTCTTGTTCATGGCATTTCATTTACTCTAATGTGTTTTGTTTTGCATTTAATTTGTTTTTTTAATTCTTTTTTCACTGTTATATATGCAGGAAGATGAAAGGCCAACTGCTGTCGTCAACTTAAGGTCTTTTCAGACCAATATTTTGTGCGAATAAAAAATGTCAACCAATCTATCTCTATGAGCCTATCTATACTGAATCCGAAACTTTTTTATTAGTTTTCTTTGTTTATATTTTCGCAGTGCATTTTTTCCACAGCCGTTTTTATTTCTGTGAATTTCGGATACTAAATACAAGCCAACCATTAAAATAGTAACTTTTGTTTAGGCGATTAATGGATTTTTTCAGACGTCAATGTCAAAAATTTGGATGATGATTGATCAACGCCTAATGTTCCGATGGCCCGTTGTCCCGAAAACGGGCAATTATGATGCAGAATGATGTCAGGCATGACCCGCCCTACTCTCCCTCTGATTGGCTTGTCTTGATATTCTCACCCTTACCATAACCAATATCACTCCTCATGCCTAACCAACCCAACCAACGAAGGCAACGTCTACTAGCCAACTTCTCTGTCTGTTATTGGATAGTTAGCATGATATCTCAAAAAAGTCATAGACAGATTTTAACATGGGCCACTGATGATGCTGAGGGAACACAGGGTTTCATTTGGATGGGAAAAAAATCATCATAGATGCTGAGGGAACATAGGCCCGGGGAGCCTCAGTATGCTGCAAATGAAGTCTGAAACCTCCTCCCTCCATGCCTATCCAACATCCACATTGGAAGGACTGTGTTTCAAAAACCAAAAATCACACCCACTTCAAACAGAATTGTGGAGGTGCAGAGGTGAGAAAGTATGCAGGGTTATAACTTCTAAAGCTTGATTCACACTTCACACATTTATTTTCAATCCCCTTTTTCTGTGTTCAACCGAGTGCAAAAACCATGAATACTTTCAAGGACGCTGTCTGAAAGTGTGTGCTATTATCCACAGTGTTATGACTGCATTGAGACGAGAAAAGACAGAATTTGTGAATTAAGCTCAGGGAGGCAGTGGGATCCAGCCGTGATTAGGCAAAAGGTATAAACACTTTTGCTTTTAGATGCGGTCGACACCTCCTTTCACCCTTATTTCCTCCTCTTTCCTCAACAAATATTCATGTCCCATTTACCTTGCTTTCTTAAACCTCTTTAGCCACTTCACCCTATTCTCTACCTTCCACACCTCATCATCCCCACCCTTCAGCTCCCCTTTCCATCACCCGTCCTCCAGCTCCATAGTCAGGGTGATAATTAGGAAAGCGGCGGATGCAGACAAACAAGTTTGAGCTCTTCCGCTCGTTTCCTACCTGTACTGTTGGCCAATGAAAGTTAAGATGCCGACGTATAAGGCGTTGGTCCAGTTGTCAGTCACCCTGAAGATCAGTGGTGGGTGGAGCTTATATCCCCAGGTGACGGCCTGTGGTTGGTCAGGTTCATCTCTGCCTCCTTGTAACCCCACCCACTGGGCCCCTGCAAGGCCTTATGGGTACCAAGCTTTGCTGAACATGTTTGTGTCGGTTTTGTCGTTCGGTTAAGCAGTCAGTAGCAGTCTTCTCGATGAATCTTCTTGTGCCGTCTTCATGTAGGTTTCCTGTGCAACCAGACAATAAAGAAAAAACGTTTCTGTGAATCAATACCCTTTTACTAACCCCCTTAATAACCCCTTAATAACAGTTGTTACAAGACCTGTCTTCTACCTCACCACATCAGCAGAGTACAATAATAATGGTGGAAGAAATTCAAAGGCTTGAATCTTTTGTCCCTGAACCATAAAATAGCTGAAAAGCGCTGCTAATGTTGCTTAAAACCTAATACAACCTGTAATGCCATAAACATTTTTTTTTTATAAATGACATAGATATTATGCTCTTTGGCTTTGAAAGTAACGCAACATTACTACAGTAAGCGGTGAACTGGACATGCTAACATTTGCAGCTTATGTTAAAGCAGATGAACACATTACTACAACAATGCCTCAATAACCAATACAGACATAGAGAAAATATCAACATTCCAGTTATGCAAATGGGTCCTTTCTTTATTGCCTGCCTCCATTTTTAATTCATCTAATGCTCTTACTTTAGCATTGGTGCTAGGAGGCAGGATTTTCTTGTATACATGTAACAACCTGATGACATATGAACTGCACTGCATGAGTCATTTTCAGCCAGGCGACAACCTCCGGTTGTGAAAAGTGAAGCCAATGCGGAAGTGCCTTAAACTTGCATTCTCTCTACTGGCCATCAGGGGACGACTCATCAGGTTGCAAAAAGAAAGTCAGATTGTATAGTCTTTGTGAAAGACCCTACTTCTTACTTGATTTATTACCTCAGTGGACATGAGTTCATGGTCTCAATCATTAGTTTCAAGTCTTCTTCAATATAGAATTATTTTCATTTTAAATGATGGTCCTTTTAGAGTAAAACAAACCATAAAGCAGGGTATGTTTTAGGGCGTGGCTACCTTGTGATTGACAGGTCACTACAACAGCCTTGTCTGGGAGTTGTCTGTTTTTTTGGCCTTTCCCAGTGTGTCTTCAGTTTGTGAAAGTTAATGTAACATTTTGTATTTTCCAGCGTTTGGTTGTACTTAGCACCACCCTCTCATGTCACTTCTGGTTGCAGAAAACCAAGATGGCGATGGCCAAAATGACGAACTTGATGCTTCAAAACCATAGTCCACAAATCAATAGCTGATGTCACAGTAACTATGTCCACTTCTTTAAATACAGTCTATGTTTTTCGCAAGAATATTAAAACTATGTAGCCTATTGATTACAGCAAAAACAAAGACTACTGAACTGTCAAAATATTAACAGTAAGAATCTGGATATATTATAATTTAGTAATCCCCAAACTACAATAAAAGCTTTTTTGCTTGGTGCTGACTCCAACCCCTTTTCCTTTTGTTACTTAAAAAAGAAAATACTTGTCTCTCATCACCATTTACATAATCAGGATAAAACACGCATACAATCTCAGTGTGACAATGTTCGGCTGATGCTTTGTCACATCTGGGTAATAAAGTGACTGTGTTGATACTAATAGAATACAATAGCAGTCTTCAGTCAAGAGTAAAATTAAGGGGTTATACTAATGATATTCTGCAGCTGCATCATGTGATTTCTTTTATCATGCATGCTCCTTAGACTATGATACAGTTTTTCAACACTGATCACTGAAAATAAAAGCCTTGTCTGGTGTTTTTTTTGCACAAGACTCAGTAATAATATCAATAAATCGTTGTGCAAGTCATGAGTTTTGCTATTTTCTTCTAAAATAAATTATTTTACAAAGAAATGAAATACAAAACTGATTTTGTTTTTTAATTAGGCGTAGTATCCTATTCTATGCTTCGTGCCCCCTGTACTTCATATTGGATCTATAGCAATTCTATAGTATGTAGGTTGCATGCAAAGTATAGGAATTTACACTTTGAGTTCAACATAGCTTAATGGATCTAGATAGTGTGTTTGAATATATCTTAATTGTTCATGAGACTTTGTCTCGCTCTAGCTTAGACGTGGTCTCAACCCCTAAAAATCTTGGTCTTGACTACAATACTAATTTACACAAACTAACATCTCTGTTATTTGACTGAAGAACAGATTGAGAATATTATTGAAACTGGACTCTTTACATTACATTATTGTGGACTACAACACAAACTACACACCACTTGTTTCCTTTCACACGTGTGAGGCGCTCCGTGACTACTTGTGCCCTCAGCACAGAACTCACACAGCGTTCTTCCTTGTTTACAGTCAGTTCATTAACACCAAACTAAATCTCTACAGAACACAACGGAAATGGAATTATTGCTCGGTAGTGTAAAATAATTTTTCACTCGTGGCCGAGATTGAACAGAAGCTTGAACCAACAATGATATAACAACCACAGCTGCCTGCGTATGTGTCAGTTTGTCTGTCCAAGAAATCCAAATGACACCCAACAATGTGGGGATGCTCGTCACCATGGCGATGCAGCATGAGTCATAGTGACGCTCGTTATGGAGACAAAGGCCTGTGTTGAACGTATGATTATGATTAGAGAGAGAGAGAGGGTTAGCCGAGATACCAGCACACACACAAGTATTGTATATAAATAAACTGTATCAACTAGTCACGGCCTATTCTCAGCTTCTCCTTTCCAACAGGCAATTCAACACGTCAATTGTTTTTTTCTCTTTCAAAACAAAAGCCCCTTTGCAGCCTAAAATTGCATTCTGTATACTCTCACACTTAGGTATCTCTGTTACCAGCCATATCCTTTTGTTGTAACCATTTGTTTTTGTTTTGTTACTGTTGCTATAGAAGTCTTCTCTTTTGTCATAGTGGCTGATGCAACTCGTCGCCTGAGAGATCCATTTTTGAATTCATGCTGGTGACTCTTCTGATTTTAAACATTATTTTACAGTCCTTGAAATCTCTCACAGGCATGGTATGTGTCATTTGTGATGAATAAAAATAAGAAGATGGGCTCAGGCTCATAATGCTTCAAAATACAGGGTTTCCCCCAGATGTCGGTTAGTGGTGGGAAGTGAATGTACCTTCTTTGGAGACATCTTGATTGTGCCTTAAAGATGTATTATGCTACGTTTATGCTACAAGATCACTTCAGACCACTTGTTGAAAAAAATTACAGACAAATTCAAGAAGCGCTTAAAAAACTGATGGAAATAATAATCTATAATTTTTGAAAAACCTCGTTGTGAAAGCTTCACAGTATGTTGATGAGATGTATATGTATATGAGATTTCAAATTGTGCAGATTTTCCTAAATGAATAAACACTTGATTACATATCAATTAACCACAACAGATGCATGTGTTTACTTGTGATTCATTTATTTGTACAGGCGTGACAATGGGTGTATTAAAAGGGTAAGAGGATGTTTTTGTTCTACGGCACTGGTCCTTGGAAACACATTTACACAGACTTTGGGTAAAAGCCTTTAATGGCATAAGTTTCACCAATGCACAAGGTGAAAGTAATTACGGAGGTCCCCAACAAACTTTGCAGCATTGAAGCAAGCATCATTCCTGAACGTGTCCCTGAAATCTCTCAATTTTACACCAAATAAATGGAACAACAGACAAATGAATGGAAGAAAGTTGCTCTATGGTCCTTCACAGTTTTAAAAAGCTCCCACAGACGAGGTCTTTTTCTCTCTGAATACTCTGAATGCTGACTCTCCTGCCCACCCACAGTCTGTTGGTTGCTCCACCTTGTTCTTATCTGTGGAAAAAAAGAAACAAAGCCAGTGCCTCACGTTGAGGCGTGATGAAAAGCTGCAGTCTCTCAAGGACGTGAGGAGTGATTGGTGATGAAAATGGGTTTGCTTTTAAAATAACCACAATATTCAGAGTCTTTAAAAGCCATGCCCTCATGTCTAATTTTGACTTAATATACTGTAATTTCTGAATGCAAGAGACACATAAAAAATGACTTCGCTATCTTTCTCGACTCTCCTATGAACTCATTCTCTTGTCCTCCTTCTCATTTTCCCTCCTTCCATTGCGTCCATCCTGGCAAACAGTGTGGGAGCGAAGGGTGAATTAATAAAAGGAGTGAAAGTGGAGCACAACTCCCTCAGGTCCGCCATTTCTGGGACGCTGACACAGAGAAACACAGAGGCACACACACACACACAAAGTGACACCACAATCTACATGATGACCCTGACACACACACACACACACACACACACACACACAAATATAAGGCAAAAAGCCACATGCATTCTTCTCGTGCATCACTGATGAGATGGGAAGAGGAGACACAGAGAGAAAACAATCCATACATCACATAATTTGCATGCCAATGCCTTAGATTGGGAGGGGCATGAAGAGTGGAAGAGATTGAGGAAGAAGGAGGAGGAAGAGGAGATGGGAGGGCAAGAGCCACGTGAGGAGGGATGCATGTAGAGTGTCGCCCAAGGCAATGAAACTTACAATGGTCCCATACTCCCTGTGATCTCCTCTTTCCTTTTTTCCCCCCCCTCTCCGGTCTTATTTCCTTTCATCTCCCCTTTCCTTTCCTTTCTTCTCTCCTCTATCCTTTGCATTTCCTTTCTTTTTAATTTAACAATGTTCCCATACTCCCCTGTTTCTTCCTCTCCTCCTCTCTCGTCTCCTTCCTCCTCTCCTCGGGGTGAATAGATTTACAGTGTATTGCATGTTGAATGCAAAAAAAACCTTTTAATGACAAATTGGAGCATGATGTTTTGGGTCCTCACTGATTTAAGCAGCAAAGGGAAGTCATGCATTGATGCTACAGTTACACTACAGTTACAGTGCTCTCTGACAAAGCCATCACCAAAAATATGACAGCCTGAAGTGTTAAAAACAAATGTATTAATGTAAATGTGGTGCACCAAATTTTTGTCTCTTTTCCTGCTTAAACTGGAACAAAAAAAGAGATTTGTATTGACAATCAGGAAGGGAGGTATTGTTTATTAATGGCTTACACTAGTAAAACCTGTTACTAATCAAGCCTCCTTTAGCGAGGAATAAAAAGCCTCCCTCAGGAGTTTCGTTGTGATTCAGAGTGTTGTAGTGGGCACGGTCAGGCACTGGGGATAAAGCCAGCAACTAAATAGATTCCCTAACAGGTTTGCCAACCAGTGAGCTTTCTCCCTCTACTCCATCCATCTTTCTTTTCTCTCTGTCCATCTCTTTGGTTTCATTATTTTGTCCTACAATCAGCTGACGGAAAAACAGAGGAAGAAAGGAGCACATGCATGACATTAATTGAATGAATCACTTAGTGAAACTAAACTAACGTATGAATGAATGAATGAGTAAACGTTCATGACAGGGCTACAAACGCTTCAATGACTTTAGTATCTGCTCTACTGTCAAAAGGAAGTGAAAGGTGGATTTTTTTAGTTAGTAAACTGCTGTGAACTGTTGATACCTGTTGACACAGGCTAATGGTGGCAGAAAAAAAAAGATTTAAGAAAGTAAAAACAGACACTAATTAGACAAAGCAGCCCTGGGTTTCATTTGTTCCATTCTGAGAATACTTTACATGAAACTAAATCAGTGATATTTTGGAACATTTGTTTTAAGGTCATGGCATTAACAACATCCAGTAGTTGTTGACTTTGAAACTGACACTGACATGTAAATGCCACCCTCAAAGGCCAGGTTAAACTGTCTAAAACTGGCTCACCACTCCGCTAAACAGAAACAAATTGACATTTAAGATGTCAGTATAGATAAACTGAATTCCCTCCCTAAACCTCCCCTAACTTTTTCCGTGTGCACAAGAAAGTACAACCCCCCCGAAGGCCTTAAAGAACAGACTGACCAAAACCTGATCCTTTTTTGAACTCGTCAGCATTGTGAGCCTTTGTGGATCCTCCGCCAGAAACCAGGAGGTTGGTTCGAGGTGATGTTTTAGGATGAGCTTCTAAATTGTCGTGTAGGTGTAATATGGCAAATAGTTAGGTTAGGGTCAGATGTGGTTATATAGTGCTGGAGGCTCAATCATACAGTGCAAGTATGTATGACTGATTTGACACAAGCACACATGCCCCCCAGTGGTGGAAGAAGTACTTTTAGAAGTAAAAGTAGCAATACCACAGTGTAAAAATACTTTTTTAAGTAAAAGTACTGCATTCACTTTAGTCAACTTAAAAAGGAGTAGCATCAAGATTAAGTATAAAAAAGTTAAAAGGTACTCATTCTGCATAATGAGTTTGTATCAATAATCTGAATCTGTAAAGTAACTAGTAGGCTAACTAAAGTTAGCAAAAGAAAATATAGTGGAGTAAAAGTAGAAAACTGGGTTTCCAAAATGTAGTGGAGTGGAAGTAGCATAAAATGGAAATACTTAAGTACCTCAAAATTGTACTTGAGTGAATGTACTTACACCATTGGTGCCCTCTGAAATGTTTAACATAAAGTAACGTGCTTCTTTTCCAGTGAGGAAGTCTGAAGTGATGAGATCACCTGATCATTAAATACTAGAGATTACATGATAAAAGACATTTCTTTGAGTATTTCATCCCAGAGAAGAGAGATAATGTCTGTATTGACTCCGCATAGTGGCAGAGACTGGAACAAGAATCTTACGAAAACAGCCATATGAATGTAAAATACAGCAGGGAAAGAAAGAAATCTCACCAAGCTAAAGGTAACATTTACAACAGATTTAGAAAGTAAAGTTGCATCTGTTTAAAAAAACAGATGGTTTATGTGAGGGATCACCTCTTTTCTCACTTTCTCTCTTCTGCACATGAGTTAAAGCAGCGATTAACTCTCAGAAAAATATGCCAAAAACAGCGATGAAATCAGTGAGGAGAAAGAATGCAAAACACACAAAACACACAAAAAAGTGAAAAGAAAGAAAGAGTCTAGAAGCGGCGAGAGGGAGAAAGAAAGAGAGCCTCTTGCAGAAGCCCAGGGGGTATCCTGCTATCCCAGAATGCTTTGCTCTAACCTACTTTGGTATTTCTGTTTCTGTCTTTGTCTCTGCAGTGCTCTGAGTGGGCTAGCTACCACACACACATCATATTTAAGTTTTGTGCATGCGTGTGCTCCTTGGATCTCTATCCTTCGGAGAACCTACTTGATAGGAATGTATTTCTGCCTGCATGAGTCTGCGTTGGGGACCACACGGCTGCCAGCATCTGACCACTGGTCTTACTATTCCTAAAGACTTTTGTCTCTGCTTGGGGGGGGAATACATAGACAAACACACAAAACTTCACACCCAAGAACGCGTTCAAACACACACACACAATACAAGTGATAAGGGTTGCCTTCTCACGTTATCAAAGCCTGAAAACAACAAAGCACTTGTATGAGTTTAGCGTGTGTATATATGGATGTATGTGTGTGTGGATTTGTCTGTACGCAACTGTGTCATCATTGTGTTGTGTGTCCTTGAGTCAATGCAACTGTAATACATATTTGTAGGTCTCTGTGTGTGAGTGTATTTACGGGTGAATGAGTGTGTGTGTGTGTGTGTGTGTGTGTGTGTGTGTGTGTGTGTGTGTGCGTGTGTGCGTGTGTTTGAGAGCCGTGCGGGCTTGAGTGGGCAGCCTGACGACCAGCTCAGCAACACTCTGTTACCATGGAAACTAATGAGCAGAGCACGAAAGTGTGATGAAGAGAGGAGAGGCAGATGTATCTATACCTATCTCTCATATCATACCCCATAACCTGCTGTATTTATTTTAAACGCCGTTCGATTTCACACATCAGATATGCTCAAACTATCAAAAGGTCCCACCTTCACTCCATGTTCACGGGAAGTAAAGATGCCACAGAGACATTGATCACTCAGCTAGCAAGTTAGCAGGGATTGCTCATAACATCATAACAGTAATTCATCAGAAATGTATGGAAACAGGCTACATATGTAATGTTAACCAGGGATCCACCTGCTGCATGCATGGAAACACACACACACACAATGTAAAGCCTTCAATCTGTCACAATGATCAAACTTTGACTCAATGACTCAATTCATAACAGTGATAAATTTGAATAAACTTCACACAACTGTCATCCGCATGACTCACAACTGCCCACACAAATCCCTCGTGGTTCCTTTCAGCTGCATGTTCAGAAGCTGTTTTTTGGTAACCTGTTGTAACCCGTGAACATTAACGCCTAACTCCTACCCTCACACACTCCATGCATGCACATAACTTTAAACACATCAGCAAAGAAGTAGCTGTGTTTTCAACATAGCTGCTGGATTTGATTACACATTTTTCCTCTCTACCTACCCACACCTGTTGTGTTTGTTTGTGCCGAACAACTGAGCAAAGCTGCATTAACATTCTGACCAAGGACAGCCCACGCCACCTCACAGCACTTTTTACGTTTGCTGTTAAAAACATCCAACAGCATAAGCCTTCGTGGCCTAAACTGAGTCATCCAGGATGTGTCACTGCATTTAATAAGCAGGCTCAGAAATGACAGTGACCATGAAGAAGAAATACGTAGCAAAGAAAAATAAACAAATGATGTGATGTGATTGAAAGGTATATTTACAGTGTTTCTCAACTAAGCGTGTTGTTTCCTTTAGGTCTAACCTTCCTCATAATAATAAAGCCAAGTTTTGTTTTGTTTCCAGAACTGCCCAAATTAAACAAAATTCAACATTTAACCAATGATCATCAGCAGTGAAGCATCCTGCTGATCGCTATAGGCCACATAGATTATTTAACACAGCGAATACTGAATGGAGCAGACAACAGATGGTATTCTGAAAGATCACTGGGAATACCATTGGAAGGACTGCCAGAGCAGGCTGGTTTACTCTCTTTTACCTCACGCCTCTAATTCTTTGTCCTCCCCCCGTTTTCATCTCTTTCCCCTCACTCCCATTTATGTTTAACAGAACTCCGTGGAGTGACTTGGGAACATCTGTCAGACTTTGCGTATCTTTTTACAACTTACGCAGTAGTACCTGTAAACGGACTTTGATGTGTAAAAAAGGGGGAGTCTCCCTTTTAATATAGAGGCTGTTGTATGTTGCATAAGTTAAAAAAAACACACACATTTGTGATGTTGGGCTACTATCACTCATGCACATACAAGCATGTCGTCCACGTAAAAACTGGCCATGACACAATAACCGCAGGCTGTCGTTCAATCGCAACTCCAAACCGCCTCATCTAATTGGCTAATGGTTGTCTCTCTCTCTCTCTCTCTCTCTCTCTCTCTCTCTCTCTCTATCTCTCTCTCTCTCTACACACACAAACAAACACCAACCTTACAAACAATGACGCACACCAAATTTGCAATGAATGCCGTGTCAGCAATTACACAGACGCAGTTACCAACACTTCGCTATTCAGAAAGCACTAGATAGAAACAACACGCAAACACAGAAGACGGAAGATGTCACACACATTAGCGGCTTGTTCTAGCTTGCAAACTGTCAATAACTTTGGAGAGTCTGGAGGGCCCAGTCAGAGCCCACTCTCTCCTGTGGATCTAAGAAGTGTGTGTTTGCGCCGTGTGTGTGTGTGTGTGTGTGTGTGTGGGCGGACAGTGAGGCCGAGTTGTCATGTTGGGCAGAACATAGCTGCATATTCATACCCAAGCATCTATGCATACAAGCCGGCACACACACACACACACACACTCACTCACTCAGGTGAACACAAATGTCCAAAATTCCTCGTGAGATGTGAACAATATTGTGGCGTCTTGGTGAGGAGAACAGCAGGAGACAGGACAGCGAGAGAGAGGTGAGGTAGACAGAGAGAGGGAGAGAGCAAGAGGAAAGACAATGGCAGACTAGAACGAGAGAGAGAGAGAGAGAGGAAGAGAATGAGTGGTAGGCAGGAGACTCTGTGTGGGTTGACTTTTTCTCTCTTGGGTGCTATGGTAACCTACAGAGCTGCAGCTAATCATAGGAGGAGAGAGGAGGAGAGGAGGAGAAAGAGGAGAGGAGAGCAAAGGGGGGACGAAAGGGAAGGATGAGCAGAGAGGAGAGAGGAGGCGAGGAAATGAGAAGTAAGGAAAGGAAAGAAAAGGAAAGGAGAATGGAGGAGCAGAGAGGAGAGGAGGCGAGGAAAGAAAAGAGGAGAGGAAAGGGAAGGAGAGCAAAGAGGAAAGTAAAGAGGAGATGAACAGAAAGGAAATGGGAGAAGAGGGGAGGAAGGAAGGAAATTAGAAGAAAGGAAAGGAAAGGAGATCAAAGGGAAGGAAAGAGAAGATGGCAGGAAAGGGAACAGAGAAATGAAGAGAGCGGGGGAGAGGAGCGTTTCACTAGTTTTATGTCTGAAACTAAAATAAAGCTGATGGAGATAAGACCTCTTTGGAATTAAAGCCTTACATTTAAATACATCAATAGTCCTGATTTATTTCCAAGTCAAATCTAACTACTTCAAGTAAAACCGAAACTCCAAGCGACCATCACTGAAGGACAAAACACACCGTTTTATGCTATGCTATGCTATGCTATGCTATGCTATGCTATGCTATGCTATGCTATGCTATGCTATGCTATGCTATGCTGCGTGATTAAATGGATGGTAATGCCATTCTGTCAGTTGGTCCAGACTGAAATATCTCAACATCCGTTTGATGGATTGTCACAAAATTTGGTGCAAAGTGTCTATGTCTCTAAACTTTAGTCATTATTAGTCGAGTGGGTTTTTGTTGGCAGATATCAGATGCAGAGGCACACACACTTGTCAGGTGGATTTCCGCCCCTGCAGCTTTATTTTTAGATCCTCAGTGAAGGGTTTTGATGGCTTGTCCTGATCTAAAATATATTGATTCTTAACAGAGTTTGATTGTCTCCACTGTCAACAGGAGGAACACGCATTTAACAAGTCATCAATCACAATAAAGGAATTTTTATTGAACCAACATAAAGTCAGTTTATTTCCTTCATTTCTGTCCTTGATTTTTTTTTTCTGCACATCAAATCAAATACCAAAAAAAAGTGTTTGTGGGCGGACTTGTGTTTTGTTGTTGTAACAGTCGATGATATAAACAAAGAAACTGCACGGCTGTAAAATAAAAGCCCTTTGTTCCATAGCCTGCTGTATTATGTTCGTCCTGGAGCACAATTACTGCAATATTAATCACAACATGATTCAGCCTCATGAAATAATGAGGTGAGCACTCTGTCAGCCCTGATGGAGAGGCACCATGTTCTCACCTTCATACGGCAGAAACAGGCACAGAGATAATTAGGGATGGAAAGTAACTTCGTATACACTCACTGGATTACTGTACTTAATTACAGTTTGAGGTACTTTACTTATAGGGCTACTAAAGACTTTTACTACACTACATTCCAGAGACAAATATCGTACTTTTTTACTCCACTATATTCATGTACCTGACAAAAGGACTACTGGCCTTTTATTCATCTTAAATACCTTGTTAAAGAATCAGTGGTTTTGCCAAATGAATTATCTTGCGACTGCCTAAGATTAACGTGTGACCCTCCTTAAGCTACCACTGTAAAATGTATGTATAACAATCTAATTATGTCATATATAAAATGATATCAGTCGCAGGGGACAACAGTGGTGCTAAAGTGGCCCTGTGGAAGACAACCGGGAGGAAGTTTGCTCGAAATAATACAATTTGTGAGAGTCAGTGTGATGACAGTTGTGATGACTGAAAAATAGTTTCACATATGTGAGATTAATGGCTTTAAGTCTTTTGTCTCTAAAATGTCAGAGCCAAACACATTATAAAATCAAAAACACATGGATTCACCAGTCCAATGATGGAACTGATTCCTGATTCTGGACAGCAGTATTTGACAGACACTGGTTATATCTGAAGCTGCCAATCACAGACATTGATTATGAGCTAGTTGATTGCATTTTAAAATGCTTTCCTGTTGTCTGATAATGGAAACATTATGTCCTTTCAGTGAGTCACTCTCTCTGAGTCTCTTTACTGTAGTTGTGTCATCATTTCTTCATGCTGTTTTCTTGATTTGGGGTGGATGAGGTAAATATCTGTCAATGTTGCCATCAACGTGTCACAAAATCAGAGGAAACGTAGCAAGCTTTGTTTATCCATCTCATCTCTTTCTCCTCTCTGCTCGTTTCAAAACCGCTTCAAAATCCTACCGAGAATGATGCAACCATACAGTAACTATACAGAAAGACAAGCACACACACACGCACACTCTCTCTCTCTTTCTAAAACCAGACTACTTAAGAAATATTCTAGACTTAAAAAGATTTCTATTTGTGAATGAACTGAGACTAACAGTTTTTCTCTCTGTCTGTTTTTGTACGTCTGTTTTTTAACCTGTCTGTAAATGGGTGCCCCACTTGTTACTGGACCTACTTTAATTTGATTGGTTTACAGATGTTTCCTGTTATTCTGGCTAATTAGACCTCTCTCTTTAGGGTATACCTATGCTGGCAGTTCATTGGTTTCATACCAATCTCCAACAACCATAAACAGGCTCATTCCAGATGAACTGCGCCTCGCCTGGACAGTGGACGACATCAGGGGGCATTGAAATAAAAATTATGAAAATATTGAATCGTACACTTTCCACCAGCCTTCACATAACATGAAGCCAGTCACAGAGATAGTTACACCCTGGTAGATCCTATTTGTAGGATACTTCAGATAGTTTGAAGTAACATATATACACATATATATATATATATATGTAGCCTATGTAAAAATGTATCTGCATTGTATATTCTATCCTTTATTCTTCAGCCTTGTAAAGTACTTTGTAATTGTTGCTGTATAAATAACCTTGATTATTATCCATTTTATCAACCGCGAAGGATATGCTTGCTAAAAGATTTTTGCCTTCATTGCACAACACGAGACTAATAGCCAACAATATAGAGTTAAATATTACAATTACACAGAAAATTTGAATTTTCTACAAAACGTTTGTTGTCAAAACTAAGAGCCAATCAGCTCTTTGATCATACGAAAGACAGGCGTTTCCCATCATGCCCTGGGTCTTGCAGTCGGTGGAGAGCAACTGCAGCACCTGGCTCTAAAAACTGCTGACGCCTCGATCTCGAGAGGTTATCGTTGCCCACGTGTGCAAGGATGTCAGAGCAAGTCAGGATCAAGTCGGACACAAATCGAACCGCCATGCATTGTGCGCCGATCGCCGGTGATCGATTCTGCGCAGGCGCGGCTCATCTCAAACAGGCCTAATGTGTATATTGTCCTGCCCAGACAGGTTCAACAGCAGGGTCACATTCAAATCATACTTATCTCTCTAAAGTCGAGAAGGTTGTCTATCAACACTAAAGGAAGGTATATCCAGTATCAAAATAATCCCTCCAAAAAAAGACGGTAGCTGCAAGTGACATCTCCTGCAAACAGGCCTTTTCCACTGCAAACTTTTTTTGACTCGTCATAGCAGGAAAAGCACAGGTGTTACTGACAACAGTAATGATGTCTCAGTGTTATTTAAGCTACAGAGTGAAAGTGACCCTGAACCCGAAGCAGCTGGTCAAAATTCCTTCTGTGGAAAATACCTATTAAATACTCACATTTACATTAGTCTATATCAATGTTACTTTCCATCACTTCATATTTGCGTATGTCATAATACTTGGTTTTTGAAGGACCACCAGGGACATGTCTCACACAGGAGAGGCACAAACTGGGGCTAGTTTGATCTGCAAACAGCCACGCAGTCCTTCTAATCAGCCAAAAGTGAAAAAGAAAACGTGTGTACGATGTGTGTGTAGGCACTTTAATCAAGTTGTCCTCCGCACCAGTCATATCCCTCCACCTCAGGAGTCCCTAACCTTTTCTTTCATAGTAAAATCTTCTGTTGTAATCAGAAACCATCAGACAGTTCTCCAAGAAAGAAGGGAAAGACAGTTTGATTTACTCCTTGTATTTACTGAGGCTTTTACTGAGGCTTTAGGACAATATGATTAATGATGTTAACTCTGTTGCTGGAGTGATGATTAATATTTGTAGATCTATGGGATGATATCAGCTTGTCAGTTGTCGTCAAAAACATCATTGCACTTCTTCCTCAGGCAGATGGATCAAATCAAACTCCCCTCGACTAAGTAGTTCAAATACTACAAACTGCTTCAGACTCTATTGACACAGGCGGGCGTGACATGAGTATTTCCCAAAAGCAATTAAACTGCTGAAGCTCAATAAGGACGTTCAATCAGCAAACGTTGCCAGGAAACAATTTCAGTGGCAGCCTCCATGCTTGATATTGCTTAGCAACTACATGTGTTTGTAGGATGTTAAAACTGAACCTCAAAGTGCGCCTTTAAAAAGACTGTGTTACCTTGATTCCAGATGGGATAATCATGTGGAAATACTACACATATATATACACAAAAAACAGGTACATACACAGACTGGACATCAGTTGAAAACAATATTTTACAGAGACTATTTTCTGTACACCATGACATCACTTCTAACTATTCTAGATGTCTTCTGCATCATTTTCTATATTACAAGCAACTCCCCATGATGCACCTCTCCTGAAGATGGACCAAGTACTGTGTCAGTGTCAGGGTCTAAAGCCACATTATCACAAGTCCAACTCATTCACAGACACATGTATTTTCTATTTAAATATATTAGCTTTTGTTTTAACGTGATTGTTTTGTGATTTGTTGTGTATTGTTTGATGCTCCTGGATTAAGGCCAGCTTTGACAGATTTTCACATGAATATGTTTTTTTCCCCAAAAGATTAAGATATAGCTATACAATTAGAACAAATGTATGTGTACAACTTATAATCATTATTGGGCATTTGATACCTCTTAAATAGTCCTCGTATGACTGCACTAACAATGCCATATTGTTGAACATTAAGATTTTTATCCTACAAACAAGTCATTTTGCGATTGAATTTGGCATTAATTACAGTTTAGCACCTCTTGTTGACACATTGCAAATAACAAACTCTCACTGATACACTGCCATCCTGTGATCTTACAGGCTGTGCCAAAACATGATGGATTCCAAGGAAACCTTTACCAGCTAGCTGCAGTCAGGAGAGATTTGAGGCTTACCAGGACTCCGGGATTTAATCACTGCCTTACTGTACAGAAGCTCTCAGCTGTGGGGCATCCCAGCGAATCCGTGGGCTAAGTTGAATACCATGTACTTGTGATGTTGTGGGCTCAAATCTGACTCCTGGTCTGTCTCCCCCCCCTCCCCCCCCCCCCTTTCTCTATTTGTCATCTTCCCTGCCACCATTCTGCATACAATCTAATGAAGCAGAAACAAATCCCACAGCTTTATATCTGCAGTAGACAGAGCTGTGAAGATGAGATGTTGCCTCCTACGCAGGCAGGCAGACAGGCAGTAGCTCGAGAGACCCGAACACCTCCGACTGTATATGCTCTGGAATATCTCGATTAATTCTCACTGATAGCAAGTCTGAAGCCTCCATCTGAGCCATTAGCTACACTGATGGATTCATATCTGCAGCGAGGATCTGAATTCATAGTGTGGTAGTGTGATATCAGACTCGTAGTCACTGTAACAAAATCAACTGTATACAGAATGTCTTTAGTTTACCTATGACACATTCTGAAACCTGTTCGGCTGCCGTGTCAGTCAGTTCTCCGCCAGTTGACAAGATGGAGCAGAGTTTTATGAGCAGAGTGAGTCAGTTACATCAAGATTGTTGGAAGGAAAATGTCTCCATTGAGGAGGAGTGCGTAATCACAGGGAGAGGAAGCACGCTACTCTCTTCAAAAACGCATTAGAAACAAGTCAGTTCCATTTATTGACTATCTATATCATGTTTTTGTTTTATTTTACTATTTAGATATGTAATACGATATAAGATTTTCATGGTAAAATAGTTTGCTTTTTGGGAAGCATACATTTCTGTTTTAATCAGGATAAGCTAGACTCATGTTTGACTCAAGATTTTTAAATTCCCCATAGACGTTTTGGACTAGCTACCAACCAAACTGGTTAAAAAAAAACTTTTTTTTTTTACATTAGGTTTTTAATTTAACAGTTTCATATTCTCTGTAAAATGTTCCTTCCTACATTATTGTATAATTATTTTTTCCAAAGCCGTCTCTACACTGCCAGGTAATTGTGGTGGATGAATACCTAATCCTTTATATTGTTTACTTCTTAAAAACAGATAATCAAAAGGTAGAAAAATAATCCAAAACTAATTATATTTTGTATTGAATTATCAGTACCTTCCTAAATCTGTGATACTATTTAGGAGACAGACAATGATTATATTTTGCTGCATTCATGCAGTCACAGAAGTACAAAAACACACCTGTAAGTGTGCATTTGTAACTTTCTATGAGGTCTCAAACTTGTTCCCTATACAGGATACCTCAGCACGAAATCTCAATTTCAAATATCGGGTCTCGGAAAAATTATCTGCAGGTCAGCTTTTCTTTCTGTAGTCCAACCCCAATCTCACAAAACCCAACAGGAGAAGACAAAAAAATAAAAAATAAAAAATTTCCTGCAGATGAAACTTTTTCACACCTGATCTAAAAACAGCCTAAGCATTTTGAGGGTCCTCAGGTGGCCGGAGTGAAAACTCTCTGCGGGAGAGCAGCCAAGCAGAGAGCCAAGTCCCCTGATTGTACACAGCTGAGTCCTGTGGGCACGGAGGAGCCTGCTGGCGCCTGACCCGGAGTGACTAATGGAGGTTTCAGGGAGTCCTGGTGGCACACAGGGCTGGCACGAATGCCATTTCACTGACGGCCATTTGAACCCAATGCGTGGCCATTGTCTCATTGTCTCTTTTTATGCTCTTTACAAATTACAACACAGACATGGGGCATCAAAAGAGTTTTTCACCTGTCCACTTGTTAACTCACACACCTGTCCACACTAATGAAACTCTTAAAATCCTCCAGACTACTCCACTGGAAGCATACAGCCTCCACGTCTTCCCAGGTTTAGAGAACAGACAGCTACACGACTGTAGCAGTGAAGCTTTTCTGGACTAGCGTGATGCTGCACAGCCCTGATACAGGGGTATAGATGGAGCATTATGTAATTAATACTCCTCCTCCTATGCAGATACAGTAGGCAAGCCTAGAAATCCTGGCCTCAGCTGTAAATGTAGCCCCAAAATGAATGACACAGCTCATATGTACGGTGTCATTTTTAATCACTCTGGCTCCTATATTACCGTATAGACAATCAGCTCTTGACTCAGCTAAAGTCTTTAAAACAGGCATTTGATGTAATACACAGCAACACCAAAACCTCCTCTATAGCCACGCAGCATGCAGAAAATCTTTCTCTCTCTCGCTGTCTGTCTAACCCGCACATTTATATATAACATACATACATGTATATATATAACATACAGCCCAAAGAAAACCCCTGTTTACCTGCTATCCCATAATTCACAGTGCTGGCACGGACAGGTGACTGGTGAAGCCAAGGCAGACAGAGAAAAGTGGTAAGGGGCTTCTCTTACCAACAAATCCCCCTTCTTCAGCTGGCTTCTTCCAGCGCTCCAGCTTTCATCTTTCCAGTAAAGAGAGCGGGAGGAAGACAGCGAAGGACTTTAAACAATTAGCATTCCTCCTGCGCTTGTGTGTGTTTCTCTCCGTCTCTTCCTCTCTCCCAGAGATTTCTCCACAGTGTCCAGGGGGGGAGCAGGAGCATCAGTGATACACTGCTGCGCGCTCCGCTGCAGGAGGCTGAACGTCAATCACGCAGGTAACCTAGGGAACCGCTGGGCCCGCCTCCCCCGCTCCCCCCCCTCCTCCTCTTCCAGCCAACACACCGATTGGTCGGCTGACGGAGAACCAGAAGTCCTCGCAGATCCACAGATGGTAGCCTATACTGAGAGCTGTGGTGGGATCATGTAGAGCCAAACAAACAGTAGTGGATTGCGGTACTCGTGAACTCCTTCTCTCCTCTCGGTCTCTCTCTTTCTCTGACTTCAGAGCCTACAGCTTAATTTTACAGTTGCTTAGCAACAGACTGGCATGTGTGTGTGTGCGTGTGTGTGTGCGTGCGTGCGTGTGTGTGTGTGTGTTTCGGAGCATGAGGAGAGATGTGGGAGAGAGAAAGGAGTTCAAGTCCTCAGCTCTCTCTGTCTCTCTCCCTCTCTCTTTCAGAAGTGTGGATGGATGTTGAATATTTCAGCTCTCAGCAGCAGCCGGTCTCTGTTATGGAGGCTGATGTTACTTCAGAGCAGCCGGATGGTTAAATGCGGCACTGAGAGTTAGTTAACAGGGGAAGCCGTGGAGGGAAGGAGGTGATTGAGAGAAAAGTTAGTATTAGTGTTATTTGAGATAAAAAGGGAAAAGACTCTCATTTTAGTCTTTAATTATGGTGCATAACATCTTTTGGCACAGGTCTGAGAGATTGAATACTCCTTTGAGTCCACAGTTTAAATTGATATTCAGACTCAATAGCTAAATTCACATTTGAAATCTCAAGTGAATCTCTACCGTTTCAGTTCTATAGTTTCATCTCGGATGGATGCCAGAAGTTACCCTCAAGTATCAAATAAAGACAACTGGGGACATGTACTTGTCGTTACTGCAGCGATGAAGTTGCCACTACCTTCCGTATAACAGTAAAGTCAAGTTTGTAAACACTGCCGTCAGCTAGGAAGCAGCATTTTAACAGACTTGAGTAAAGGAGGGATATGAAAATGTACAAGACAGTTACGTTTTGAAGGTGCAAATTGATGGTTTAATGTTTTTATTTACAGTTAAAGACTTTCTCAGATATATCCTGAGATATTGTGTGAAGTCTATATATAGTGTACAACCCAAAACAGATTATTAATATAGTGTGTTTGGTTCTGAATGAAGGCCGTACAACATTTAAAATTAAAAAAGTTGTATTTGCCTGGGGTAGAAACAGACCCACATTGTATCTGCCTAGTATTGTTATATACCACTTCAGTTTGTTCTGAGTTGACAGTGTCACATTTACATGCTGCAATGACGCTGAGCTGGTCGTGTCATGCTTTTGTGACGCGAGTAGCTTTAGGGAGACGCAAGTTTGCCTTCTAGATCGTGACACATTTAAAAAGAGTCTGCAGTTAGATGTGAGAAAATCCTCTCAAAGGAACTGACCTACTAGTCCTTGTGTTGTAGAGTCCTGTACTAAAAAGCTGTACAGCCAAGACTTTCCATTACACAAGTCCTGTTATTGAACGCGGCATACTACATCGTATGGAGTACATGGTGACAGGTGAGTTTTATCACGCAGGTTCTTCGTCTTCATACGAGTTGTGAGAGTGAACATGCTCACTGAGGTCTGGGCCTTTTTACTGTTGATGCTTTGGAGCCAGACCTCCTCTGCACAGCTGCAGTCAGCCTCTCAGAGTGCTCACTCGAGGGCGAGAAAACATCAGGCAGTCCGAGAAGAAAAAAAGAAAGGCATGTTGTGAATTTTCAAATGGGTAGAAGGAAACATATGGTAGTGTTAGGAGTGGAAAGTGTAGAAAAGGAAAGTTTGCTTCAGACAGAAAATCCAGTTTCACTGTTGAAACACATTGGTGTACAGTACAACATGACATTATAGAATAGGCAGGGGTAATGGGTGGTATGTTTCGAATAACTCATCACACCCCTGCAACAGGCATGGCGACAGTTACCATTACCAACACCCATACAAGCCAGTAACTCCGTAGTTAAGTAACAAACCAAAACATGTTTAACAGCCTGTGTGAGAGGACCCTTCTATTCATTTAGAATAATACAATTGTTGGATTTGTGTGGTTATTTTTGCCCCACAATATTTCAGGCTAGCCATTAAAAAAACATTTTCAATAGATTTCTAATCTCGATAAACACCAGCTTTGATACCAGATGGAGATGGAATTGATCTGCGCAGACTGTAACATGGTGTTTCGCTCCACTGAGCTGCTTGAGAAACACAACGCACTGTTCTGCATTGGGAATGAGGTAGGACACCTTCTGGTGCGAAGACGCAGCTCTGAACTTCTCATTAGAGACAAAACCTGAATGTCAGGACCCTGAACAGACGGGAACCCCTGATCTCCCTGAGGTAAGTAAGTCATACTGATCTAGTGAGGGAGAGCAAGGTGTTAGCAGGTGGATAAAGTGAAAGAGGAATCCAAAGAGGCAAATTATGTGAACAAAGTGTAATTGCTACATACATTTCTCATGAGTCATGCAGGAGAAGCCCATGGAACTGTATTATATATTGGTTAAAAGATGGAGTCACAAGCTTCCTGTAGAGTTGAGAATTGTTGATGTACGGTTAGGGTTAAATGAGGGTCAGAAATTAGGAGAAAAAATGTAAATGAGTGCAGTTATAAACACTATGAATTGTTATTTCAGACAGATTTTTGCACATTCCTTATTGTTGCTGTATTAGGTTGAAGGGTCATCTCTGTCCTTGCGAATTAAAAAACGGAAGCGGTGGCAAACGCTGCATGTGTCTTTATGTGTGCAGCTGAGAGGTCAACGAAGGAACATCACCAGGTGGAGAAGAGGAAGAGCTGATGACAAACCAAAGTCAGCAAGAGCAGAGGACTTATCAACCAGTCAGACAGGGAGTGCTGTTCTGCAAGATCTCACACATGAGGTGAAACTGAACCGCTGCACTACAGCTATATCAAAGTCACTATTGTTTTACCTCAGATGATGAGAACGTTTGAATATCATTAAGTCAGTCAAGATACACCGTAAGTGCAACTTCAAAAAGGGAGGGAAGTATGGTATTACACTAGATGTAGATATAGAAATATACACATGTGCGTTAAAAAACGAATTAATATCAAGGATATTAGGAGTATATGTTAATGTGAAATACAAAAAAAAGACTCTTACTTCTGACTTTCAGTTTCACAAGTTGAGGATGTCCATTGAAGAAAATCTGCAAAAGTGGTCAAAAAGGAGCACAGACACTGAGGTGGGGTCTGTTTCTAGGTGTCTTTTGTCAGTCTTTTCCCCTCTTACTTCTCTAAGCCCTTCATGTTGTGGTACCTGGCGAGCACTTCAAAGTATGTCAAGGTGTTAAACGTTAAGTATGCACTTTTCTATTCAAACGTTTCGTCCCAATTCCAACACAGAGCTACAAAGCTTTCCATAACCGTCACAAGTCTGTTAAATAGATTATGTGTCAGTTTGACCATAAATATGGTGACGTTATGGTCAGTTGTTGTATCTTTACTAGTTACCGTGGTGCTAATGCTGCAGCTATAGGTGGATCACGCAAACAAGCAGTGGCTGCACTCGGGTCCCCCCTACACTACTGCGCAGACTCTGGCTCAAAACGACGTCCAAGTCTCAAGATGGCAGCTCCCATATCCGGGATACTTTGGCTTCACTATTGGTCCAGAGCATAGGTGTATAAAGAGGGCCAAAGCCATATAAATACCTATCCTACTACTACTATCTGGCTCTGCTCCGTTGACATCCACGTGATGCTTTTGATTCTTAATGATTGTAACAGTGAATACAGTCCTACCAGATTTTACAGGAGTAGTTTCTTAATTTCATTGTCTTCTGTCTGGACACCAGGTGATGTGGTGGTTCGCTTTTACACTGTGATCTCTTTATCTTTTTAACTTGTTTCCGCTGCTGATTTAGTTTTAAATCCTGGATATATCCTTCAAATACAAAATGTAGACCCTTCTGTCTGCTTCTCTCTGAAATAGCTTCTCTTTTTTTTTTTTCATAAATTAGATCATATTTATTCAGAGAGTTCAGTTAGTGACAGTGTGGGCTCCATGGTAGCACCGACAGCTTGAAGGAGTACCAGCGGGGCCTGGGGCTAAGCGAAAGGGTCGCCGTGCATCCAACAGCCTATCATGTGAAAACATGGTTTATGTCTCCATCCGGCGGATGAATCATCCAGCGTGAGCTGTCCAAATAATAGACCAACGGGTTATGGGTTTCTATGAATGGGAACAAGCATAGAGGTCTGATTGATTGATCTTCATTTAATCTGACCCAGTAACATGTATACTAATGCTTACACCTCTGCAGAAATCTCACACATTTGACCTTAATTATGATGCCATATAGATTTAGTAGTTGCAGATATATATATACTCGATTTATGTTGGGAAAGTCATTTTTGAGCAGGGCCCCGAGCCAGAGGCCTATGGTTCATGAGGTGTTAAACAATGGATTAAGTCATCAGCCAGTGGTGTCAGAATGAGTCACAGGTCACTTGATAAAGACAAAAAGAAACAAGTCATTTGGCTCCAGGTTGTAACATGTTTGAGAACCAATTCTATGCATGACTCTATTCATTTTTTAAACATGGTCTTTAGACGAGTGGGCGTCAGTTGGGTTCCAGTGAGAGACTGGAAGAGATGAGGGAAATGTCGACGCTCCACGAGCACCAACTGGCCCTGATACATGCTCACAACCAGGAGCTGGAGCAGCAGCGAGACGGTGAGGGACAAATACAATACATCTCTTGAGACCTTGTAATCCGACTATCCTCTTCAGCCTTTGTGCAAAATGTCATCCTCTCAGATTTACACTCAATGTTGATGTCAAAGATTGCTCTAATACAGTGTGTGTGTGTGTGTGTGTGTGTGTGTGTGTGTGTGTGTGTGTGTGTGTGTGTGTGTGTGTGTGTGTGTGTGTGTGTGTGTGTGTGTGTGTGTGTGTGTGTGTGTGTGTGTGTGTGTGTGTGTGTGTGTGTGTGTGTGTGTGTGTGTGTGTGTGTGTGTGTCTCAGAGCTGGCCCATCAGATGAGTGTCCTGTCTGAGCAGTGCAACACAACTCATCTGGAGAGTCTGCTGATGGAGGCCAGAGAGCACGAGGAGAGAGACGAGGAGATACTGCAACAGCTCTTCGAACATCCCTGTGCATCACAGTAAGTGTGTACTATATGTGTGTACTGATGTTAGTGTGTTACATGTCAGGCTTTTAGATGTTCTTATCAATACATGACTGCTGAGAGTTCAGCACTGACTGAGCACTGCAACATTTCAGTGTGTAACCACTAACTGTTCTGCCTGAGCAGCAATGGATACAACGAAGAGTTTATTTAACGTGTAATTGTTGGGGTAAATTATGTCGGATGGAGCATTAAAAAAATAAATTACCGCTTCTGTGGTGCTCTGCCACTAAGATGAATATTTAGTGAAATACGTTTTTTTTTCTCTAGCTGCTGGATGACTCACTGCATCAATTATGTATTGTATTATTTAGTATTATGCCTGGTGGTTCCTCGTTGCAACATTTGTGGTAGCATCATTTCCTATTGTAAGGTGGATTACCGATGGTAAACTTTCAATAGATGCCACAATATTATAAAATGTAGAGGATCTACTGCGCTTCTTTTCTTTTTTTTAGTGAGCAAGAGGTCTCTGTACATGCTAATCAGCCGGATCCACGCAACAGTAAAAAGATGCATCATGACAGCTACGAGCTCATTTCTCCTGCGGATGGCCCTCTCTCTACCCAGATAAAGTACGTTCCTACATCATTAAAGAGCCATATCTATTTGAAAACAAAAAAACACCATATTAGAAAGGAAAAACAAGATGGAGACAGTTTTTTCCTTGTCTTCTCTGTATGATTCACAAAAAGAAAATCAGGTTATTTAGGCTGCGTGTGATTACGAATTAGTTCTAGTTAGCTGCCTGGTTATATGAGGATAAATCTGGTCTCTTTGTTGCAGAGCCCTGTGGCAAGCATACATGCAGTCAGGTGGGTCGGATCCAGCCATTGTGGCACAAATGATTGACCTGCAGGCGGAAGCCCAAAGTCTGGAGAAAAACCAACCAGCTACATCCGGCGAGTCCAAAGAGAAGAGTGAGACTAAGAGTGAACAGAAAATACATAGCGCTCGCTAGTGTCAACACAGTTATGCTCAGTGGAGCCTTTATTACATTTACTCACAATAAAAAAAAACAGATTTCCTACACAAAGTCCATGATTATTAGATTCTGGTCAAACACTTCTTTTCACATGATCAGCTATAAGCATGCAAAATGCAAAACATACACCCCCAATTGAAAGTAGATGATTTGAATTCTTGGTACACTCTCTGAGGGTGAATTACATTTTGGCCCCGAGCCACATCACTGTCGTCCTCTTGTCCAGAGGGGAAGCCTCCTCGGTGGAGTCCGAGCAGGGAGCTGCTGGCTGTGGAGCAGGAGAATCAGAGACTTGAGGAGGAAATCCTCCGGATCCAGCTGGTCAGGCAGCAACACCACACATGCAACGGTTGGAGAGTTCTCACAAATAAAAGTTTTTTTTTTTTTTTTTTTTTACTTTGAAAAGCTGTAAGTACTACAGTCAAAACAAATTATATTCTACTCTATATCATGTTTTAATTCAAGTAAATTGAGAAATGAGAAGTGAAACACAGAATCCTGCAACAGCTTCATAAAGCCTTTAATATCAAATCCTTCCACCCTGTAGGAATTGAACTCATTGTCTGGGAATTTTTTAATTACTATTAATTGTGTGATATGTTGCTCATACGTTGTGCTGTGTACCACAAACACAATCAGGGTGGTGGTCTCCTGAGCTTGAGCTGATTCAGAGGGAGAACCTCCTGCAGATTGCCAGTTTACAGGCAGAGATGGAGAGAAGCAAAGAGGCCCCCAGGCCCAGGAAACCGCCTCCGCCTCCCCAACTCCAACCCCTGACTCACATCCATGCACCTCTTTCACTGGTAGATCATTTACAGTTGTAGTCACTCACATGCACTTGCTTGAATTGGCAACTCTTCTTGTTTTTAGCTCCAGGTAATTTACATTTTTTGTCTGTGACATTGATCCAGATACTGTACCTCTACATGTGTCCCTCAGCTCCAGGCGAGATCCCTCTCCTCTCCACCGGGAAGATACATGTTGGACTCCTTGGACTCTCTGGGTCCCGGCCCCTACGACCCTGCGTCAGTTTAATTCACCACAGCGTATCAAATTTGAATCGATTTGTATAATCAAAACCTCTCAAATAGCCCATTGTGAGATCTAAGTACTAATAAAGTGACTGTTTATCATGTTAAATCATCTACTGCTCCGTCAACGTTTTAGTACCTTTCTTGAAATGAAATGCAGTCGCCTGGTGTTTCAGAGCTGGTAGAAGTGATACCTAGAGAAGAAAAGTTGAGTTGACTGTTATATTACTTAAAACATCTGCGGGCAAACTCTCCAAAACTGGGATTGGCAAATAAGCAAGAAAAACTGCAAAAGATCTCTGTTCTGTGTGTTATAATTTACCATATAAGCAACCAAACATGAGAAAACTCTACCCGAATGCTCATGCATGCCTCCTGTAAAGTGGCCTCTAAACTCAACCCCATAAAGAAAATGAGCAAGTGAATATTTTTGTCACAACTCTCAAGACAACCCTGGCTCATAGTATGAAATAAGTACACAGCTATTTCAAGGGGTAGAAACGTTCAATTAAGGTTTATTTTCCTAAGAAGAATGAATCAGTCGGCCCTCATTAGCACAAACGCAGCTCTAAAAGTGCTCGTGAACCCTTTTCCTGCAGGATCTTGCTGTCACCCTCCCTCTCTCTAGTGCTGGAGGTTCAGACAGCAAGACATCTGGATGTTCCCAGCCGATCTTCAGACTGGCGTCCTGCGGCTGGACACGCATGGATCTCTTTGACAAATACAACCAGGTAGAAAAGTGAACAGTTACCGTAAGGGAGTTCACACCAGTGGCGGGCCGTCAGGGCCTGCAAGGCCTTCTCTGCTGGCCTAAACAGAATCACAAAAAAAAATATATATATATATATATTGTTCCCATTATCTTATTTTCTCATTGCACAGCTACTGTCTTCCTCAGTTGCTCTGCTTCCAGTGCAGCTTGTTTTAAGTAGAGCTTTTATCCAATCAGATTTCACCTCCGTGTCTCTCAGTAGAACAGAGGCCCCAGGCCTTCAGCCTCAAAAGTGCTTATATGTGCCGTTTAAAATGAATGGGGACGTGTTCAACCAATCAGATCTTTAGTTTGACATGTTGGGCATATTCTTGAGTGTTAGCAGCCGCTACCCCCAGACCAGCCGGCCTACTCCACCGTCAACGTTACACGTCCAGGTGCTGCTTTGCCGCGAAGTCCAGGGTGTGCTGTGATTGGTCAGTGGGCGAGCACGTGACTAAAGTGAAACTTGCCAGCAGAGCTTAGTTGGAGTAGTACGAGTTCAAATTGAAAGATATGGAAAAAAGTATAACATTTGTAGGGTTTTGCTTGGTGTAGTTTATTTATTGTTTGACCTAGCTTTGTTTTTGAACACTCAACGACTGAAGACTATCGTGAAACGAAACTTAACAGCAGAGGCTTGTAGCTCAGCCAATCAAATATGGCCAGCCTGACAAGTTTCCTGACTCTTCCACACACCATGACACAGGGGGCTGAGACGAGGAAAGACATTGCAGAGCAGTACGTTTAACGTTTGGGTTGTGAAAGTAAAATCATGAAATGGTCTCCTAAAGAGACGGATCAGCCGCGGCTTGTCGTTAAGGGATGATGGTGGGTTCCACAGCCAGACCAGCTTAGAACCACTGTCCTACATGAGCACAGTAAACATTATATTTTCCTGAATTTAAGCTTCTGCATTTTCCAAATGTGTACCGAACGTTTTAATACGAGTAGTACATAATTACAGCCTTCGAAACGAATAATAGCTGTGGCGCCATCATGTGGTTATAAGGTGGTATTTCAGCTGCATGACAGCAGTGAAGGCCTGGGTATAAAATGCACGGCCCGCCACTGGTATACATTATACAGCCAGATAGACCACGTGAATGTTAAGCCATCAAGATGATATAATCTAATCATTATTACATATGTACATCGTTTAAAGCTGTATTTGATATTGTAGCTAGCTTGTTGAGTGGGAGCTAACTGCTTTAACGCTATAAGCTGCTGGGTAGTGTAGTTCATAGTGGTGGAAGAAGTGGTCAGATAGTTAGCTATAAGCAGCAGTACCACAGTGTAAAAATAGCCTATTACAAGTCCTGCATTCAGACGTTTTATGAGCAAGATATTGACTACTATAAATTTAAATTTTTTTAGAGATGAATTGCCATTTAACTGTAAACCAGCTTTTTACAGTTGCAGCTCTCTGTGGTGGAGGTCATTTTAAGAACCCGTGCTTATACACGTACTGTTGTACCCTCAAAATGTAAATAATAAAGTACAGGTACTTAAAAATGCGTGAGTAAACATGGGCTACATATTTATTTTCCACCACCGTTCATAATAAAGCATCATATTCAAATAAGTCATATAAATTGAATAGTAAAAAATAGATCTGCCTCCAAAATGTGGTGCAGCAGAATTAGTAGAACTGATGGGAATACTCAAAAGTAAACAAATGTATTTTCTTGTCAGTTTGGAAAATCCCGTCTTTTATTTTGAAAAATACAACCAGAAGTCGTAACGTTACATGTTGATGTCAACATTCTCCAGTATGGCTGACTGACTGAAAAAAATTAGTTTTGTCTTACAAAGCTAGGGGATAAAAGCATAATCTGTGCAGTTATTGTGATAAATTCAACATTTGTCATTTAATTCAAGGAAGAGGCTTTAAATTCTCAAGGAATACAAACCGGAAGTAGCGTTGTTGTTACTGGCGAAATGTATCTGCACCGTAGCTGTTCAACTGTAGAAGGCCCAGGCATAAAATGCACGGCCCGCCACTGGTTCACAGAGTTTCGCCTCAATTAATATTGTGCCGTTTGTTAATCAAAAAACTGGTGTATAAAGGCTGTGGGTCAAAATGGAAACATCACTGAACTTCCACTTAATTCAAGATCAAGATCAAATGTTCAAATCACTGCACCTGCAGGGATAATTAATACATTACTTGCACCATCCGGCACTGATATGTTTGCAGTGTGCAATTATGTCCCATTACAAAATACTCTGCTTTATTGTAAATGTAAAATTTTATTATTTTCTCTCCACAAACAGCTCCGTAGTGGCCACTGGAGGGTGACAGTGCGCAATCTGCCAGTTAGATCCTCCTTAAGCCTGGCCCAGCTCAACTCAGTACCCCAGGTAGAAAGACCGACGCCTGTACGCAGTAGATGCTACATGAAAGGATTAAGTTAAGAACTTATCAGGTGTCCCATTTCAGGCTGATGTACTGTTTTGGTAGCGGATGAAGCAAGGAAGTCAATTACACAGACTGTTTGTGTAAACTTAAGGTGGGCAACATGGAGCTGTGTGTACATTTGGTCAACGGACGAGACTGAGATGTTCAGACTCTGGCAAAGCCTGACCCGACCAGCACCAGTCACTATAAATATCCAGTTGTGGTACGATGCTGAACATGGTCTTAAAGGGAAAATATATATAAACATACTTTACTGTGGTGCTGTTTGTATACCTTGTGTGTCGTTACAGGTGCCCATGTGTCCCGTGAATGTCCATGGAAATGCAGCGCTGCCAGTTTCTGCGCCACAGCTCACACGAGTGGATGAATTCTCTATTTTGTCCTACACCGATCACCAAAACCCTCCACCCACAAAGCGGTCAGAGTTGACCAGGACAGGAATACCATGCAGAAGACATCTCCACAATCAGGATGTCACGTATGTACTGTTGTGGAAGTTTGAATGAAGGCTCCTCACTCCGCAATTACTTTTTGTTGCAGTCAAAATATACAAATGTCTACAGTAGAAGCCTAGTTATGAAAGATACACGTGTAGCAGCACATTGATGGAAAATAGCACATGGATGTCGTTAACAATGTCCACTCTTAAGTGTACATTTTGACAAGTGCCTTAAGTTTGTTAAACTGGCACATTTAGCTACAACTAATTAATACGACTTTATCAACAAATTGCTTGGTATATAAAAACGTAAAGATATTCAGAGGTGTGAATAAAAGGAGTCATTTTTCAGTGTGGGAGCCCAACTATCACAGTACATGCGTCAATTCTTCTAAATCGGAAAAACTGACTGAAATGAAAAGAATTCAGTGATACAAACTCACATTTGCAATTTTTTTTATTTAGTATTTTTTACTACAAGTATACAAAACTGGACAGACAAAAATCTATGAAAAGGATCTTATTTACAAAAAGAAAAGTGTTGAAGGGTGGTTGGGCTGGACAGGCATGCTGCGCTGGTTTCGAAGATCGGGAGAGAGACGAGGATGGTCACGCTGAAGACCCGCCAGAGGCCGACTACAAGAAACAAGCAAGAAAAACACAAACAAACACTTAACATAACAATGACAAACAAGGATTCAGCGCTGCGCCCATCATCTCAAGAGAACACGATTGCTGGTTTGTCCTGCATGGCTCTTGTGAAGAGCTCTCACCACTGCAGGTTGTTTTCTACTAGAAATTAAAAACACTTCCAGTTACATACTGCAAAAAGACCAGTTCACCTTTAGTAACAGCAGTAAGAGCCAATGCTGCAGATATAGTTACAAATGCTCTGAACAGTATTTGGGTTTGCTTGTATACAGATAAAAGCCAGTTCAAATGAATTTGAGGAAGTGATTTTTGGGGCAAAAAAAATAAAAAATAAATAAATTGAAGCCTGATCATTTTCAGGTCTTCTGCTGAGATCTGCAAAGCCCCAAATTACACAGGACTCCTCCCAACTTCATTGTAGACCTTTATGTTGCAAGTAGGCTTTTTCAGATGACTTGCATGTGCTGAAAAACAACCAGAGGCAAAATTGAGACCGGACCTCCAACCAGAACCGTATGCAAGTAGCCACATTTGGCCATCTCCTCCCATCTAAGCAGGGTAACATTGTCGCAGAGCAATCTCTCTTCTCGCCGTCTTAGAAACGCAGCAGTTCACAAGTCATGAGCCTATCACTCGCCTCCTGTGATTTTCCCACCTGGACTCCATTGCTGGCACTAGAGTCAGCGCCATTAACTGTGGCTTCCTGTTTCGCTTGTTTAGCATCAGTGTCCTTTACTGGGCTCTCCTCCTCTGGTTTCCTCTGTGTAGAAACATAAAACCAGTCAAAAAGGAGAGGAACGCGTCTGTGCACGACTGTATCCAATGCAAAACCGTTAACAAAAAAACGTAAAAAAAGACATGTTGACATTCAGAAGAGGGGAATGGGGAGACGTCACGGTCAGTTTTAGGGAAGCATGCACACAAATCTGATGAAGCAGATCCACCCAATGCAACCACCTACACACACGCATGCCACAACTACAATAAGTTAACCAAAAGCCACAACACAAGCTAAAGATTGACATTAACAGAAAAGCCATAACCAAAGCAGGCAAGCACATGGACCTTGCAACATAAAGTACACGACCAGTTCCAACATACAGATGATTATAAAGCAAGTATGGAGTATGCCGTAACTGATTATTAAACGGTTGTGTTTCCGTAGGTGGAATGGTCAAGTTGGGCCTCTGAGCCTTCACTAGTGTGAAATTGGCAACAATTAAGAGGATAAAACACACATAAGGAGATTAGCCTCACCTTTTTCCTGACGAGGTGAGAGATGTTAGAGACCGCTTTGGAAGGAGAGGCGCCGTCACACGATTTAACTGGGATCTGAAATAGAAAAGTTATGCTTTTAAGGCATTCAGTCATGGATAATAAACTGGGTATAAATAGTTTTAAGATGCACCAATACAATGTCCTTACCTGGCTGGCTGAGGCAAATGCTGAAGATGAAGAAGGGCCGCCATTTTCACATAGGAATGCCGAGGAGGTTGAGGCTCCGCCCTGCAAGAGGTTGGTTGGTTACCCAGGAGCAGATGATGTGTTTAACCTTGTGTGGCTCTATGCTGCGCTACAATAAGCTCACGGTGGATTTGTGACGCAGAAAACATTTACCACTAAGCCAAGACTTACAAAAATGCTCTTTCAATGTTAAACTAGTTAAAGCTCTGGATGTTTTTCAGCCTCGAGTTACATCTCGTTTGTCCGGTGTACTCACTAGTGTCTGCTGGATGGCCTGGGAGGCAGCGCTAGCTGTTCTCTGGCTTTCCTTGGCATCCTCAACCTTTTCCCTGATGTCAGGAAGAAGCTGCTTCAGCTCTTCCATCTCATTCTTCTCTTCTGCAGCCCCAATCGCCTCCTGCAACATGGCTGTACACAGACAATGACTGATTGTTAATGATAGGACCAGCTGCCATTCACCTCATTTATGCCAATTTAAAAATGAAACCGCACTTATGACAAAAAAAGGTTAAGTGCACAACAAAGCGGCAGCTACGAAAAATGCTCCAGAGAAAGAAAACTGTTACCCAGGCGGGCCTCGATGACTTTTATGGAGCTGTTGTAGTGCTGGATGGCCTGGCTGTACTGATCCATGTAGCAGAGTGTAGTGGCCACATGGTAGTGGGTCTCAGCCAGCAGACGACTGTGGGGAGGCAAGTGCTTGAGCTGCAGGGCCAGACACTCCTGGAAGTCTTCTAGTGCCTGGGGATAGTTACCTGGGGGAGGGAACATGTGACAACTATGTCATGTTTATCTTGCTCTGAAGTGGCACTAGGAGCCACTCTAGTGATAAATGTTTATTGATAATGACTGAGGCATTTTAAACACTGAATTTTTTTTTAACTCAACGTAATCATTTGACACCCATACAAATGCTTAGTCATTTAATGAGGAAAAACTTGCATCAAGTATTAGAAGGGTGATTAACAGAAAACCTTTTTGATGGCCAACATCAGATACCACAAGACGCCATGGTAGAATAATGAGTTTAAGTCAGAAGATAGCCTTTGAGAAAAAATAAATTCAACCATACCAGATTCAGCACTGACTTCTCCAAGTTTCAGATATGCCTGGGCTGCCATCAGCTGGTCGTCTTTGCCTTCCTTCCTGTGGAGATAAATAAGAAATCAACCAAGACAATTTAGTGCCCATCATCTCACATTCTCAAGCAGGGCCCTCATTAACATTATAGAAGGTCAAATTTGACTCAAGTGCCTGAACGCACTTGTTCTGTATGAATCAGTCACTTAATGCAGATTGACTTGGTGCCATTAGCTTCATCTCGTCCCTACCTTTTGTAGATTACTTTAGCCACCTCCAGCATCTCCCACGCCAGCTGCAAATTCCCAACTTCATCTTCCTCCTGATGACACGAGGAAGGCATACATCAAAAAAAAAAAAAAAAAATACTCCTAATAATGTCAATGAGACGTCCATGTAAGGCCCTTACCTTCTCCTGTCCATTTTTCTCTCCATCCTCATCATCGTCGTCGTCATCATCATCCTCCTCCTCGTCATCTGTTGAAGCAACAGGAGGATAATTACAGAGGGCTAGGTAATAATGTTTCTATGGTGTGACTAAAGGCAAATGTCCTTAAAAAAATAGACAGGTTTTTCTAATGTGCAGTGAAGGCGTGCTACAGCGAGTGTCCCGTTTGCCTTTCTTAATACCCATTAATGTGGCCTGGTTTATGTCACGAAACACCGACATTGTGCGCCACCCTTCAACACAAACTGTGCTCTGTATGCAAAGATCTACTGCCCTCTGGTTCCTCGTTGTCCTGTTCAGCCTCTGGCTTGGATTCCTCGTCTTCTGAAGCCTTTACCATCTCTAGTTCAGCTTCTTTTACAGGAGACGCAGTAGGACTTTCCCCCAGAGCAACGGGGCTCTTCTCAACTCCATTCACGTTCGCCTTCTGGACTGAACCATTTTCTTTCCCACCCACGGGGGAATTTGAGGATTCCTCTGATCCACTCAGATCACATTTGCCTGCCACACCGTTTTCCTTTTTCACCTCAGTGTCGCCCTTTCCATCCTCAGACTGCAACTCGTTGTCAGCTGCCTCAGTATTCTCCCTCTCTGCCATCGCATCATACACCTGCTTCCGTAGGTCATCTCTAGTGTTTTCTGCACCAGAGTGGCATGAGGAAAATGCGTTCACGTTAGATAGTTGAACCGACGTTTGGGTTATTCCAATGCCGCATTTGTAAATTGTTGCTTGGCTTCCTCTCCGCACTGGGACTTAAGATAATAATTTAAAGGCACCAGAAATACATCAGACAAACTCGCAATAAATGCACAAAACGGTCATGACCCATCAAACTAGAACCATTACTTACATGTGCCTCATAGGGAGTCAGAAACATCACACAGACAGTCTGAAAATCCATTTGAAATAACTTCTGATCCCATCCCCTTAATCAGGAAACCCTTTTTATATACACACACTTTATTTACTGACCATCAAGATTGTTGGCACTCTCAATATTTGAGCTGCTGGGCTGCTCCTCTTCCTCAGATTCTTCTGGGACTCCCTCCAGGGCATTACCGAGGACGCTGTTCTCCATCCTAACCAAAACACACGGAGGAAAAGAATCATGCTTAACTGAAAGTTTCTTTGTATAGCACCAAATGCATTGCATGAATAGGTTTTAATAAAGGTGAGCAATGAAGTTCACCAACCTGGCCAGCTCCAGCAGGGACTTCCCACACAGGAAGAAGGCCTCACCACACTCTGCTGCAGTGTCCCCGTACTTCGCAGCCCTGGCAGATGAACACACAAGTGTTGAGAAGCATGTTTTGTTCGAGGAGGTGGTGATCAAGGTACAGACTATGGTCACATAATCAAAATCCCACTACTGGAATACAGTTAAGAGCTGAACAAAAGGTCATTGTGCATCTCAGTATAAATAGAAAAGTATAAAGAAAGTGTGAATACATTGTCACATCCTCAGGAGACACACAATAAATGAATACCACAGATTAATAACACAATTCAGTGAAATACAACTTTAAGTTATACTCACAGCATGCTGCAGGCGTCCTGGAAGACACTGACAGCAGACACTACATCTCCCATCACTAGATGCCTGTTCCCTGTGCCAATCAGCTTCTTTGCATCCTCCGCGACGTCAACGGAGCTGCAGGAAAACAAAATAGACGCGTATAGTTATAAAGATAAAAAAAAAGAAATCCAACGTTGAATAATAATCCCAAAATATGAAGCGCAGTTTTCTAACTGGATACTCACACATCTGCTGCTGAGGAGGAGGAGGAGCACGGCTTCTCCTCCACACTGAGAGAGTCAAGGGAGACTTGAGTTCAGTCAACAACACAGGCGAACATGACCTGATTCTTAAGTACATCACTTTACTTTTTAAGGTGGACAGATATCATTTTGGCTACGCGTAGAGATGTTTTTGCTGGACTTTATTGTTAGCACTGTAACGACAGTTAGCTAGCTAGCTACCACCGACAGAGTAGGAGGATAGTCGACTTTGTTACCAGCGTTTGCAGCCGTCACCAAGTACAGTTACGCGTCACATTTAGTTGCATAGGCAATGCAATTGACAAGTAGGTACAACCGAACCGTCGTGCAACCAGGAACGTTACTAACCACGCAAGGTCGTCGACGTTAGCCGCGTTATCTAGCTAAAGGGTAGCTAGCCGCGTTTCTCCGGTGTACGTTGCAGTGAGAAAATACAAGCGAGTCTTACCTCCCAGAGCCTGACGCAGTGGACGTTTCCTCTGGCATTTTTACAGGACGATAGTCGCGACAACACAGACGGCCTCGAGTGCAGGTGTACCGCCCGTCTTTGTTAGCGCGCTTAAATAGAGAAAAGAAGGCTTTCTACTTCCGTTTAACTTGGAACGCGGGAGATTGGAGTTAAAGGGGCCGCAGCTGGTACCGTGGTGCATTCAGGGTCCGTGGGGAAAAATAGTAAAGGCGGCTTATGAAAACAGAATGGTGTTACAGCTTAGACACACAAAACATATTATCTGCGCACTGATTGGCAGACAAAAGTCCTACACAATAACAAGTGATTATGTTTGATCAGTGGCGGCTGGCCCATAGAGGGCGCTCGGGCGCCACCCCCCCCTTGAGCCACAGAAAATAAAAAATGAGAATAATAATAATATATACAAATTGTCAATGTTT
Organism: Leptoclinus maculatus; assembly: GCA_032191485.1. Taxonomy (NCBI): domain Eukaryota; kingdom Metazoa; phylum Chordata; class Actinopteri; order Perciformes; family Stichaeidae; genus Leptoclinus; species Leptoclinus maculatus. The sequence continues at coordinate 12,982,914 of JAVDOI010000004.1, read as the reverse complement.
GTGTTTTTTAAATATGGAATGCACCCAGTAATATGTGTAAAATGTGATATCTGTGCAAAATATATGCTTTTCCTGCACGTCCTCTCCGCCTGTCTGCATGTCTCAGCAGCTCTGGGGCGCTGGAGAAATGGCCCACAGGAAGCGGGTCTATGAAGCAGTTTAGCCAATTAGTTTGACATCATTCAGTCCTTCACAAAATTCCTCCATGTCCAGTCCTCCACCTCCATCAAGATCAGCCTGCTTAAATAGCTCCATGATTTCAGGAATCTGTGCAGCAGTAAATATTTGTTTAGGGTTAGATACCCTTTCCATGGTATCTGACACCACATCATATGTCTTTTCATTATTTCTTCGATAGAACCAACTAACCAGTTTTATAGTAGAGAGAAGTCTGTTGAAATGAGGTCCTGAATGAAGTCTACAGACTAGCTCAGGGATCAACATCAGGTCTAGGCTGATAAGGCAGGTGTGGGGTTAATCATGGGGGTTAGGAAAATAGTCAATATTTAAACCATTGAACCGTACAAATGTTGCCCACAATACTGACCCACTCTCAACGTCTCTAAATTCAACACGGAATATTAATCTACCAATTCAGTTTTTGCTTATTGTTTCTGTGTACCGTTTACAGTTACAGATACAAACATGAGGCACAAGCCAGATGAGAGTATGAGAAGCTGATGGGTCCGGAGCACAAGGGGGCTTCTCCTGAATGGAAAGTGGTCTCTGGCTGATTCCCAAGGGGCCATACGAGGAGCCTCTCCTGATGCGACGGCCGCTTGCTGCTGTCATGAAACCAGGATTAGCGAGATGACGGTAATGTTACGGTTCATTATAAACGCTCTAAAAGAGATGAAAGCAGTGAACTAGATTCCATCTTGTGAAGGGCTTATTGCATGGATGGAACATTGTCTCAAAAAATATAAAATGCAAAAGTAATCTAAGGAATAGTGTGTGTATGTATGTGCATCTATTACTGTTATAATTATTCAGGTGTGGGTGTTGTATCTCAGAAAATTACGTGGATGGAGAAACAATGATTTGTGGACTCACTGAGGCCATGGTTGGATACCCATTTCGTCGTTCCTTGAAAAAGCAAATGCAGTTTCGTCAGTTGGTGCACCAATACATTAGAGCCAGTTGAACAGACTACATCAGAGCTCCAACAACAGTCTTCCACTGATCCAAGGCAAATGCATCACAATGAGGTTATAAGAGGCAGTTACGGTTAAATTGGGGTTAATGTGCTGAACAACATAAAAAAATTGTCAATGAATGTTTTTATTGATGTGGTTGTATGCCAATTTGCATGGTGTGCGTGTCTTTTTTTGTTGCTTTTTTTAAAACAGTATCTAGTGAAACATGTGAAATGAAACTAGATAATGTCTGGGATTATTTAGTTTCATATGCTTAGATATAGGCATCATTTATTCTCACGTTTTTACTTTTTCTCCTAGTGGGAGACAATATGAGGCAGATATTATACGTATTCCTTCTTGTCTACTCTCCTCTCAGGCATGACAAACCAACAGCAGAGTGCATCTCACACCATGACTGACAACCATGACTTTCAGGTCGTTGTACGAGCAATGATCTCCTCAACCTCATCAGACTACGAGGTGCAGGATCTCCTGGGGTCTACAAATAGGTCACCCAATGCAAGAAGTTAGCCACCGATGAAACGGTGGCTTTAAAAATCCTCAAAAACAAGAGGTGCATTGAGCAGGCAAGGAAAGGGTGCAACATAAATTGTATTTATCAACATTTCCCTTGTGTAGTATTTCAAAGATGGATTACATTCACATGAAAACTCTGTATCATCTCATGCAACAGGAGGTGATCCTTGATCAAAGATGAAAGAGCTCGACTCAGAAAAGTTGAACGTTGTCATATGGAATGACTCCCTCGTGTGTGTAAACGCTGTTATTGTCTTGAGTTTGAGAGGCTAGACTTAAATCTGTTTGACCTCCTGCAGAAGCATCATTTTAATTCACTCAAGTTGAAGGAGATCCGTCCCACGGTGCAACGAATTCTTAAATTAACAGAGTTTTGAAATAGTTAAACCCTAAACAACATATATAGATATGTAAAATCCTCAAGGCGTCGGATGCCGAGGCTAATATTTGTGACCGGGCGAGTTTCGTCGATTGTCTCACTAAGATGCTGCGGGTGTATGCTGCTCAAAGTATTACACTGAGCCAAATTCTGCAGCATTCATCTATGATGATAAGTCACCTATATCGATTACATCCTCCAGTAAGTGTGTGCTTAAATGCTGTGTGTATCATCTCCGTGCATCTTTTTCTGTTTGTTTTTATTATTGTATTTGTTTTTCTTTACCTTTCCTGTCTTTTGATGTTTTGTTTCTGATTGATTTAATAATTAAAAAATGTTGAGAACATTTGAGAAGAATATTGTGATGGTTTTGAAAAATGACTCTGCTATGACTCCAAGTGACCAGCCGGTGGCGCCCGTGTTCCACTATCAAACAGCATTTCCCTCTTATTCCACTTCACTCACGGCTATCAGTCAAGTTTAATGCACCCTCTGCACAAGCAGCTGCTGTAAATTATGTGAGAGAGCTATTACGTCAGTAAAAAACAACAACACAATAAATAAACACATGGCTCATGACCACATCATTTAGTGAACTGGGAGTAAATTGCCTTTTTACCTCATGATTGCTATGGCAGTTGTGCTTTTATTGTATTATACAAATGTTTTCTAGGTAATAAGTTATTGTTAACATGACAATAGTTGCTAGACCGACATATTTATTTACAGTATTTTGAGTGCCCAAGTCAATTAAGTAATTGCGCTGAAGTGAGAGAGAGAGAGAGAGAGGGGGGGGGGGAGAGAGAGAGAGAGAGAGAGAGAGAGAGAGAGAGAGAGAGGAGGGCGCTGAGTCGGACAGTGCGCTCCAGACAGACTTGCTGTCTGCAGATGAAGTTTTTAGTCACTCTGCACCGTCGGACTTTTACGATTTCAAATTAGCCATCCAGACTCTCTATCCCCCGACTGACATGTTGCGATGTTCCGTGCAGCCTTACAAAACGTGGACTTGCTTTGGGTGATTTTGTTTTATTTAGTTTTTCTACCGGATACTGGCTGTAGATCAGCCGCTGCAGACAGCTGTCATGAAGTGAAGACAGCCTACATGATGCGCCAAATAGGCCCGGTGGAGCTGGTGCCAGACAGGCCGGGAACAGGTCAGTCAGCCCCACTGGAAGTATCATGTTAGAAATACTACAGAGGTGCATTGTAAATGAGTACATTTACAGTATCAATATGAGGTAGACGAACTTTACTTCTCCACTACATTTCAAAGGGAATATTGCTCATTTTACTCCATTACATTTATTTTATAGCTATTTACACATTACTCTGCAGAGTGATATTCAAACCATTTAAATTACAATGCAGTATGAATTGAGCTGTACTGAGCAGTATATAAAGTAGTTAAAAGTAGCTCAATCTGGACCAGCTCCACAACATCAAAACGTTAATAATCCAATAATGTAATGTATCATAATTTAAAGGATAGATAGGGCCAATGACTGCTTTTACATAGCATTTTGCTGTTAATAGGCCTAATAATGTGCTATTTGGATTGAAGGACTTGTAATTGGATTTCTTTTTTACACTTACTGGATACATTCAAGATCTATACTGCTATCCACAGTACAATGTAGTATTATAAAAACCTCTATAGATAAAATATATAAATGCTGTTGACTATCACACACTTATTCATTTAATATAGTCAGGCTGAGCTTGGCAGCTTTCCTGACCTCAAAATCATTTAAGAGAACCGCTATGTTCTCCTTTTAAATGACTAAAATGAAAGTGAACAAACTCATGTAGTGTAAATTGTAATTCTAAATTAGTATCTCCTGCTTTGAGATCATTACTCTGCTGTTACTTGTAGTCCACGCAGGGTTTAAACCCTTTAGAAATAAGGTATCTTCACTGTGCAGCATGCAGAGAGAGAAGCTATTTCTGTTGCAAACTTACCTTCACCGTCTGCAACACTTATATAGAGCTCTTGAAAGCATTGGCTATAAGTGGTGGTGTTAAAGATGCTTTTTTCTAAATGTAACTGCTCATGTGATGACGTCTGGTTCATGAGAGTCCTGCACTGATTGAGCAACCAATGTATGAATGTAACTCATACACCTATAAAACCTATAAAAGATACCACAAAAAGGTGATCCCTCGGAGTCACTTCGTTGGCAGTAACTTCATATTTCCCTAGATAGTGAAGACAAGTGGTGGATGATACAGAAATTGAGTTAACATGCTTTATTTTCTTGTCATGTTGACATATATGAATTGTCTCCTTGTCATAATTATATTCATGAAAATGCATATGAATCATATGTTAACACACTATAATCAGCCGACATAAGGGAATAAGGAAAGGTCAGCTGCAAAAGAATGAACGATCTCTGCTTCATCTGTAAAACGCTCCATTGGGGATCAACAGTTTGCCTGTGGTTGACAACACTATAGTTTTCAGGAGCTTTTATCAGCCAAATTAGACGTAAGACACTGTAGTTAGTGATCCTACAATATCACTGTTGCTGCAGGAACTGATGCGAGCTTGTGATTGTAAACAGCGAATTAGCGATAGTGGTGACCTTTGTAAATTTCAGCCAGAGATGTCTGCTCATCGTAGATGGTTACACCAGTTTTAACACAACATCGCTGTACAACACAGTCTTTTGATCATGGCCAATGAATGAATTAACTTGAGAGAGATGTCATTGGGCTGTGTAACAGTTGAATAGCAGTACTCACCTTGACGGACGTATTCACAGGAAAACTAGTCATGATTGCACAAATGCACTGGTCCCTCCTTGGCCTTTTCATTGGTTTTTGCTTCTAATATTCAGGATGAAAGAACGAGGTGGTTGATCTGAAAATGTTGTCAAACATCCTCCTAAACTACCTACAGAAATTAGTTTATGAATGGTTGAGCTTTAAGTTACATTAACTTACTGAAAGATTAACACAAGGTCCCCTTGCCGGAAATTTCTGAGACAGGGATTACAATGTAACCCCCACATATACTGTACGAGCACCTGTTCCATACCAATATCCTGTGATAACAATGGACCCAGCTCTATGACAACTGAGCAAACTCCATCAGCGGATGAAAGCCATGTGAGCTGAAAGCTCTGGAAAATCTCAAGTGAATAGACCTTGTGCTGAGATTTGTCTTGTTTTTCAAACAAGTATATTAAATAATTTTGAGAACAGAAGAAGAGGTTCCACAGGATTGTGAATCAAGCTATCTGAGTTAGATTTGGAGTAGATGTTTCCAGTCAGCCATTGCTAGCCGAAAGTTTGACACAGGTCTGGTGTGTGTGTGTGTGTGTGTGTGTGTGTGTGTGTAGGACATGTTTTCTTGACTTGTGGGGACATAAATCTGTTTACATTGTCACATTGTGGGGACTCACCTTACTTATGGGGACAAAATGCACATCATGCAATTTTATGGTGAAGAAAGTAATGGTTAGGGTAAGAGTCCAGGAAATGAATGTAAGTCAATGTAATATCCCCTAAAGTCATGCAAACATGACTGTGTGTGTATGCAAGGTCAGATATAGACGAACAGTCCAATCCTCTCATCTCTCTCTCCCCTTTGATCTCAGTTAGCTACTTTACAGCTTGGCTTACAGCAGTCTACCAAAGTCAGACTCCCTCATGCCACACACACACACACACACACACACACACACACACACACACACACACACACACGCTTTGTGAGTGGTGACATGTCATCATGTGAGGTCCCAGCAGTCTCGTTGTAGAAATTATTTTTGTGAATTCATAAAGTCTTGTGCACTGAATGCTTTTAGATTTCTGATCCTTAAGTGGATTAACTAATTTAACAAGATGGATTCTAATTGGTTGCTGGTTATATAGTGATAGCATGCGGGATTTTCATGAATCTCAAAATCACTCGTTTTGGGACAAATCTCGAGCTCTGGGTGGCTTTAGAGCAGCCCAAAGTGCAACGAAGAAGGGAATAGTCCAACAGGGATTGGACCCAAATGCAGAGAGTTGGTGAAACAGTAGGATTACTTAAGTGATTTACTGAAGATTCAGTTTACAGGTGGCAAAAGTCCAAAGAGGGAGACGGTCCAGCTGGCAGGTGACATGAAAACACGCAACAGAAATCCACATAATACCAAAGAAAAACTGACAATGAACAGAACTGGGCTGGTATATATGTAGTGAATGACTGGGGAAGTGGGGACAGGTGAGCAGGAGGTCTAGTGACAGCAGGGCTACCGAGGGACAGGTGACACTAATCAGGGCGGGGGCAGACGATCAAAAATTGGCTGGAAAACACACAAAGGCAGGTAGTGAAGTGATCTGAAACGAGAGGAGATGTGAGTAACAAAATAAAACAGGAAACACTAAACATGAACGAATGAAACTATAGGAAAAACACGGAGAACAGATTTCGTCACCAAAGTGTATTGGTGGAGTTTTTATTCTGGGCAAAAAAATATGAAACATTTGTCAGCTAAGTAATTTTTTCATTAATCATGAGAAACTTGGTGAGTACACCGACAGCTGTTTAACCAGGGTCAGAATGAAGGTTGATAAAGATGTATGAAGACTTCATGAAATAATTCCTTCCACCCACAGTGCCGGATGAGATGTAACCTCTCTGATATCGCTGGATCAACGGTAAATATGACCCTTCCTTCTGCCTCTGTCTTTCAGATGAGTCTCTGCGAGTGTGTGTCCACCCTGGGCCCAGCTGCTGCACCAGTAAGATGGAGGACAGCTACATGGCGGCTGTTCGCAGTGAGACGCAGCAGAAGATGCGATCGTACAGCTTTGAACTGAAGTATCTGATCGCGGGACACACCAAGGCCTACCGAGGTGAGGGAGAGAAAGGGAAGGGGTGTACACAAGAGAATACGATACATATTCATTTAATAAATGCATTATTGAAGAGAAAAATTGGAGAATTAAAAAAATAAATGTCTGTTGTGGGGTGAAGGTGTGAAGGGAGACAAATGTACATTTCTTATTCCTCAGTCAACTTTTCACTTTTTTATTTGAACAATTTCTAAAAGTCAATTACCCAGAAGTTTATCAAACATAACAATTTTGCTGCTCTTTTCTTTTTTTTTTTTATAAATGTAATCAGATATTGTTTGTGTATTTGTGGACCCCTGGTTGAACAAAACAAGTAATACGAAGACCCCACCTTGGGATTCGGGAAATTGCTTTTGTTGAGATTTTTTGGTGACGATCAACAAAATAATAGCAAGAAGAAGAAAACAAATTCCAAGATGAATTGATAATGAAAATAATCATTAGTTGCATTTAAAAATAAGCTTCTGTTTCACATAATGCTACATTAATAACGTGTCTTTATTATGATTAACAAGCACAGATAATGTCTGTTGGTGATTCAAGAACGTAAATCAAAGTGACTTTAATAGCAGTGGTGGTTTTGGTGTTTTAACAGTTCTGTCAAGTGCCTGTAGCCCCTCCTGCCACTCTCACTTTGTGTGTTTGTCATGAAATAGCTAGTTTGTGTCAGGATGGTGGTGGGAGGCCAGTGTATTTTGTGAGGCGCCACAGTGGCTAGCCAAACAAACAACTGATGTTCGATTGAGTCTTTGAGAGAGCAAACTCTCAGAGGGAGCAGCGGAAAACTTTGTTACAACTCCCCGCTCTCTTTCTCTGTCTGTCTGTCTCTGCGATAATCAGGTTTTGTTCTTGACCAATGAGAGAGCGAGGGGACGGAGAATGTTTACATTCAGTACGTATCCGCAGCAAAGTGTTGTTGCCGTGGGCAACAGCCGGTCCCTAACGGCCTGCTCTGAATAGGAGGAAGAATACTCTGCTTGTCCACTTGTCCCTCAACGCTATTCACCAGTCTGTGTGAGCATGTGTGTGTGCGTTTGTGTGTGATTGAAAGAGCCTGTGTGTGTGTGTGTGTGTGTGCGTTTGCGTGTATGAATGTGTGTTTGTGTGCATACTGTGCAGAGATTATGAGACGGGTAGAGTTGATGAAACCAGTAGACAGACATGGCAAACATGTACCTCTCTATCTCTCACTCTCTCCTCTCCTGCTACATCTGAATGCATTCAGGCTCCGTTTCAGCTGCTATTTATGACCAACGGATGGCTAAACCATCCATGGGTCAAATTAATGCAAAACACCGGTACACAAAGAAGGGCTGAACAAGACCAAAACTGCAGCAAGTGAGAGGAGACAAGTTTAGTATTTTCTGCATTTACCTAAAATGTAAACGATACGATTTAAACATTTATAGAGTCACTTCACCCACATTACAAACATATTAACCACAAGAAATATCTACTCGTGCAGATCATTTTATTTGCTTGTGATAGATATTATTATCTGAAAATACTGCAGCCACCTCAGTACAATGGAGGTATATGAAATATGTATTTTGTTGCTCAAAACATTGAAAAATTCCAGAAAAGTAAACATTCTTTTGGTGGAGAAAAGTGACGAGTTATGTTCAAAGCATTTACTCATTCGGGTATAATGGTTTAGACATCACAGGATGACAAAACAATACATTAGTTACCGATGGGTCTTTTCAGCCTGTCCTTTTTTATACAGAAGATCAGATTTATCATATAAACAGTGGGCTGGATTCTCAGGAGAACACTTTTCAGAACAGTTATATCCTTGCAAGAAGGTAGTGCCTTATATCACAAAACCTGGACAAATAAAAAAACTACCAGCACAGCTAAATAATTCGAGCAGCAAGTGAGATGTTTTATGTGTTTTGGGGGCGAACCGACCCTTTTAACAAATGAAATTAATTTTGCACGACAGCAGCGTTCTTCAACAGCTGTGCTGAATCTCAAAGGTTCTCCAAAGCACAGTGATTAAAACCCGCTAGAGAAACTGAGACATGCCCAGAGCGGTTGTAGTCAGGCTCTATTTACACCCTGAGGATTACTTTACTATGTGTGTGTGTGTGTGTTTGTGTGTGTGTGAAAATGTGTCTGCATGCTTGCGTGTGTTTCTCCTGGCACTGTAAATCCCTCGTGCCCTCTTCACCATGTCGCAGCTGTCATCCAATCACAGAGGGTAAAGAGCTAATCACATGACCCCAGAATAGTCTTTGCTGTGTCACTCGATGCCGTCTGTATTTGTGTTGCTATTGCCAGGACATGGGTATGCAAACACATAAAAGTGAGACATTCTCACTCAGTAGTGCTCTACCGACTCTTCCCCCGACCACAATCAATGTCATTTTTATTTAATCTGTGTGGGTGACAATTTGTTTGAATGTACAACACTGAAACAAATAGCATGCTGCCTCTGGAGAGTGATATTTCTTATATAGTAAATTTATGAGTTACAGTATTTGATAAAGTCCCTAACTTGGAGAGCCAGGTGGCTGCAGCTGTGATAGTGAAATATAAAGTTGTAAAGACACACACACACACACACACACACACACACACACACACACACACACACACACACACACACACACACACACACACACACACACACACTCTCTCACACACACAAACATGCACATGGCTGACTGAATGACTTAGTGAAAGTCACAGATACCTTACTCTCGCTCTCTCTCTTACTGTTTGTGTGTGTGTGTGTGTGTGTGTGTGTGTGTGTCAGGATGCCATCAGATTGACATCATCCATTTTACTTGGGAACTTTCAAACATAGACTCACACACTGTCACACACCAGAAGCCTCTGCTAAGAGCGCTGGCCACTTTATTAAACACAGTAGACCCTGAGATTGGGCCTCTAATTATCACCTGACTATAGATAACAGGGTAGTGAAAATGAGCTCAGGGATGAATTAAGTTCTGTGCTATTTTGGCTGCCATGCAGCAGGATAAAGTCAATCCAAGGTTAGTGAGACAGACACCGTTTAACAAGGAAAACTATGCACGGATATGGATATGTGATATCTGACATGTGGAAATGATAAGTACCAATGTCAGTTATGTCACATTGGAAATTGGAAACATTTTATATAGACTCACTGTGTTTACTTTACATAACACTCTGTACATGTTTGCTTCATATATGACCATTTATGTAACATATATGACAACCTCTATCTGGTATAGTAGCATATGATTGGATACATTACATATTAAAAAGCGAATACATATATGACAAGTTATATAACAAGTATTTTTTGGTTGCTGTGTATATTTTCTAGTTTTAAATAATATACTAATGGCACTTTTTTTTTGTTTATTTGGTGTATTTATTCATTACAATGCCCAAAGCAAATTGCGTCAGAGAACTATTGGTATCAGAAGCTGTTTAACTGGCAGCGAGGGGTTGAAAGTTTGAATCATGCTATCATGCCAAATACTGAACCAAATGAACAAAAAATAGTTTTTGTTCATGTTTTCTTTTGCTTTGTAATTGTCAAAAAACGTAATCAACTCTAACCAAGAGATTATTGAACAGTAGCTATTGTATGGAGACCGCTGTTGCTCATAATGTTTCTTTAGCCACACACGTGGCCTCGTTCTCAGGATGGCAATATTCACCACTGTGGTCCACACTGAAATTTTGCAATCCAGCTTTTGGATGCATTGCCGTTACATGTGAAACAGACATTCATCGATGAATCACAATGCATTTGGTGACCTTTTATCTGAGGATATTATCATCCTTTCAGTTACATTCTTTACAAATTATCATGGATGTTTTTCACTAGTGCATATGGAACAATAAAATGTATCTTGGTCTCACTCCCTTTCTGTCTGTCTTCTCTCTTGTTCCAGAGACCTTTGAGTCGCTCGTGTCCTTCACATCTAACCTGACCAGCACTCTGTTTGACAGCGCTTACTCTGCTCTTGCGTCAGACTGTCGCCCCCTTGTGTTTCAGCTGTTCAGCGACATCAAACGCCACGTTTCTGGAAACTCTAATTCCACACTGGACAACACTGTGCGTCGGTTCTACAATGATCTTTTCCCGTTGGTCTACCGCCGCCTGCTCAACCCTGGGATCGGCCACATGTCACCCAAGTCCTATTCCTCCCCCTCCACCAACCACGACGACTGCCTGCGGATGACACGGCAGGATGTCAGCCCCTTCGGACCCCATCCTCGCCTCCTGGTCAGCAGCTTGTCCCGGGCCCTTGGGGCGGGCCGAGCACTGAGCCGACTGCTGAGACTGGCTGGAGAGGTTGTGAATGCGACCGAGAAGGCGACTTTATCCAGAGAGTGCGGGCGAGGCTTAGTGAGGATGCAGTACTGCTCCCACTGTAGAGGGATGACGATGATACGGCCCTGTACCGGACTGTGTATCAACATTATGAGAGGATGTCTGGTAAGTGTTTGAATGTTTGTGCTTTTACTATGTGTATGTCTAGATGAGAAAGATCATGTCTGTGCATTCAGTATGGGGCCAGTGGCAGGAAGCAATTAGCTTAGCTTAGCATAAAGACTTGAGGTAGGAGGAAACAGTTATCCTGGATTTGTCCAATGTTTAAAAATACACCTGTACCACCACTTCTCAATTTTACAATTTACCATATATGTTATTTATTTTATCCATACACAAAACAGAAATATAAACATAACAATGTGTGGTTTCACTAAGAGTTATGTGTTGTAAGAAAGCAAATAAGACTTTTTTCCAAAATGTTGAACTATCCTTTTGAATATATTTCCTTTAAACCTTAAAAAAACAAAAAACATTTGAGAGATATCATATCAGTAATGTTTTGATTCTTTCAATACTTTCTTATTTAAATGTGGTGACCATTGCTACTCAAAGCCACTGAGCGATTGCAGACATTTATTTTTAGCTTGCAAGACTGTTCATCCTAATGATATAACCATGTAACAAACAATAGGTCCTTAGCAGCCATTTTGACATTTCATTGTAGAGTAAACAATTAATTATGGTCCCTATCAATTTAATGTGTCAGCCATGGGATTCAGCAATCACAACAGCATGGAGTTAGCTCTGTTAGCAGTCCGCAACCATGTGAATGATGCTATACTGCACGCTCAGCTGCACGGGCCACACATTACAGCCACAGTAAGAGGGGATGATGGGATGGAGGGGAATGCTGTCCAAGTATATTTTGCTTTACACTCTCTATATTCATTCCACCTTCAGAATTAGGAGGTTAGCAAAACCTTTTCAGGTCATGTGTTTGTGTATTGTAGCTGAAACGGTTTTAGATGCATGGGAGGCCTCAGAGTATTTGTCTCCTTTTGCCTCTGGAGAGGCGAGTAAAAAAAATTCTTAAAGCTCTCATCTCTCACATTGCTGAATCACTCATTCACAGCATTTTATCATCAATAAATCATTTCCACATTAAGTTTTAGACCATCAACAACAGCATTGTCAAGAGAACTGGCAGGGTCTTCTGTGCATCTTTTTGGGCTGCTTCGAAATTAGCTGGACAGCTTTAACATCGCCCACAATAGAGAGAGAAGATGGCACTGTTCATACCGCTTGAGAGTTTCTTGGAAAAGAAAGTGTGGTGGTAAATCAACCATTACCTCTTCATTAAAGGAAATAAAAATGCACACAGCAAAGTCAAGGAAAGGCAGATGGACAATAGGAACAGCCTCTCTGTGACAGAAGACAACTTGGTTTATGGAAAATGTTGTCTTGACTTTACTGAAACTGAAAGTTGTCATCTCATTCATTGGCTCATTTTCAAACTTATGGTTTTTTTCCATCCCTGATTTTAAAACATGATATAGGGAGCACACCATAGCCTATTTGCCGTCTTTTAAGAAATATTGAAGACGTAACATTAAACATGTTCTTGTTCACCTCTGCACCCCTTGCTCCTCATCCTCTCTTCACTGTTCCCATTTCTCCTCTTCTCCGGTCCATCCTCTCTCTTCTAGGTCGGTGTATCAGAGCTTGGCGCCCCCTGGGGGAGTCTGGTGGTGTTGCTCCAACGGTTAGCTGCTACTTTAGCAACCAGCAGCAATCACAACAGCATGGAGTTAGCTCTGTTAGCAGTCCGCAACCATGTGAATGATGCTATACTGCACGCTCAGCTGCACGGGCCACACATTACAGCCACAGTAAGCAGAGGGGATGATGGGATGGAGGGGAATGCTGTCCAAGTATATTTTGCTTTACACTCTCTATTTTTAAAATTGTTACGTAAAATGCATTTTGGATTCTGGATATTGATGCCAGTCTATTGAAAAAGGTTTCAATACTAAAGTAATTATGCCCCTGTATAATACTAGATCAGTAACAGATTGCTAAACCATCCCTGATATGTCCCAATAATAAAGTCATTTGAATTTTGGACACAGAGTGAGGAAGGCCGTGGCTTTTCTTTCAGCCTGGCTGAGTTGGATCTCCTCACAAAGGCCTTGTACCTAGTTGGGCTAAAAACAGCCTCATTCTTCAGAGAATCTGGGGTTCCCCTCAGTCTGTGTGTGTGTGTGTGTGTGTGTGTGTGTATATATGTATGTGAGTGTGAATACAGATCCAGTGCCAGACAAAGACTATGGTTGGCGGGACAACCAATACCCAGAATGCAGCTTGGTTCTGAGTGATGAGAAAGTTTCTGTGGCTAATCTCTGGACAAACAGACGACACACAAACACATGCATGCATGCACACACTGTTGGAGGAGGAAATAGAGTATCCATCCAACTTTGAGAGAACATTGTGGACTTAGTAGAGTAGATTCCTGAGAGGTAAACAAACATACACAAGCATAATCACACTGCTAATTGTGGCTTACACGAAAACACCCATTAATTGAATATTTGATCGAGCTTCTTATTCATTAGACACATCACTAAAGGCTAACCCCTAACCCTTTAACCGTGTTCATGTGCAGCATTCAAAGTTAAATGATGATTGCAACATGAATTTTAAGACGGCAGTCATTTCGTTAACTGATGTTTAAAATGCATCGTGTGTTGTGCTCCACCGTATTGGATTTAGAGGTACACTTGTCAACTTAATACTGCTAGATTTAGAGCAAATTATTACTTCCCAATTCTTCATATATTCTACTTCAACTGTTAGTGAAAACTACATAACAAGCAAGCAAGCAGAGAAGCCAAAGTAACTAATGGATAGATGGTTCAAGCGTCCAGTTTCTGCCTCTCCAAGTGGTAATGCAAAAAGCAACCAAGCCTGAACATCAACAATGCCACTATGTCTTGCATTAAAAGCGTGTAACAATATCCACTTTTATATAGTTAATAGTGTTAAATATAGAACATTTAAAGAACACATTTCTGACATGGTGGATGGTGTCGAAAGTGGGTACTTGAGCTCATCTGATCACTTAGCATGCCTCTGAAAAGCAGACACAACACGACCCCCTAAACTGTCTCCTCCTCAGGTAGAGAAGGTGTGTGGACCCCAGGCAGCTGGTCCCATGATGCAGAGTGCAAATCCTGCTACCTCGCATATTACATCTCTGAGCCCTTTTCCATCAGTGACCTCAGAGAGGTCAAATGTGTCATCGCCTCCTTCAGTGGGTCCGCAATCCCGGAGGTGAGTTACATACATCTGATGAAATGTTTGAGTTCTGGTAGCAATTCAGCCACACAGGGTGAATTAAATGTGGGAAGAAGCATTTGGCAGAAGCAAATTAATTCAAATGTGTTGTTTTTTTCTGTGCTTCTTGTTTGTATATCCCACCAGGTCATTCCTTCTGAAAGGCTCCAGAGGAGACAAGAGTCGCAGCTTGAAAAAACTGTCTCGGTAAATTCAATTCACTTTGAAATATTAGTTCACAATCACAAAGGCAAATTACAGACATCTTATCACCTGTTAATGTCTCCATTTAATAGCCCTTAAAAGAAGAGCCAGTGTCAGTAGATACCTTGTTAGGAAACACCAGAGGTTTTACCCCTGAACCAACATTTGCACTTTTACAAGTATTTAAAACATCTGTCAGAATCATTAAGTGCAAACATTATACCAATAAAGTACAACACAGCTGTTGTCAGTGAACTTGTAATTCTTTGTATCTTAAGTGGCTTTTGAATACATCTTCATTCTTTTTTGTGTCAGTCCTCCTTACGGATATAGCCACCCCCTAAAGGTGGGACTTTGAGCATCAATAAAACCAGAGATCAGCCAACTCATTAAATTAAATCCTCCATATCGGATTTTCATTATGCGGTCATTATCAAAAGTGCTGTGAGCTTGTTTCCATTCCCCATGCTGTCAGCGAAAGTCTATCAGAAAGGATTTGGGAGAGAATTGAAAGTGACGTTTCTAAATTGGAACAAATAAAAACATATGGTACATTGGTCTCACTATTACTAACAACCATCAAACCCAAGCATTCTTCACAAATCCCTCTCTCTCTCTCTCTCTCTCTCTCTCTCTCTCTCTCTCTCTCTCTCTCTCTCTCTCTCTCTCTCTCTTTCAGGGAGTTTGAGGGCTCTATCCAGCGGTACCAGTGGTTTTTCTCAGAGCTGCCAGAGATGCTTTGTGAAAGTGAGATGGAAGTTGAGCAGCACACATGCTGGAGTGGCCAAGACGTCGTGGAGAGGTATGTGTGTTGCATTTTTTACCCCCAGCAAGAAACTACCAAAGAACAATCATATAGAGCAGATGCTCTGGCACACTATGTGGTCCTGGATGATTAATCAAGTTAAACACTAATTTCTGGCATTTAATGTTCATATTAATTCACAGCCACATTGCAACGGCTTTGGAGAGAATGTGATATTTTGTTGTTGCATTTTAGATCCAGTATCCACGAATACAAGGCTAAAGCAACAAAAGCAAAGGAAATACATGCTGAGAGAGAGTTTTGATGTAACAAATACTGGTTCTGGACTTTGGCCAGGTTCAGGCTAGGGCTAAAATTCCAGGCCTGTTCAGTACTCAAGAGGCCATGTAAATTCCAAGTTGGTGCACAGGTAGTTTGTCCATCGATGACTGGAGTGCTGCTTCAGTATTGAGCGCTGCTCTCCGTACTGCCACGTGCCCAGAAGCGTCAGTATATTGCAGCAATATAAATTTAGATGTACAGTAGGGATTATATTTGTCCCAGTGTGCTGTAGCATCCGGTCACAATCCAGTGTTTACTTACAACCCAGTCAGTGTGTGAGACAGATGTTAAGTGCCTCCTTTGATTCTACTCATCTGCACGTCACTGGTGTAAATCATGTGTTTGTTACTTTAGGTAAGCCTGATATCAAAGTGAAATCTCCCGAGTTGTTGTTGAGAAGCTCACCTTACATTGGTGAGTTTGTGTTTTCTACATATGTTTGAAACAAAACTTTATGAGCATTAAATACCAGTAATAATTTCTTCACTCAGGTAGTCATCCATGACTGTCTAATTCTTAGTCACAATGATTTTTAAATTTAAAAAAAGGGGACAAGAAGTGGAGCATATGAGAGTGTGTTTGTGTTTGTGTGTGTTTGTGTGTGTGTGTCTCCTAGTTGCCAGGGTGGGCGGGGTGACAGGGTTGTGAAGGTTAGAGAGTTCGTTTCCAGAGTCTTTCTCATGGTGATTACATTGGCAGCTTAAACTGGTAACAAGACAAATGTGCACACATACACGCACCAAGACACACACACACACACACACACACACACACTTTCACGGACGTGCACACAAATGCACTTCCAACACACACGTTCATATACACGTACCAACTAACACACATACCAACACAGAATATGAGATCATCTGACATCTCACTGCACACGGCCCTATCTCAACACACACACACACACACACACACACACACACCATCAGTTGCTGTGATGGAGAAGGTTTCAATTAATGGTCTATCAACCATATGAAACAGGCCATGTAGTCTTGCGAGGACATCTGACACAAACACACACACACACACACACACACACACACACACACACACACACACACACACACACAGATACACACAATTTGCTATGTCACCAGTGCTTCAGTGAAGGCCAGTAAACCTAAATTGGAGGTCAGTTGTCTTGATAGTCTGTATTCAGTGTGGTTTCTGAACTGAAATCAAGGATTCAGGTTAAGAAGTGAAACGTTGTGAACCCTTCCACATATTTCTAGTCTTTTAACAAAATGCCAAGGATAAAAGTTGCAAAATGATGATGAGGTGAGGTTTCTGAACAAGACCGCAAGTAAAATATTCAGAGATCCTCAGACTGTATATTATTTGTTTTTGTTTCTACTGTTTTATTAAGAGGAACAGAAGAGATGTTACATTCCTCTGTGTTGGAGTTCAGCCAGTCTTTGCCTCTCTGACCTCTTTACATCTTCTTCTCTCTTGCATCTATCCACCCTGATTAATTCAGCCATCCATTCATCTCTCCTTCCTTTTATTCAGACCTCCATTCATCTCCTCCGCCCTCTGACCCACTTCACTTACAAATGTCTGTGCTGGTGAGAGTGTATATATATGTGAGAAAAAAAGATAGGCAAAACACACAGAATGATGAGAAGGTCTGAGAGTGCTTGATGTGCTGTCTTATACGGATACAAGCTATAGCATGATGATGACGATGGTTAGGCCACTGTTGTTCCCCCGTCCAAAAAGTCAAGCTTCGCCACAATAGAACCGAGTTGAAACAGTTATTTCTATGGGTATCTTAAATAGCATCTTGCATGAATGTTTATCATTAGAATGCACTCAAAAAAAAGGTGAAAAGAGATAGGACTAAAATACCACTTACAATTCATTTACTACAATCTGTCTGCAATATTTAAAAACTTTAAGTCAAAGTCTCAGAATACAACTACCAGTGAGTAACCTTGAATAACTTCAAAATGTGGAGACCGATGAGTAAACACTGCAGCTGCCAACCCAAACTGAAGGCCCTAGACGGTTTATAATATAAACTGGAGGCGATGGCAGGAAACAACTGGCAGCAGATTTTTGTCCAGTCGCTCCTGGCCAGTCCATCATATCCATTTACACAGAGCACAGAGCGAGTTATTAGAATAACCATTCAAATTACAGCATGTGACAAGCACAATGCTTTTATTTTGTCAACTAAATTGCATATAGAAATAATCTCATGATGCAAAGGCAACGCGTTAGGCCATATACAACACTCTACAGTAAGCACATTATCCAAACATCATCATCTTCACCATTGCGTTTGTTTTTCCATCACAATAGACACAATAGTTCTCAAAATAATGGTTAAAAAACTCAATTTAGGTAATACAGTGACATTTAAAGTGACAGCGGTACTGAGCAGCTTCTTATCCATCCTATAACTATTTACAGCAGGCATTTCTTCTTCTATGGTTGTTTTTAAATCAAGCAGGGAGGCATGTGGTACAACTGAAATCCAGAGTGTGTGATGTGCAGTTGATTATTTCTCTGAACGCTTGATTGACTGGTCTATGAACAAGCTGGTTCACAAGTATGACACTAATGAATTGGTATGGTGTATATTCATAACAATTCCAGTTAAACAATAACAGTATATGTATTTTGCAGCTGTTTAAACTGACTAAACGTTTATTGTTACGTGGCAAGTTACAACTGTAATAGCTGATTTTAACCAGAAGAGGGAAGCATCTCATCATCATCATCCCAAACAACGAGAGATTAACTCTGCTTCCACCTCTGAAGACTTGCCACACCCGAAGTTCTAATCTATTTTGTGTAATTTATTTATATATTCTTTTGCTTAAAATCTGTTTTTTATCAGCCATTGATGCTTTACACAATCAGGGAAAGAGGAATATGAAGGATATAGAATGTCAGTTCTGAGAGCAATTTTTCCAAACCTATCCAAACCACAGCATATCGCTTCCATGTCAGGTATAAGACTCAAGTGTGTGTGTGTGTGTGTGTGTGTGTGTGTGTGTAAATGATTCCACACGAATGCAGCTCGATTTACAATTGAGGTTGTTACTCTTATAATTACACACCTCACTCAGATTATATCACTCTCTCAGGTGATTTCATTTTCACTGTCTTCATATGAGTGTGTGTGTGAGTGTGTGTGTGTGTGTGTGTGTGTGTGTGTGTGTGTGTGTGTGTGTGTGTGTGTGTGTGTGTGTGTGTGTGTAGGTGTGTGTGTGTGTGTGTGTGTGTTTCCCTGCATGCCACAGTCACTTTAAACATTACCGTTAACAACCCTGCAGTAACCGAGGGCAACCGCAGAGCAGCTTTGTCATCATGGCGCCCTGGTGATTTATGTCTCTCGTTCTGCAGATCTTATTAAGTGTCACTCTCTGCGTCGTCTGCAGCACACTTTCTGCAATATTATCATCTCATCAAACAGACAGAGAATCCAGACAGTCTGCAATCTGGCCAGTAGCTCATCCACAGCACTGACAGTTTCCAACACATTCTGCAGGACGGGAGTTATTGGACGTGAAAAAATGCTTAAGATGTGCATATGCTGTTGATATCTTCCTCTCCACTTCAATATAAAGCACAATCCATAAGATGTGATGTATTACTGAAACAGAGGAAGAAGATTTGTCAAATGGTAATTACAGATAATTGATCATACATTTTTCTTTCTGTAGCTTCACTAACCTTTGCACAGAATACTGATTTTTAACAGCCATGACTCTTTTCTTTGAAGATAAAAGATCTGACGTCTAGGTCCAATTAACGACACTAACCATTCACTATTCATTCAGCTGAATTCATTTGCTCATTCTAATGGAACTTAATTAACAAATTGTAATTGAACTTAACAATACTAAAAGGCAGTCAAGTTAAAACAAATAAAGCCACTTCTTCACCTCCAGCCTCACTACATTTGATGGCTGTTGATCATTAGGTGGAATGATATCTGTTCAGCTTTCAACAGATGTTTAGTTGCTGCTGGCAGAGACTTTTAAGAATGTCTCATCCTGCAAAAAACAAATAATTGCACACAGCCAACTCTGGATCTCTGTTCCCCTTTTAGCTTTACACTGCAAGGCTGTATATTAGACAGCTGACGGGTGACATGAATCCTTTCTTCTTCCTTCTATTGCACCAATCGTTGCAGAGCATAGCCCATTAATAATTGATCTTTCCATTACATCTTGCATAGTCATGGAAAGTGCCTCATGTAGCCCCTCTGCATTTGCTTTAGCTATTGCAGTGACCCTCATAAATACTGTTGTCCTGACTGTCACTTATACTGGAATTGATAATCAATAACAGCTGGAGGCATTTCTCTTGGATCACTCCATGTCAATTCTAGCCTCACCCTACATGTGTGTGTGTGTGTGTGTGTGTGTGTGTGTGTGTGTGTGTGTGTGTGTGTGTGTGTGTGTGTGTGTGTGTGTGTGTGTGTGTGTGTCATCATGGCCCAATGGGGTCCTGGAGACTTCATGGAAATTTCATGTTTGATTATTAACAACATCTTCATGCAGTCGATACATTATTAAACTGTGATCTGCAGCTACTGTACAGATACATTACAAATCCTCTTTAACTGCAATATGCAAATAACCCATAGAGGTGCATTTATACATTCATACTGTACTTATTATCTAGACACATCTCTCCACTGGGATTGGTTTTATTATTGGGGAGGTACATTTTGTTTGATTAAAAACCTTGTTTTCTGTCACAATGAGAAATTTTAATTCAAATTTCATACATTAAACTTTTGTAAGCTTCAACAAAAGCTTTCTGCACAATTACCCTGAGTTGTCGATAAAGTATTGTTGCATTTGTTTCCTCTCAGCTCTTTATTATGGTGAAGTAATCTATAGACATGCTCTTGCCTCCACCTTTAGGTCCTTAGACTGCATTTACCATTAAGGCTCTAGGATTAATTACTGGAGATAATTAGGATACCCGCCACAGCATTTTTCATGTTTAGGTCGGTTGGTTTTCCTTTACTGAGAGACACAGTAACCATCGGTGATTACTTATCTACAAACGCCTCGTCGGAAAATCACCATCTTGCATTGATGCTCTGAAAGGAATGACTGCTTTATTGTTGGTGCAACCCAGACACTTTATACATCTTTAACTTCTAAATGATAACGGTGGTTCATACCTGTCTGCAGTGCTTTAACTAATTATGTAAATGATTTTGTTCTCTTTGTGTTTGTTAATTTATATCAGTTAGTTTATTTGTCAGTGCCACTTTAATCAGGTTGTTGTGGTGAACCTTTCATCATGTGTTAATGCAATACATGAAGCCCAATATCCTGTTGATATTACACAGGTTACTCAATCAGTCTGTTTTACCAGCATGTTGGTGGAAATACCCATTTCTTACAGGACTTAACAGGGATGCACCTTATGGTCTTTTGCTCTTCACTGGTGTATTCTTGTAATTGATGAAAGAGGTTTCCATTGTGAAATGTACATTTAGTTTATGTAGCACAGTGTTTCACATCGGATGTGGTGTGTGGACCTCAGACCTACTTGCATAGTCTATGGGCTAGCTCTCCCAAAATAAATGTGTGTACTTTTTAAAGTTGAATTCATCAATCTGGTGCACTTTGAGAAATAATTAAGAGGCTAGATCTATGAAGAACGTTGTACAATGTTGTGCTTTTGTTCTAGCAGAGGTGGAATGTAACTAAGTACATCTAGGCTACTCAAGTACTGTACTTATGTACAATTTTGAGGTACTTTTAACCTACTTTACTTGAGTATTTCATGTTACTTTATACCTTTACTCCACTACAGCTATTGTAATATTGTACTTTTAACCTCACTAGATTTATTTGACAATATTAGGCCTCGTTACTACTTTGCAGATTCAGATTCCTAATACAAGATATACTGATAAGCTATGATGTATTATTCAGTGGTATAGCCGGGTGAGCTGTGCTGTGGGGTAAAGCAGCCAATTTCACTTTCCGAGCCGAACTAGAGAAGGTTTGCTGAGCACCGCTGAGAAGGAAAAGCGTTGAAAAGTGTAAAAATATTTTCGGCCATAATGAAACCGTGGCAGGACAAAATAGACTTTGGCGAGCCGCCACAGTCTAGGTAAATAAAGGGAAACACTGTAGCAATACGAAATACGACGATTGTCAGATATCAGATTCTTTCATGTGGCCTATTGCACACTTGTCAAGCACTTCAGAATATGAGGCAAATAGAAAATCTCAAGTGCAATATTTTGCCCATATGGTGGATCTTCCCACGGTGGGTTGCATCACAAATTAAATAAAAGCATATAAATACAGTACTTGTAGAATGAATAATATAAGCACACACAGACCTGTCTAGAATTGCATATGTGACACTGAACTCTAAATACAAACCTGTGCAGATATCTACGGCGGGAGGTCTGTATCAACCATGAATCCATCTTTAAAAAATGTAAATACAATTTGCACACTGAATAGTTTCCCTTTAATTTATGTACACAGTGTCACATTCACACAGACCTTCAATTGCTCTTTTCCTGTACCTATTGTGTTTAATCATTTACAATGCAGTTTTCCTCCAGTAATCTTCTCTGCATTGCAGCAGAAACACCATGACTGTAATAATGCATCTCATCATGAAACATAAGAGCAAAGCTGATAGTAATTATTTTTTTTCCCATACTCACTCTTAGATCACTGAATATGTTGAAAGTATCAGCCGTATCTTGTTTAATTTAGTTCCGTCTCTGTTGATTTTACTCATTATAGCTCTTTCTCAATCCATCATATTATTTGTGCCTCTCTAATGACCTGGTTTTCCCATGAGGACCCGTAGTCTCACCCTCTCTTGAATTAAACATGCAGCTCTTGATCTGTTGATGTTGTAAGCGATTGGCTGCATATTTAATGTGAACTTCGCTCAAAGCTGGATTGGAAAATAATTCTCACAGAGACAGCTCATAGGCAATTATGTGAGGCCAGTTATAACGGATTGCCAATGTCAGGCTCATTGAAAGCCAAAACACAAAGACTTGCTTTGTGAGTCAGGCCTCAGGACATGAGCACTCTGACTTAAGTAAGACTTTAACCAGAATATGACCCTTTTATCGGGAAAAATCTGTGTGAGAATAAAACAACCATTTGAGAAAGTTAATTAGAGACTTTGTGCATCGGACTTAAGTTTCTGGTGGGATCTGATTCCAGACCAGCAGGGGTTAGCATGGCTCCAGAGGCTGGGGTCTTCACCACCTAATCATCTCTTGGCATTAGTGAAGTATTTTTTTTTTTTTTATATTCGGTTGACATCCACCGTGCGTCTGCTCGCTGGTTCCCACGACCCTTGTCCCTTGTTGCCATAGCCACACATAGAGTGTGTTTGTGTTTTCGAGGGTGTGGACTCGGCGGTTACTGAGTTGGTGGCTGGTTGTATTCGCTAGCAAAGCTGGTTTGTAACTTGGGGACTTGGAAAAATATGACTCATGAACTGTTGTTTCTTCTTCTTCTCCTTTTTTCTCACTTCATCTGCCATTTGATCCACCCACTGCCACCCCCCACACAGACAAAACGATGTGATCCTTACTTAAAACCCACTACAGAAAGAAATATTTAGGATCAAGCTCAGTGATGTTGTTCATTTGCCACATCCAGGCCACTCTACCCAATTTGTCGTACTGAGTTGATTATGAAGTTCTTACATGCACATATGGTATCTGCCAAACAATATCAAGTCAAGAAGCATCGGCAGTCAAATGTTGTTCAAATGACAGACACATTTAATTAATGGAGTCGAATGAATCATTTACAACCTGTTCTTAATTAAAGTCGATTAAGATTAAGATCAGTCTGCCAGAAGACAAACTCATGTCACCATAGCTGAATGTCTCAAGTGTCTCCTCTGCTTGAATAAAAGTCTGTGTTTCTTTGTTTCATTTGCCAGGACAAATATTACAGTGTGTGTGTGTGTGTGTGTGTGTGTGTGTGTGTGTGTGTGTGTGTGTGTGTGTGTGTGTGTGTGTGTGTGTGTGTGTGTGTGTGTGTGTGTGTGTGTGTGTGTTCGTGCCCGTACCTGTGCACATGAAGTGAATCACTACGCCCTGACTGAACACACTACCATACTATAGTGGCTGTGGGGAAAGTGGGGCAGGAGAGCAACACACACACACACACACACACACACACACACACACACACACACACACACACACACACACACAGAACTAGGACAGAAAGTACTTTATGTCTCTCTCCTGTTCTGTCTTTCTAGTTATGCAGGTCGTGTGGTTGGCAGCAGTTTTAAAGCACAGAAGGAGAACCCAGAGTTGACCGTCCGTAATACAGATCCTGTCCTGAAGGGGGTGAAACAGAGGCTGGAGCAGCTAACACAGGTACACACACTTCAAATAAGAAACATGGGTGAGGTGAATGTGTTCAACAAACCTTGGCATTGTTTCATTTTAATTCCAGTTTAGCCAGTTTATGTTTACAGGTAATATTTAGCAAAAAGCAATGCTAATGGTAACTCCTGCAAATTGCAATATTTTTTATCCAGTCTATTTTTCATCAACACTTTGATCCAGAGCAAGCCATCTTGAATATAACAATGATACATACATTTTTGGTCCTCAGATGATGATTTTGATTGATGGTGACCTCATGATCTTTGAATATATTTCCGTATCTACGTTTTTAAATCCCGTCCATGAATAGTTTCCCAGAGGATGACTCCCATTGTATTTGGGGACCCTCTGACCTTTAGCAACACCCGGGAAATATGTCCTTTTATACACACACACACAATCTAATGGTCAGACGGTGATGAAATTTGCCCCCAGAGGCATTTTCCATTTCAGATACATGAGCTTTCTTTCTTTCTCTCTGGCAGTCTCATCATCAGGCCAAAATGTCAACTTTGCATCAGCAGGAACTTACCTAACATGTAACATACCTCATAATCTTATAAGCATTGCAGCATGCCTCTCTTGTAAAAACTGTATGTTGGAGAACCTAATTGTGTTGGTGTGGATGGAGATGAAGTCAGAATAAGAAAGGGGATTTGTGGGTGATTTCATAACTCTTCCATAGAGCATTAATATCTTCTGTAGTCACCTTGACACCATGACGTATGACGGTGGTTAGCATTCTGCACAAATGTGTCTACCTGCCCTTAATGAACCGATTCATTCATATCCATTCTTTAAATAATGATGCTATTGTTAGTTTGATCCTTGTTATTATTATAGTGAAATATTAAGTTCAGCCTCTTGGTGTTTCTCTAAAGTGTGATGTAGGTGTGATACACAGCTGCTGAAGAAAGCTGCAGGGGTCTGGGTTGTGTGTGTGTGTGTGTGTGTGTGTGTGTCCTCGTCCTCATCTGCCTCTCAATCATTCATTATCACCTCATGTGTGAACCGCTGCTCAATATAATAAACTTAAATGTCAGCACAGAACAGATGTAGATAATAACATTCAATAATACATTTATGAATTCAACAATTAAACTGGATTTATGCAGCACTTTCAAAGCTCTGAACTGCATGGTAATATGGGGATATGATTTGCATGAATGATTCATAAAATCATGTGAATATCATTCCATGAAATGATACATCAAGGTTATCCATGATGATTCATTATTTGCTCAAAGGACCATGGGGCTGTTTTCGGGGCCCTTTTGAGAAATCAACAGCAAAACATATCGTATGTCAACCATTAAAGGATAGGGCTGGTTATATTTTGTACTTATTGACAAATGAACAAATTCCATGATAAGACCAAAATATCTTGAGTCTTTCCAACATTCTCAGGCAGCCCGGAGCACTTGCGTGTCATGAATACATACTTTCATTTTTTTTAAATGTTTTATAATAAAATAAGAATATATAAGAATAATAAGAATGTATATATAATACAATTAATTACGCTATTTCAAGCTTTGGATACACTGACAGTAGGATTAATTTATTCTTAGTTTTATTATTTTCATGGGATTTGTTAACTATGCTAACTAACTGGAATACAGAATATCACCAGATTTATCCTTTAAAGTAAATTCTTTTTAGCCATACCCATGCAATTGATGATGACATTTCAGTGTCTTGTGCTTATGGGATCAATAAATCAGTTTTAACTGAATAAGTGATACCAATGACATGTTTTGATGTAGCAGCAAGTTCTTTCAACGCTGACTACCTGAGTGCTTTATTGTAAGTTCGAGAGTGGAGATTGTAGTTTGCCAAGAAAATCTGATAAATTCTGTTGAAAGTAAGTGTTATTTGGTTTTTGAACATTCATGAGAACATCATGGGACTGTGATCTATTTCATACAGTCTATGTATGGGACATGCTCTGGTTTATTTTTTTATTTTTGCTGTTGAAGCTCTTTCTGTGCTCCGTTTAATTTTGTTGGTGAGTCCATTAATCATGTTGCATTTACATGGAGCAAATGCCAAGTCAGCAACCCCCCCCCCACCACATCCACATACACCATGCAATCACTTATGTGTGAGATTTGCTTTCTCTGGCCCATTAATTCTACGTAAGCCTCACATGTCCTGTTATTCTTTCTTTAAAGACCTTTGAAGCGTCTGTGAGTCTTCTAACATGCACACGAGCACACACTCAAACACTACGAGGACAGTATAAAGTAAGATCAATGTTGTTGGACTTGTAATGCATGCCCGCTGAATTGATGATGGCAACGCTATCAGGCCACAGCATGAACCAAAGAGAAAGGTCAGACATAGCAACACAGCTCATCTGCATTGAAAACTATTTTAAGTTCCAAAGGGTGTGCAGTATTTTGGATAAACAGACAAACCCAGTGTGTAAGTGCTATACACACACTATAGTTTACAATCACCGTTGGAAATCCAGGACCTAGGCTGTGCTTCTTTCATGCTAGCTGCCCCCGTGCTTTTTCTGTGGGGGAGGCCATTTATCTGAGGCACACACATTAATGCACACCATTTAATAATAACGGTTCATGTCTGTCATGTGTGCCATTTACACACTCGCACATCTAGGATTAGAGGAGGAACACAATATGAAATAAGACAAATATTGATATTATTTCATCAGCACTGTTTTGGAGGTATGTCCTTCTGTCTGTCTTTCCCTCCGTCTCTGCTTATTTTTCAGTCCTAATGAGGTACTATGTTGTTAGATCGGTGCATCAGTGGGTTTGCCCTCTAATGGGATTCTATTAGTGGAGCCAGTTTTATATCCTTGCTAACCAGGATGAACCTTATCAGCCTTATGAGGTCAGCTGCCCTGAGGGGAGTGGTGTCACCACTCCTTAGGTGACAGAAAGTAGGCGGTTTGGGACTCCTTACCTTCATTCAGGACACCAGAGTCCTTGTTTCATCACAGACCTTTCTTTGTTTAAAGGAGTTGCCAGTTTGGGAAATATGCGTATTCGATTTCTTGTTAGAAGTTAGATGAGAAGATAGATACCATTCTAATATTTGTGTGTTAAAATAATGAATGAAGCTACAACTGGCAGCACTTAGCACTAAAATCAGCTATTGCTCTGTCCAAAGGTAACAAAAACTGCCAACCAGCACCTTTAAAGGTCACTAATTAACACGTTATGTAAAAGTGTAAAAATGACATGTTGTGGTTTTACAAGGGCCAATGAACATCTGATCAGTCATTTCCTGGAAGTCACTGAAGAAGAGTGTAGCTACCATGCAGGGACTCAGTGTTCCTATTTCATCTGGTGATATGGTGGCCTAGTGACCAGCATAAAGCAGCAGTGGCTAGTGTTTTATATGGTTCATTCTAATTGGCTGCAAATGTTATTTTGTGCAACAGCTAGACCTGTGCACATACAACTAGTTGTGCATTATGTTTCTGTTTTCCCAACAACAAACTGCATCATTAATAGTGTTGGCTGATGAAGTACTGCCCACCACTCATTAACTTAAAAACATATTTTGACCAAATATTGGTAACTTACCATTAAAGTGTTGGTCGTTTGATAGCTGGAATGAGAAGTATTGCCATTCCAGTATTTGTTTTGTTTTTTTGTATTGATTTTGACCTCACCTGAGCCCTTTTGTCCTCCCTCAGTCCTCATTTGAGGTCCGATGACATGATGCTGAATCACTGCAGAGAGTCGGTCTCAATGTCCCTTTGGACATGCTGTCATATAATAACCTTGGTTCACCTTGTTTCTACGGGCTGCTCCACACTTGCTGTAGAGTGGAGGCCAGATGTCCCTCCTTATGTATCCAACTTGAAAACTTATTCTAAAACATAGATGGTCTGTATCAACAATTGCTATTTTAAAAACTGTTAGAAATTAGCACTATAGCATGTCTTTTTTGGTTATTTATTCAAAATATGAACACATGAAGTCTTGTCTGTTTGCATGAAATATTTTTGTCCATTTAACATTGTTTCCTCTTGTCCCAGTTAAATACATTCATGGAAAGTGCAGTATAATTATATGTAGGTCTACAGCTGCACATTTTCAGAAAGAATATATACTGTTTGCATACTCATTCAGTGTGTGCGCATCACATTATGTGTTATGGGATTATATTTGCGGGGCAGAGTTAAGCCAATGTTTAGATATTGGACTGTAGAATGGATTTGGTTATCAAACAACAAGCAACTTAGGCGTGGAAGCATTGCTGTAATTACTCTTTACCCTGCATGACAATGTAGTTCTAAAAAAACAATTGTAATTATAAAACTCAAAACAGTTGACTCTGTTTGGCCTTCGAAGTATTTCATTTGCCAGACATATTTCAGTGTGAGCTATAACTCAAATCGTTATGATAGATGTTACAATCTTGGAGGCGTCATGGAGCTTTGCTCTATAGAAATATTATCTAAAATGAAATAGAATGAAATGTCAGTATCAAATATATGTTTCCTTTATAAAGCTGGTGGCTGTTTGCCTTATCTCTGCCCTCAGCTGGAATTTATTTATTACCCACCTTGACTCTCTACAATACACATTTTTCATACTGTGAACCAATTATATATGTTCTTGTATACAGTATGTGTGAAAACCTACTAACCCCCATTTTGGTGTTTTATAGTTTCTTACTTAGAAAAAAACTGTGTGTTGTCCTTTTATGAGTTAAAAAAAAATCCTAAACCTAAATATTTGATTTTAGAACTGAGTGGATGTTTTTCTTTTAAATCCCTCATTAATTGAACTGTAGGAGAGGTTACCATTCGGCATCATAATTATGTTACTTAACTGAGCAGTAGAGAACATGGATTCACGCTGAGACAGCATGACCTCAATACCCTTTAGTCTGCTCTCTGACTTGTGTGTGCGTTTGTATATTTTTTGTTACTTGGTGTTTGTACAAAAGGGTTTATGTGGACATTTAGTGCTTTTATTAAAAATATAACAAAAAAAATATTTTTTTATTTTATCATTTATCACTGCTCTAGTATCATAATATTATTATTATTATTATTATTATTATTATTAATAATAATACATTTATTTTGTATAGCGCTTTAAAAGGTGCTCAAAGGCACTTTACATGGTAAAAACAGAAACAATAAAAGCAATAACAATATAAACAAGGCAGATAGATGACATTACAGAAACAAAACAAAAACATACATAACTAGCATCACAGGTTGAAAGCAGATTTAAACAGGTGAGTTTTAAGTGCAGTTTTGAAAGTGGCGAGTGACGGAGAATGTCTGAGGTGTTGGGGGAGAGAGTTCCAGAGGGAGGGGGCAGCAATGGAGAAGGACCTCTCCCCCCCCAGGTCCGATGCTTAGGTTGGCGTCGGCGGATCTGAGGTTGGGAGCGTGTCGATGCAGGAGGTCCTTAAGGTATGAAATGGCATTTGTATGTGATGAGATGTATGGGGAGTCAGTGGAGGTTTTAAATGACTGGGCTGATTTGATCTCTGGTGCGGGAGAGCAGACGGGCAGCTGAGTTTTGGATGTATTGTAGTTTGTTGATGAATTTAAGGCAATCGTATAATGCCCCCAAAAGACAGGAGAACATGACTGTGTGTTTGTGTGTTGTATTTAGGAGCTGTTAGTGGACCTCGGCTGGGCGAGCAAAACCAGAGGAAAGGTGGAGGACGAGGAGGGAGGAAGTGCACAGACAGAGAGAGGCAGCGGCGACGACTGCGATGATGAAGATGGCTGTGAAGCATCTGGTGTGAAGAATGGTGAGTCATACACACACACACACACACACACACACACACACACAAATGCAAAAAAAGAACAGCAAATATTAGCATATATACACCCACACATATAAACACATGAATTGATGCACACTGAATTGATCATACATAACACATCAGCATATACTGTATACACACACACACACACACACACACACACACACACAGTTCATTGGCACGGTGGAGGTTTCAAAATGCTGCAGTCTCCACACATCTTGTGCCAGCAGGGAAATGCCCAGAAGGAGGGAGAGTACTGAAAGATGGATCAACTGCCCTCCCCCCCCCCCCCCCCCCTTCCCCTCTCTCTCTCTTTTTTTTTTCATCTCTCTTTCTGCTGGTCTCAGCAGTTTATTTCCACCTCGGCCGGAAAAAAAGGATGTACCAACAATCGGGTCATCCCAAAAACAGAAATGGAAAAAAATAAACTGTAATTATTTATTGACTTATTCACCGGGCTCATGCTTATACATAATACACTGGTGTCACAGGGAGATCTAGGGACCCCTACAGGCCTTGGCATCCCACAGAGTGAATGCAGTTTAGATTTTCTGTAATTTAAATTGTTGAAGAGAAAATGTTGCTCCATGTTGAGGTTTATTGACCAAATGTAATATCATTCTCAAATTGTACCACCCTTTTCAATGTGAGAAGTCTGTTTTGGAGCACTTTAGCAGTAGCAGTAGTACAAATAAACAGAAATCCAGTCATTATAGAGCCTTGTCAAATATGAAAGGGTTTTAAATTGTAACCTGCACTCAAGCACCTTGTTTTGGTTTAGTTTAATCAATTTTCAATGTTTCTGATATTGACATGTTAGTTGAACTATCATCCCATTGTCATTGTCATTGTACTGTGGCAGTGTGTTCATGTATGACCCCCATCACTTGTAGTAAAAAGTAATTCAGAGAGTAGGTTTAAAGTACCTTAATCACATTCAGCAGATGGTTTAGACCAAGTATTTTACATACTAAAGCAACCGTCCTTCCAACTAGTCAAACAGATCCAGTATTTTGTTGAATATCTGTCACGTTTCAGCAGTTAGTTGGACCTAAAAGCAGACTCAAATGCATGGTAAAATTATTGAGGGAATTTATTGCAACTAAGGGGATGAAGGGGGGAATGAGGTTGGGTTTGGGGAATGGCGGAGAGCGAAGATGAAGGGAAGATGGCATCGAGCGGTGGATTGGCATAGCTAGCAGAATGGCTGGGGAGGTGGCGGGGCAGGCTGGTGTGGCTGATGAATGCAGGGAGGCAAAGAACCGGTTTCTGGAACACAGGGAAACAGAATTACTCCGGACCCACACACACACACACACACACACACGGGGAAACAGACAAAAGATGGAAAAACAGATACGTTGATTAACCGGTCAACATAGGAGAAGAGCCCCGTAACTTTTATGGTGACGGAACTTTCCATGACACCCAAGTGGTTTGTGACTGGACTTTCTGTGGTCATATTGGTGATGACCCAGGCCCTGCAGCATCACCACAGTTACCCATGATCAGAGGTCGTGTCGCCCACGTGAACACAACACTCTGGTGATGTCATTGCGTGGTGGGGTCTCTCTCCCCGGGGGCAGGATGTAAAAGGGTCAAAGATCACTGTAATTATCCTTGCACTGTCCTCGTCATTACTGGATCAAGAGTCTGTTTCCGTACAGCGACACAAAGCACGAGTGTAGCTTGTTAAAATCCAGACAGTGGTTCCCAACATCTGGGCCGTGGACTGGTACCAAGGCCATGGGACATTTGCTACCAGGCAAGAAGAAACAACTAGACATCAGACTAAAAATCTTTTTATCTTTATATTTAGCAAATTCAGCTAGTCATGATTGCTTTCTATCTCCTGTAGCTTACTCAGTCTCTCTTGTAAAACCGAGTCTTGATTTCAATGAGTTGACCTGATAAAATAAAGATTATATTGGTACGGTGTAGTGAGGTCGACCCAGATGCAGGATGCTGACAAGAGGTAGTGAATAGATGAGGAAGTGATGAGGAAGATTCATTGACTGGTTGCAGAGGATGAGGATGGGATGAGGATGGATGGAGGCAGAGGTTGAGGGGAGCTGGTGGATGGTGAGCCTAGCGAAGCAGCAGGCGAGCAGGAAGTGATCTTGGGGCACAGAGAAGCAGGTTAGAAGGCAAAAAGAATAGACACACGAGAAATAAACTTGATGCACAATTCAAGTGGCTCGAAACGTGAACTAACACTGCAGCTAAGTAAATCAAGAGTGAGAGAAACACATATAACAAAGGTGGTGCATTACAAGCACCGCCAATGGTGTTGTATGGTATACATTTCCTGTCTCCTAAGTGGGCGTCATAGCATATTTGCCTCTTCCCCCCCATCTTGTGGAAGCGTTGTGGACATTGTGTGGATTGATCAAAGCAGATTGTAATTACATTTGCATAATGTATTTACATTTTCTTTTAATAACATCAGATATTTACACAGCTAACAGCCATATTTAGCATTACAAAAATGTGTTAGTCAGGGCATTCGTGAATGTCAGTTGCCAGATCTCAGTAGAGTGTGTTGCTTTGACAGAAAGGTTTCAAGCAATCCTGATTTGTAAACCTAAAAATAAAATTGTAGTGTCAGTATGTTTGGAAGATATGCAACTTGTGAAAAATATTTACTTTGGTGGAAATGGAGCAAAAGAATCTGTCACAATCTGTGTTCGCGTTCGCTTCTCCTATTGGAGTTAAGTCTCAATTTCAGGCATGTGCAGAACTCAAATAGGGTGTTTCAACTGTTACTGTTTCAACTACTGAACAACAACAAAAACCTTGCGAGAGCTTGAGAGTTTCTTTGGAGCAAGTCCCAGAGATTAAAGGCCCAACACAGGATATCCTTAAATGTCCTAAATATGCCCCCTCGTCAGACAGTCCATTAAAAACCTTGTGATTATAAAAGAGATCTGTAGTGTAAAATTGTTTGGGAGCCCCAGCTGTTGGTTTGAAGTGATAAAGATTGCTATTGAAGTTAAGGGATTTGCTATAGCGGTGGCCGATTGAGGAAACTAATCTCAATATAAGTATCCAAAGTTAAGCGATTTACTAGTGTCCAAAATAAGTACAAAACTGTATTTAAAATATTGTGATGTAACGCTTTGGTGAAAGTAATTTAGAGAATTTTAATCCACACAATTTCAATGCAAATGACAGGCGATAATAATTGATAGTTTTGTTTACGCACTTAATTCATACCCAAGATTTCCCTCAATTGTACATCAGCATTATTTTTGAAACATTGTTAAAATAGTAGTTGTGGATAAGATCAATGATCAAACATGTATGCCACCTTAAATGTTTGTTGTCATATACTGCATCACCCCCTTATCTAACGGCTGTAAAAGTAATGTATTTGTTGGGACATTTGTCATACCTTTACTAACCCTAATGTGTCAGATCGGTGGAAACTCCCGCTGGGCCTGAAACTGGTACATTGGCTATTTACAGAGAAAATAGCTGGTTATGATTTACAGAGCTGGTGGCGGCGAGTGGGGATCGTGTCTCTCAAGCCACAATGAATGCCTGCAGCAAGAATCACAATAAAGAGTGACAAAAGGGGATTTTATGCATGTATACCCGCTCGTCGGCATCTCTATGCATATAAATAAGCCTCACACGCACTGAAGCTGAAAGAGTGATGCAGCATCAACCAGACCACACAAATCACAGGGATTCATTTCTTTTTTGAATTATTTCTATACTTCTTATGCCTATACTGTATTAAATCAGTAGTTCTGAGTTAATGTATAAATAAGACACCATCAAATGAGTAAATGCAGGCCACTCTGATTTTATTTTGGATAGATCTGCCACTAAATCAGCCTGTCCACACTCTGACTCTCTCTCTCTTTAAAATTCTGCCTACAAGACATGTCTCTAGGTCTGAATTGCTGAAATGTGGAGCTTATTATTTCACAGCCGAGGAAGAGAAAGAAAAAGAAAAATTCTGCTTGAGTGAAAAAGAGTGTTTGCGGGTCTGTGGATGTACATACACAAATGAATGTTTATGGCCTCTTGTTTGTCCCTGTGTGCTCGCCATGTGCTTCACGTGTAAGATTTAAGTGTGCTTGTTTGTACGCAGGCGGTACATCTGTTACTGCAATGTCTTTGTGTGTAATCCACTATGTTTTATGGATGGCCCAGTTCTCTGTCTGACTGACTGAAACGGATCCAGTCATGTGCTGCTTCTGGACTTGTAATGTCTCTCTCTCAATATCGAGCCGCTGTTTTCTTTCACACACACATGATTGAGCGTAAGTTCTCTCTCTATCCCTGGAGTGCAGATATGAACAAAGATGAAAATATCCTCCTAGTCCTATAATTAATTCTCATGACATTTGGGCTTTGTTGAATACTGAAGAGAGAACAAGAAAAGTGGAGGTGGGGTGCCAGGCGATATCAGCCAAGAGCTGAAATCAAACCTCAAAACTCAACGCTTCATTGCCAAGCCACAGTACACACCCTAATATTGTTTAATATAAGTCCATTTACAAGTTGATGTCGGCCCAGAGAAGGGAGAATTACTTGGTAAACATTGTTCACAGATCAAAAGCAAAGAAAAAGGCAGACGTATGAACATACGAGCAGTTAAAAGCAGAGCGCTTAAGTTAGAGATATTTGTGCCATTTTAAAAAGAGGCAGTGAAGTCCAGCCAGAAAAGCCGCTACTATAATTGTCTCTCTTACATTGTAGTCATTTGTTGTTTGGAAATCAATGTTATACTGAAGATGATGTAAACGAGTATATTGTATGTGAACAGAAGAAGATGCATGCCTGTAGACACGTGGGTCAAAGGTTGCTTTAAAAAGGGTTCACGTTGACTAAATCTGTCTACAGACCGACACATAAACACCTGGCAAAGTATTCAAAACTGCTTCTGTGGTAGTTGCCACTACAGTAGGTGTCTCCAGGAGCACACTTTTCTATGATGACAGACTCACAGACTCACAAGGTGAATGTTGCGGACGGTACTTCTGTTACACAGGTTTTTTTTCTTCTCCTTTTTACTATTCCTCTTTCATCATTTAGTCATTTGTCATCCTCCCCTCCCCTTGAATTCAGAGATTAAACCGATTGATTTTCTTTTTTCAAACCAGCACAATCCCTTCTTCAACTGCACCTTCTCCGATCTCTCTGTCTCCCCAGACATACACAGGTCCTATAATGTCAATAATGTAAATGTAATCACAGCTTGTCTTCTCTTCTCTTCTCTGTAACAAATGGAATTCTGCGTCATTACAATTGCTATGCTTTAAACTGGAATGTGGTGGTGGATAATAAAACCTCCAGTTGTCCATGAGTCACATTACAACCACTAAGTCTGGAAAGCAAATCCCGTCCAAGGCTTTATATCTCACAGATACATTCTATATATATATATATATATATATATATATATATTCAGGAGCTCTTTGTATCTTTACCAAGTGGAGGATGTTTTGTGTGTGTATGTATGTAAGAGAATGTGAATGTGTACTCTCATGGGGCACTCAATCCCTGTAACCATGGTGACCAGGTGGTCTGTCCTCCCATGGGTCCTTATTTCATGACAATGAAGAAAGAGAGAGAGGAAGAGAGGTGGAGAGATAGAGGAAGAGAGGTGTGGCAGATTGTATGCCATCTCTCTTGGCCAAGCAACATAGGCTATTGTATTTGTGCATTGTGCTTTCTGTAACCTCGTTTCCTCCTTTGTGTAACAGGGCCTTGGGATCTGGTTAAGCATAGTTTAATTTGCAGTTAAAATGCTGTCAGTATTGGGTTCTTATCATAATCCTGCCCTAAATAATGGACATACAACTGGATACTGTACATTCCTGAACCATTTTCTATTTATTGTCTTGCCTCCTCCAAGTATCTTCCCTTCATCGTCTCTGCCTTGCTCTTCTGGCCTCTCCCCCACTTCCCTGGGGCCACACTCACTAAGCCTTTAGAAGCCATTTCATCTTAAAGGGAAAGGCCAGTGTTTTCCATGTTGCTCCTCTGCCTGAGGACGGTTTGATCTGCATTCGTAAGCATCTGTCTAAAGGGAGCCAGAAAGAACAATAAAAGGCCTGGCGAGGCTCCGAATCTGCACCCGTGACTATAAAAGTTCCCAGAGCGAGCCTGTGGATTGGTTTGATCAGTGCAATAAAATGAAAGTGCTTTCTTTTTACACGCATGCACTGGAGAACATGAGGGTGTAAAATATGCTATGAATGCAATCAGTATCCCACTGATACAGCAGCTTTACTCTGGAAATCCAGACTGAAGCATTTTCTTCCTATCATGCTTTATTCTCACATTTAGTCAATAGAGTCTGGTTCTTACTTATATACGAATGAGGGATATGCATTAGTAAATACATTTAGTAGGAAATGTAATGCTGTCTGTTTTTGGTTTTTAAAAACAAATGTTTACTATACAAACAACATGTTAGCAACATGTCGGCAGCGAAATGTTCACCAATAAAATATCTGCTCCTGGAAACTAAAGCATGGTGGTGAGGGTCTTACTTACACACCAAAAAGGTCAGGGCTGCTTTTGAAGCACATGACTGGATGTGTACACTTTTTCAGGTCAGAAATGTAGAATATATGTGGAGATATTCTGCCCATTGTCAACAAATCCAATTGAGACAATGATTTGATTTATTCCTCTGTGCCTTCGACCTCCATTGTTAACCAATAACTATTTTAATCACATCAATGAGATACACTGCTATGGCATGTTCCTTTTATAAAGATGAACATGGGCACTTTAATTCATGTGCAGTCAATCCCACATACTTACTACTCTATGGCTGAAAATAGTCCAATGTTTGCTAAAAGCAACAGTGGCTAACTGCTTTGGGAATTTATATAGATTTTTTTTGCTGAAGTAATCGTAACCTGTTTTTTAAGAGGGTGGGTGAGGTGGTGCAGTCTTTGGCATTGTTGCCTCACAGCAGGAGGGTTGGCTTGGGCCTTTTTCTGAAGACCTGTTCTGAAGCTCAACGTGAGTGGCTCCGGCTGTCGACATCTTGGGCAAAGAGGTGGATCTGCGGTGAAGCTGAGGCGGGCCCGGGAGACGCAGCACAGCAGACAGTTAGCGACCTGAAACGTCAGTCATCTAGTGGCCATTTGAGGAACTGCAGTTTTGGCAGTTCCACTTTGGCTTCATTTCTCAGCACCGGAGGTTGCCACTTGGTGTGGAGTTTGCATGTTCTCTCCTGTTCTCTATCAGGATGGGTTCTCCGACTTCCTCCCACCGACATGCAGTTTACAGACATACAGATTAGGTTAACTGTTGACTCTAAATCTCCCGTATGTGTGAATGTGAGCATGAATGGTTGTCTGTCAGCCCTGTGATTGACTGTCGATGTGTCCATGTCAGTATCAAATGGGCTTGGAGCTGACAGATTATGGAAGTCAGAATGTGAGAGACGGACTAACACATTGTTGGTTTTGGTCTTTTTTAGGGATTTGTCAGCAATAACACAATTACAGAAATATATTCTCCAACCTGCTCCGTCTGACTTTTGGGTGGAATGGATGAAGTAATCAAAGCAGCAATTGCAATTCCACCAAAATGCATTTGGCAAATCAATTGCATTTAAATTAAATGTCTACAATCGGTTCTTTAGTTTTATTTTGCTTTTGTTGCCCAAACTTCACAGCTAGGGGTATATGAGTAGAGCTGGTACACACAGCACATACACAGCACATACACCCACATAAAGACACACACACAAAGAGAAATCAAGGGTGGGAGAAGAAGAAGGAGATAGGGAGGAGCAGATACGCAACGGGACGATAGGGGGTAACAGTGGGTGCCAGGAGAAAGGGAACTCACAATGATAGAGCTCACATACTCTGTGTGTGTGTGTGTGTGTGTGTGTGTGTGTGTGTGTGTGTGTGCGTGAGAGTGAGAGTGTTCAGCATGTGGCGATGGTTAATAAGCAGTAGAGTTACAATGATAGATCCTCGGGGCAGGAGATGCGGCTCATTAAAGAATTACACATTCACTTTGCTCTCACTGTCTCTCTCGTTCAAAGCGACTTAAGGCTCTTTCTTTTGTTCAACTCACCCCGAAAGAGATACAAGTATTGAACTTTATATGAAATGCTGCACATCAGAGATTATCTGCTGAATAGCTACGTGCACGGTTGACTCTCTGCACTCACGATGTCAACATACACGTAACTTCTATCGAGCAAATCATTATATTCTTATATATTCGTCTCCTTGTTCTCTCTCTGAATGCCTGTCTATCAACCTGTTTCCTGCCTGCCTGTGTTTCTGTCTGACTCCCTGTTTGTCTCTACACTTGACTGAGTTTGTTCATGCAAATCTGATAAGATACCATCTGTTTATTAGTCCTTGCTGTTATCCCCGCACTTGACCTTTTGAAAGAAGCCCTTGCTTTGTCTCTCCTTCTCTGGCTGCACCTCCAGCTTCACTCCTCATGTATTCAAATGAGCATTCACATGCCGCACACAAACAGCACACAACAGCCCCATTGGCTTGTGTTGATGTACAACCTTCAACCAATCCCTCTGCCGTCTTCATCCTTTCATCTGCCTCCAATCACAGTCCCTCGCTGCATTCAATCTTCAGCTCATTTTTCCCCCTACGTGTTTCCTCCAAAGGTTTTATGATTACACTGGAGGCTCTGTTTAACATCAGCGAGTATGACCTTGGGAAGATGCTTCTCTGCAAGTCAGACCGTTAACTGTTTTATGAAAACAAGCACGAGCCATTAACATGGATGTTACATTTTAGACTATGTCACCGCACAATTCATTTTGGAAGAAAGGAGCAGAGGACGGAGATCCAATGTCGATTATCTGACCGGCCTTTTTTTTTTTTTTTTTTTGGGAGATTAGCCAGTTAAATAACTTGATTATGAAGTGATTCACTTTACAAAGTAAAAAGACATTTCTGTAACATTCATAACATTTTCTTTAGGTTAAATTATATATATATACGTCAGTGAGGGGTGTAAAAACAGTGTGTTCATATTTCAGGTGAGCAGCTGTGTATTGATTGATCTTTCTTCATAAATAATGCATCAACACACGCCTGTTTTTCTATCAATCCAAAGCAACTAACCATGCAAGCAGCGTGGTTCGAGGGATGGCAAGGTCGGTCAGTCGGTTGGTCCACCACTTTGGTCCAGACTGAAATATTTCAACAACTGTCAGATGGATTGCCCTGAGACTTCGTACATTCATGACATTCATGGTTCCCCCGAAGATGCACCCTAATAACTTCGCTGATCCCCTGACTTTTCCTCTAGCGCCACCATAAGGTTAAAAGCCTCTCACCATATGTTAGCATGGCTGCAGCCTCTTGTTTAAATGAAGATTGAGAGTATAGCGGAAACCCAACGCCTTTTTGGACAACCGGTTGGAAGGAAAAATCAAAGCAGCCTTTCAAAGTAAAACCCCACATTTATTTTATGTACAGTTTAGACTGATTAATCATCTCAGAGTACCGGTAATCCCTTTAAAATAAGTTATTTTGTGCGCAGCCTTGGAGCTGCTAAAAGAGATAAGAAGCATCACTATCATTCAGTATAATAAAGTATAAGCTGACTAAAATGCTTAAAACATTGTGGCAAATTACCCACCAGGGACACATTTGATGATTCTAATATCTAATTCCCGTCTAAATGATTAAGTTGACTAGCAGGCCAATATCATAATACTCTTTCTTTAAGTCCATAAATAACAAGATGACAGAAGTGGAGAATATTAGGAGTTACAGTACAGTTTGTTGGAAGGCTCACTGTGTGCTCAGCCACTGTCATTGGTATTTGGATATATTTCCACTGTGGATTTACTATGATGTTCACATCACATAGCCTACTGTTATTTCTGTCTTTCCTTTCATGGTCTTTCTTTCCCTCTCAGCTTTTTTATTTTGCTATCATTATATAATTTGATTCTGATAAGTACTTCCTGAGGGTATAATCCACAGTTACCTTTGACCATGCTGTGTGTGTGTGTGTGTGTGTGTGTGTGTGTGTGTGTGTGTGTGTGTGTGTGTGTGTGTGTGTGTGTGTGTGTGTGTGTGTGTGTGTGTGTGTGTGTGTGTGTGTGTGTGTGTCCTCCCTGGGGATCTGAGGCTGAAGTAATGAAATGCTCATTACTGATTCAGCTGGAAATGCTGGGGATACATTTACACACCTACACACACCAGCTATCCAGACGCTTTTCAAGGTCACCCTGCATAGTGTGCGTGTGCGTGTGTGTGCGTGTGTGTGTGTGTGTGTGTAAGAGAGAGAGAGAGAGAGAGAATGAATGTCTGTTGAATACATACAAATTGAGGAGCAGCAAGATTGGCCATAATTGGGGCCTTAATTGACAGTTCTATACAATACGCCACAGGCATCTGACATCAAACACGATCATTAACGCACATACTCACACACACACACACACACACACACACACACACACACACACACACATACACACACACACATACTCACACACACACATACACATATTCACCTTTGCTGTCAGTTCACTTTTCAACTCATCCTGCGTCCCTGACAACCTTTCATTTCTCTTAACACATGGACAAACATACACACAAATACCTGAACTACCTGAGGTTACCTTCTGAAGCAAGACATGACAGTATGAATGCTCCTCTTCTTTGTTTAACACATTAAAATGCATTGATTCAGTTCTGCTTTACACACAGATTATTCTGATAAAAGCACAACTAACATGTCTCTTTGGCACACAGTGTTTATGGACACACACATGCAGCACACTCACCGTATTGTCTGCTGTTATTAGGAAGAAGCTGTGTATTCAGCCGGGTTTCGTTTCAGACGGCTGACTGCAGGAATGCATGAAATGAAAGGAATTGAACACAGTAATGCTGAGGTTTCTTCTCTGGAATGTATGTTTTGGGACATTTGTTAAAGGTGAGGCAGGGATGCTAATGTCTGAACATTATAATGGATTAAAGCACCACAGGATGGTGATTTTGGCTGATAATCATTTGGAAGATGAATGTTTTGAATTAGAAACATCATCAAATAAAAAAAAAACACAAATGATAAATGAATGATTGTTTCAAATACACCAGCATTAGATTGCTATAATGTGTCTATTGTTTACCAAAGAAATGCTGCTTCTTTCATATTTGACACAGATGAACATGCATTTATTTATCCAAATCAAAGTTACAATAAAGTAGTGGAGCCATACCGATTTAAATCATTGTAAAACATGTTGGATGTCTTTTAATGAGTTTCTCAGCAGGTACACATTTAATCCTTATGAACAATATAGTATTATTTTTAGAATATTTTATCTTAAGCATGAGACATGAAAAATCATTGCTGAAGAAACAAGCTTATTATCTGTGAAAAGAAAGGACATCCCTGCTATAATAGTTTTAATAAAAGACAGTTTTTGTGACTGAATTCAATGCATGTTTTTTTTATTCACCGGAGGTATTTTCTACATTACATCATAGTCGTAGAAATTTCAGTTTTCAAAAATGTACAATATTCTTTTTGCAACTATAAGACATGTTTTTTTCTTTTTTTTGGCAAAAAAACATCTTCACCAAGTCCTAGAGAGAGAGAGAGAGAGAGAGAGAGAGAGAGAGAGAGAGAGAGAGGCAGCCAGTCTGTTTCCACTGGGTCACCACAGCTCTGATTTACGGCTCTGCTCCACCTGCTATCAGCCCTTACTGTCATCCCTGGGCGAATGCCTCGCTTGAATCCAATTCCCTTTTTATGTTATTATATCTGAAAAGTATCTAAATTACAAGTCAATGGTGGAGAGGACACATTTATTTGCTTGGAGTGGATGATGTATCACTGTCGCGCTCCTCTTCAGCCATTGCAATACATGGTCGGCCTTCCTTGTAAACTGTCAGTTCAGCTCCTCTGAGGATGCAAACTGTGCATGAATCGAGGTGTAAGCTGCTCACATGCTGGATGTCAATGAAGAAGGCTGAAACTTTTGGCTGATCCGCAATTACACTGACCTGGGGTCTGCAATCTACCACTGCAACTTCCTGATGCTCCAAATGTCACTCCTGCATTCTTATTGTCACACACACACACACACACACACACACACTCATTACTCATTACTCATTCTAGTAAAGGTTAAACTACCCCATGAGTATATGACCAGTGACATTGTTCATCACTCATCTCTGGCTGTGTGTGGTGTGTGTGTGTGTGTGTGTGTGTGTGTGTGTGTGTGTGTGTGTGTGTGTGTGTGTGTCTGTCTGTGTGCATGTGTGTGTGTGTGTGTGTGTGTGTGTGTGTGTGTGTGTGTGTGTGTGTGCGCGCGCATGTGTGAGTGTCTGTCTGTCTGTGTGTGTGTGTGTGTGTGTGTGTGTGTGTGTGTGTGTGTGTGTGTGTGTGTGCGCATGTGTGAGTGTCTGTCTGTCTGTGTGTTGGTGTGCGTGTGTGTGTGAGTGTGTGTGTGTGTGTGTGTGTCTGTCTGTGTGCGTGTGTGTCTGTGTGCGTGTGTGAGTGTGTGTGTGTCTGTCTGTGTGTGTCTGTGTGTGTGTGTGGACGTATTTGTTGGCAATCTCCAACATGTGACATGTTCTGATTGTTGCTAAGAGACAAACATGCTGAAGGGCATGTAGGAGGAGACTGTGCTCTGCCACCTGCTTTCAGAACAAACACACACACACACACACACACACACACAGACGGACATGCATATGCACATGCAAATCAGCCTTTGAAAGTTTGAGTGCAATGATTTAAGACAATGAACCTTATCATACCGTTGTGCTTTGATAGTCAATACATCACGTATTAAGCAAAAATGTATTTGCTGCATTTGGACGTTTTTTGACTATTTTTTTTAAATGTATTGACTAAACAATTAATTTCTTAGTTGGAAAAAAAAATTGCAAATTAATTGCTGCCCTACTACTATTTGTAGTAAAAATTAGGGGTTGACTATTGATCATTTCATTGTTTAATTATTATTACTAATGCTTTAATGTGTAATGGTTTATTGTGGTTGGTCTAGGTGGAGCTAATATAAATTGTACTTTATATACTGATAGTTAAATCTATTAAAGCCTTTTTGTATGTTTAAGTAGAGATTAAGTTCTGTATGTAAAATCTTGATGTGCAAAGTAAATATAGCTGTCAGACAAATGTAGTGGTGTAAAGTAGTATATTGGCAAGTATAATTAGTTCTTCACATTCTACCTCTGTATTTACTTGTGTCTGCTGTCATGCATATGACACAGACCTGGATCTTCATTCTTCAACAGCAGTTGGCTTAAATGTGCGTTTTGCCTCAAGCTTCTTTTTTATCACAAGTTTTAGTATCATTTTGCATTTAATCCTCTCAAACCACAATTTTGCAGCCTAATTTACCTTCAAATATGAGAGTAACTCACTCACCTTGTTAATGCTCTTCAGTGCAAACTATTAATGAAAATGTTAAGCATTGTTTGATGTTCCTATTGGACTAATTATGGAACAAATAAAACAACTTTAAATTTGTTCATCTAAACCAGCTCCCTTAAAACCTTCTTACCCCTAGTGCCCCATATATGGGGCGTTTCCAGTACTTTTTTTAGACCATCGAACATATACTAATTATGAAACCGAAATATAATGATGTTGCATACCACGTAAAACTTCAGAACCTGAGTTAAAATAAGATTTAATCAATTTGTACATACTCCAAACACAACTCACTCAAAGCCTATTATAATTACTACAGTACCACATTCATATTTCGCCAGGATGTGTGCACACCCTGCACATATCCGGACCAAGCAATCGAAGCTCGATGCTAACAAAGAAACTGAGATGGCAGAAAGCACGGCAACTACACACAGATGACGGACATATCCGTAACATCTCTCTCCGTCATACTATCGCTGATATATGAGCAAATAGAATATATAAAAGACAGCAGACGAAAACCACCATTACGCACGCGACTACTTTACGCACAGCACCTGCACACCACAGCTTGTTGTTGTATCATCGCGAGTTTTTTCACCGTTCATTTTGTTCATAACGGTTGTATTTGGATGTATTGAACACCATTAGTGATAAACAAGTGAAATATGTAGTTTGGTACATGAGAAAAGTCAAATGGCACACATGGTGCCAAGATGTGCCAAAATGCACATTTTGGAAATCTCGCCTGAACTCTCTGTACTAAAACCTCTCTCATTTTGTTGGGCTTTACTTTATCAAAGTCAAACTTTTGCAGAAAGACTGATCACATATTGTGCTATGATTTGAGAGATGTTTTAGGCTTGGACCTGCATTCTTTCAAATAAATAATATCAATAAAAGTGCTTTTTTTTCAGGCGAACCTGAACATTTTAAATTGAGCTGTGTGCC
Source organism: Leptoclinus maculatus (assembly GCA_032191485.1). Lineage (NCBI taxonomy): Eukaryota > Metazoa > Chordata > Actinopteri > Perciformes > Stichaeidae > Leptoclinus > Leptoclinus maculatus. Next base: position 12,938,586 of record JAVDOI010000004.1, on the reverse strand, counting down.
ATCTTCATTTACTATAAACCAGTAACATATACACTGATATTTACACATCTGAGCAAAATCTCACAAGTGTTAGTGTTATTTATACCATCAAAATTATCCAAAAAGACCTTACAGTTAGAGATCTGTACTCTCTTTAGTATGGGTATGCTATTTTCGAGCAGAGGCCTACAAATTAGGACTAGGGGAGCAAAAGATGTTTTTTACATAATTCCAATTTCTTGAGAGCAAAATATGTTTTTTACATAATTCCAATTTCTTGAGAGCTATGATGACAGAAGTAGCAGATATTGTGCAGGAATTGTAACAGCAAGAATAATGCTATGCTGTTCTGTTCCTATAAAAAGTTCAAACCAAATGTGACACAAAGGTTTCCAGTACTGGTGGAAGCAGATGCACACAAAACAGTTCACACACACACACACACACACACACACACACACACACACACACACACACACACACACACACACACACACACACACACACACGCACACACACACACGCCCACCCACACCCTCACACACATACACACACACACACAAATATTTGCACAGCCAAGATCCGAGGGTCCCATATTGCTCCATGCATCTATCTGTCAAGAGAGCACACAAGAAAGGACAGATTCCTAATTGGTAAACATTCTGCTGTGAGTAAATCATCTGAATCATCACCACAGACGCTCAAAAACAAAAATATATCATGCGTCTTTGAAACAGATTTCTGTCTTTCCAGAAGAGTGTCTATGTCCGTGGTTTGAATTTCTAACGCTGTGTGTCTGTGTGTGTGTGTGTGTGTGTGTGTGTGTGTGTGTGTGTGTGTGTGTGTGTGTTTATAAGGGTGTTTTCCTGCCTTCTTCATGTCTGTATTATTATGAGATATAATATTTGTGTGAGAGTGTGAACATTAACAACCTCGTTCCTCAGCGACTGAAAGAGGCTCTTTGTCTATTGTACTGCAGGACAATGTGTATTGTAAGAGACAGAATCAAATTTCTGCCCAAGCAGGTGTGTGTGTGTGTGTGTGTCTGTCTGTGTGTGTGTGTCTGTGCCAGGACAGAGCAGGTGAGTATGAGAATGTCTCTGGGTGATATGTGTGTGTGTGTATGTGTGTGTGTGTGTGTGTGTGCATTTAGCCGCCAGCACAGTCTGACTCCCTCTTGTCCTAATCCCCTCATTTACCCGAGTTCCTCCCACGAGATGCTGGAGTACTGCCAACACACACAGACACACACACGCACACACACACACACACACACACACACACACACACACACACACACACCTACATACATGCATATGAAAGCGTCAAAGCAGCTGGTGAAGTCCGGCTGTATGCCCATTAAATTAAGCAACATTTCACACATCTGTGTGTGTGTGTGTGTGTGTTTTTTATGTGTGTAAGGTAACAGTATTTGTACAAAGCTGCGGATCAGTGGGTTGAAATTAATAAATCTTTCAGGTCTAAACAACAACAAAAAGAGCCATGAATAATGCAAGATTTTGTGCAATCATGAGACTTAAATCTTGACTCAGACTGTTGATTTATGGACTCATTTATTGGATACTAGATAAACTAGATTCTTCAAAATGATTGCAAAGCCCTAAACTTTGTTGGGTTCATTTAATTGATCTTTTCAATCAAATGGGCTGATTGCTTGTAAAACTAGATTAATGAAGTATACTGCATTTTTCCTATGTTCAATACTATCCTCATGTGGTATAAAACATTCTTTTTTTTGGATTATGTACTGTACTTGTAGGGCACTCAGAGCTTTGAAATTAAAAACCAATGATAATAAAAGTAAATGGAAAAAAAATATTTAAATGAATTATAAGAAATCAGAATGTATACTATATGAGCCTATGCATTTTAAGTATAACCAATTAACTACCAGCTATGGTGAGCTAACTGCATAGGACACACTTCTAATCAATATGAGTCAGTTGTAACAAACTAACACTACTGGCTGTTGTTAAGAATGTGTGAAATCTAGTTAGTAAGTGAGCAGAAAATGATGAATAATGCTACAGTAAATTAAAGAGAGAGAGAGGCTAACATGGATATTCCAGGCTCATTATGTCTCATGAAAACATTAAATAACAAGGACAGGCGGTGTTGATGAAGGTGACGTAAGCTCATCTGATTGGACAGTACTTCTGTACTCATGCTGTTATGTACTTTGTCTTTCACTGCATCTGTTCAGGTGACCAGACAGGTGATACGTCCAGCGGTCGTAGTCCAGTAACAAAGGACATGGCTCCTCCTCCTCCTCCTCCTCCTCGGCCCGTCCCTCCTCACCACCTCTCACCTCCACAGGTAGGTCATGGCTGTCCCTCCTTTCACATCCATTCTCTCCTTCCCCTACTCCTCTTGTTATAGTCATATAACATCATTGCATGTTCTCTGTTAGGTGGCTGTTCGAGGCTCAGCCCACACGTCGTCTATTGAACCTCTGACCCTGGCGACCCTGCTGCTTCTACTGCTGTCGCTATGGGAACACCGCTGATGACGGAGAGACGGTCTTACAGAGACAAAAAGACTTAAGAGACAACCCTACGAGAGCTTTGTGGTGAAGCTGAGTATTTGTAATTCCTGTAAGTACAGGTCAACCACTCTGATTGTTTTGGTTTTGGGTGGGACGAGCTGTCGATTCATCACAGTTGCAGGTGCACTGTATGCATTTCTATGTTACCTGTACTGACCTGCACACGTGTTTGTTTACGTGTATTTAACTCTGATAGGATAGACTGCACAGCACTACTGACTTTTTTTTGAAAAGAGATGTAAATACAAATATATCTATATTATATATTTATATAAAGAATGTCTATAGATAACAATGGCTTGAAGTGTAAATAGAGAATAATATAGAATTGACCAGATTGACTTAGACGTTAAGGTGTGTTTTGTTTAGTTTGACATTGTGTATCCCCCACAGAGACTAAGATCCATGACGGCTATGGTTTAAGGCCTTCACTGTAGCAGCAGTGTAAGTGAAGGCACACTTGTGAGGACGTAGTCATTTTGAAGAGAACTCAGCACTCGATGGCCAAAACAATCTATTATGCGAACACTTCAGACCACTTACAGATGGCCGTGTAGCATAATGAAGAATTCGACAGTTTGGCCTGTAAGTCTGTGCAGCTTGAAGCCCATCCGGCACTTTTTTTCACATAAACAACAAAATGTTTGTTCATGCAAGCTGGTGATTTTTCATTTTTTTATTTCTGCAGCAAGTATGCTGAGAGATTTAACTGTGTAGCACTTGCTCAACATTTTAATACCTCAAAAAATGTACTCTTTAGTAGTGGAGATCTCTCCTAAGAAACGGTTTCTTGACATTTCTACAAATATAACACCTTTTATATTAGTTGTGGGAAAACTGAGTTAAGGTTGTTTTCTTCTTAAGCGGCACAGCGTGCAGTTGTAAAAGCACCAGAGGGAGGGATGTAACAGCTTCCATTTCAACTTCAATTTCACTGCCCCGGCCATCCTCGGCAGGAAGCTCCATTATAAATAAAAGTATCATAAACAATAAAATGCACCTCATACATGCGAAAACTAAGTATGGACCCCATGTAACAGCAACAAGACACAATCATCTGGCTGAACAATTACTAATTTCACATCTCGTTGTCATGCAAACACTGAACTGTCAGTGATTTCCCAAGCTGACTGGTCTCCAAATGATAGATGGATATAAATGTATTAATACAATGATAATACTGAAGGCATCCAACAAAACACTGCATATTTATGGCATGTGTGATACATGTGTTATCAGCTTGTCTCTGTATCCAATGTAGACAAGAGGTGGAGTATCAGGAGAGCGATCAGAGTACAGCTGAGCCCAGATCCAAACATGTGAATTAACTGTAATTCATGTTAATTATGGCTATGAAGTCCTCCTGCCTCTCTGTTGAATCTCAAACCCCTCCAAACTGCACAGCAGGACGGAAAACTGGAACACTGATTAATACACTCAAAATGGAGCAAATGAATCCGCTGAAGGACACTGTGCATTTCTGTCTGATTGTGAGTGACTTTCTCCTCGTAATTTTCTCACATAGTCCTTTGAATATCGCAGAATTCTCATATAAGTCTATTCTTTTGCTGAAGAAATGTGACTGACAGTTGAGACAACATAAGAAATACCACTAATAGCCTACATGTGTGAGTTATCTGGCAGTGAGCCCAAATACCGTGTTAGCTAGCGTGATGCTTTTACAACAATATTTGTCAAACAAGTGTGCTATTATTTGATTCATATTTAAACCATCATACCCAAATGAGATGAGATTTTGGATTTGATCCCACTCCTTCATCTTTCACAGCTCTTCCTATGCGACCTGAATAAACAAAAACACCGGATGGGCTATTCACAGAAATATTTGAGTTTTGAAAATGTTAAAAAGATTTAATTAAATGTACTTTGTCATGGTTTAACAGTTTTGTTTTGTGTAGAAATCTTAATGTTGTTGTAGCAGTATGCAGGAACACCAGGATGCAACAAACAGCCAGTTAGCTACAGCAGTATGGTTTCTCCCCCCACGCTCTGAAAACCACTGTGCTAATTTAATTTGACGTAACCAGTGACTCTCGTGTGAAACAGAAATAACCCTGCTGTATTACATTGTGTGCTGCTACTCTGCTGTGTCATTAATCTTCAGCTTAATAAATTGTTTTCAAATACATACTGGACTTTGTCTTTTATATATTGTGTGACTGTCTCGGTGTAAGATGAGCCGCAAATAGGACTGAAATGAGGTGTAAAATGGAAAACATGATTTGTAAATAATAATAATGATAATACGAAACTTCTTTAATTGAAAAATTGTACATGATTGAAAATAAAATATGACATGGAGTAGTGGTCCTCGTGGAGTTAACAGTATGGTTAAAATTAAAACGCGTTGCTCTAAATATAGGTTTCATACGTCAAATTAAAGATATGGTTGTGAAAAATCTTTAGATAAAATAAAGACTTTAAAATATATATATATACATTTTCTTTTTGCAGTGTCTTCTACAATCAGAGCGTTTCTGAGTCGCAAAAATGTTTAAAATCATATAGCAGTTTGGTGCCATCACAGCCTTAGTACATATAACGCAGCTGCAGCTCTTTGGCCTCTGGCCCTTTGAGAGATTACTGTGATTGGATTGGCATGGTCAGGAAGTTGGCACAGATCGCTTGGTTGGCAGAGGGAACCCGCCAGGGGATGATGGGAAATAAAGACATCATTGAATGCAAATTTCTATGGAGAGGAAGACGGAGAGAGAGAGAAAGAGAGCATGAAGGAGAAAGACTGCGAGAAAGAGGAGCGTTCCCATTACTCATCCTGATGTTGGCACAGTCTCGTCCCACCCGTTCAGTGTAAAAAAAATAGTTTCAAGATGTATTTAAATGTAATACTTTAATTTTTTTGATCATTGTTGTTGGTTTTGTCTTTTTGCTGTGCTGCATTGATTAACTACTTGGAAGCAAACTTGCACCAATCCTGCACCGGTATACTCTGCACATCCCTGAACATACAGTATATACTGAGAGGGAGGCAGGAGGCAGGAGGAGAGGTGAAGAGGAATGCATCAGAGTTCATGACAGAGATGAGGAGCGAGACAGGAGATTTGCAGGATGTTGTTTCAACAAGCTGTTGAGCTTTGCTCTGCTGAATAATAACCTTCCTCTGCGCCAGCACTAATTAAATCAGACCTCTGATTATGATTATTTTAACCCTGCCCAAGGGTTAGAATTGAGGTGTGTGCTATTTAAATCATATTTATGTTCCTATCCTCGCCAGTGTTTGCCGCCTTCGAGACACACATAATCAGATTACTCATTATGTACATGTTGCAGCTCCACATGGTTTTATAGCTGTTGAGGCTTTCTAAGGTATAGTGATCCCCCGGGAAAACACACAACTACACAGCTGGATTCATAATTAATTTTTAAGGCTATGACAAAACTGTAAATGTCAAATTAGGAAATGCATGCCCTGCACTAGACATCAATCTTTTTTTCTGATTTGCTCGAATCAAGCACTAGTTCCAGTTATGTGTCGGTACTTCTTTATAAGAACTGCAACGGAAGATTAAAGAACGAGCTCTTTTACCTTTCAATAAGTAAGTAGAATAAACTGTACTAGCCAACCTTGGATCTCTTATCCCTCAGGTGTTCAAATCTTTTAATTACTTAATTGTGGCTGTGAAAAGCCAATTGTTCTCTTAAGCTTCTGGGTTAATAAAAGACCCTTGAATGTCAATGACTGCTGATGGAATCTGTAAGGAAGTGGTGTGGCAATAATTGTGGATCAGGTTCTTAGGACTTATTTAACCCTGAAAGATGATCAGCTTCACAGTGTTTGGCAGCCTCCTTATCCACAGCCTATGATGCCAACATAGAGCAGCTCTGCTGAAGCAATCAGAGATCAAGTTTCTTGCTGACACATCAGCTAGTTTCTGTGTGAAAGGAGAGCCCTGAATCATCTAACTATCCGTAACACACCCATAGTTTGCCAATCATTCCTTGTATGCTCTAAACCACAAATTGTTTCCAGGAAAACCAGCAACTACAGATTTTTTTTTAAATGTTCGGGCAGCTGAAACAAGTTACAAGCACTGTCGTATTATCACCTTTTGAGTTAGCAAAGTTGCCTCTTTACACATCCAGCATCAGCCCTGTCTCCTAAAATGTTCCCACACAGTGATACTGCATTGTGATTTAAGTTTATTCAGCTTTTGACGTAGAAGAAAGAAGTTTAAAATGAGTCCACTGAAGTCTGCATAGGTAGGAGGTTGGGGTGATGGATAGAGACCCAGGAGACTGCTGTTTGTGTCCCGTGTGTACAAAGTACTTTTGTTGCCTTAACATAACCAAGTACACTGGTGTCTGTTGCTGGTCCAATCCAATGCGTTAAGTTCAGTACAAGACTAGCCTGCACAAGCATTGTTCAGGGTTAACATAACATAATAAGGGTTAACAGCTCAGCAGCTGACTATTTACAACAGACTTAAAACATCACGATAAGCTCTGCGGCATTCACTGTTTTTCAGTAGAAATCAAAAACAAGACAAGCAGGTCAGGTATTTGTGGGATGCCTGGATCACAAAAAGCGGGACCAAACAAGCCATTCAGAGTTGGCTCCTATTCCTATCTAACAAGCATGTTCATTAGAGTATATAGCTCCCCAAATGAGAATGTACCTCTACAGCTTGAGAAGTACCTTTGAAAAGGTGTAGCATATTTTTCTCATGAGCCAATGAAAGCAGGAGGGGGGGGGCTTAAAGAGACTGGTGCTAAAAAAAGAGCGTTTCAGACAGAGGGTGAATACAGGTATACTCTGACATACAGTATGAAAAAATAATGTGTTTTTTAACATTAAAACATTTTTTAGAAGAAACCCAAAATACAAGTATGAACCTTAAAATGAGCATGATTCACGCTGCCCTGATTCAGTAAAGTCAGTTCAGTTGGAAGTTTCTGTGTTAACGATTTGTTCGTACACGTCGTTGAGATATTTCAGTTTGGACCAAACAGCCTCATCACCAGCATTGCTCAGAAGTTACAAGCTCCTCCCCCGTCCGCTCCCTTAAGTTTACGCTAATGTTAACTGACTTTGGCCTTCAGCATTAACTTTGTGCGCTTTTCCGGTTGAAGCAGGTTCACAATGATCTGGATGCCAGCCAGTCATTCTCTCCCATGCCATTTTGTCAACATATATTGGCTACGGCTCAGAGATATTATCTTAATTGACAAATAATTGGGATCATGTTTGCAAGGTAAGCTATTCAAATGTCATCATGTATGATTTATTGCTACCAACAATGATCGACATGGGAGTCAAGAGTGCCAACGGTTTAAAATCTGCTGAGAAGGAAATGTCTGTCTTACAGACTTGAAGGGAGAACAGAAAAAGACTACAGTACAACACATTACAGGCCATAGCAGGCTAAGCTGTCTTGTCTTTCATTATTTTTCTCCCTGGCATCTTCATGCTCTGCTGCTTCTCTAGCATGGACCTGGAAACGCATGAGCCATGTATCCGCATGATAAAAAAAATCATAAAAGGCCAAGTGTGTGTGGAGAGCAAGGTGCAAAAAATGGCGAACAGGGAATAGACTTGAAAAGTATTAAAGTATTAAAACGTTCTACTCTACAGTGTGTGGGCTTAGTTAGGGCAGATGAAAGAGTGCAGGAAGTTCAGATGAGGAGAAAATAGAAGAAAACAAGATTGATGCCAAGTTTAAAAGAGACTGGGCTAAGCCGATGAAACTCAGTCATGTAGTTAATGTAAGTGAGAGTCTATGACCTGGCTTGACTTGCCTCATATAAAGTCTTCAGCAAAGATCTTAGAGGTTCAGAATATGATAGAGACTCAGTTTGGAGGGAATGTTCTTGCTAGGTCTAAGCACAACAGGGTTATAGTTTGTCAAGACCGGTTTCCTACACTAACAACGGCGGCTCAGCGGCCCACAGTGAAGTCCTGTGGTGCCAAAAAGGAAAGATAACACTTGACTCGTCCACAGACAGTATCCACATTGTTGCATGAATTAACAAACTGAATATTTGTCTCATATCAGTTCAAACCAGTTTCCAGTAGTGACATCTTTGGTTTTTCGTTGACATGGAGCCCAATAACCTTTTCCTTGACTCATGCCGGTTTACCCACTCATCCAACCATTATCCGAACTGCTTATGCTATTCAGCGTGGTATAGGGGGGTAGCCGATCTCACCACGACACTGTTCGAAGGCAGGGTACACCCTGGACAGGTGGCCCGACTATCGCAGGGCACATGGCGACGGACAGCCATTGACGCTCACCTTCACACCTACAGGCCTACGGGTAATTTAAAATCCTTAAGTCCTCAATTGAGCTAACCTGCATATCTCTGGCAAGATGCCAGTTGGGATGTTATCTGTCAGACAGACAGACAGAAACCTGGCAAAGTAACCTCCTCTGTGGTAGGTCCTGCTGCTGTGGGTGTCTCCAGGACCACATTTTACCATGATGACACACACACACACACACACACACAACAACTCACAAGGTGAGAACAATACCAATGTGGCTGTCTCGTAAAAATATCCTCATCCAAAATCTGGCTGCATCAATACAATTCCACAACAGGAAGATGCCTTGAAGACAGGTGCTGTCTGAGAGAGAAGCTGTTATTTGACATGTTACTCTGTTTTATCTCACTGAGAACTGATATAAAACGTCTTTCTCCCTGAAGGCTAAAGTGGCTGGTATGTGCCAATCGCTTTTAACACATTAATCCCAGAGGCACGTAGCCTGCCAAGGCAATACATCATTGGCTGGATTAACACTTGCCCTCACACTCCATAGGTGTGTATGGAGGGGATCTTGTGTGGGATCATGTGTGGGGCTCTCTAATTCTCTTTGAATGAGCTGGCCCATGAAGGTGTGACCTAAAGATGTGGCTGAACCTGATGTTCTAAAATTAGATATTCCAGCCAAAAAATAAATGGTGTATTTGACCTGGAAGTTGTCCTCAAACAGCCAACGAAGTGGTCTTTAGTTAATTCCATGATGCACAGAGGGGTCATGTGAACGTTCCTGACTTAACGAGTTGACGAGGACCAGCCGAGTGCACCATGGACCTTTTTTCTCACATGTCACAGTGGGAAATGCACAGGTGAAAATAATAAAATGAATGATGTTCTATTTTTAACTTCCTCTGTTTCAGAGTCCTGGTATTTTGCATGCTGGCCCATTGACACATGATTAGGGCTTAGTGGGACACCTACATCCTACAGCGCCACTGCTGGTGTTATCAATAACACCTCTGCTTTTCCTACTATGACAAGTCAAAATGTTTGCTGTAGAAAACAAATATGTATTGACCAGTATGCTGCAAAAGAAGGATACTTTAGTTCTGTCTTGACTACAACAAGGGTTTTTTAATTCTTGGTTTATCTACTGGGTTCAGTTTACACTGCACTACCTGCTCTCAGCAGGCCAATCAAGTTATTCAAAACCAAACTGGTTTGGTTCAACAGTGTTTTTACTGTCTTGAGCGTTACATAGTTCCTCTCGATCAAAAGATCAAACTGCGATCAGAGTTTCTAACAAGAATATTGTGATAAAGAAGTAAAGACTGTGGTACAGTACACCGAGTTTCCTAATGTCCAGCATTTATTATTATTAATGAACATGCCTTAACCTTGTGCCTGAAGTGAGCAGTGAGCTGTGCTCACTGTTGCCTTCACTCTCTTTTGCCACATCCAATTTAAAAGTAATTAGGGCGCATTTAAACCCTTTTGTGGATTTCATTTCACCCACAATTTGATTTAATTTCCGCTGCATTTCTGAGGTGTGAGTCAGATTTCAGGACTGCCTGTGACCTTTCCCTGCCAGCCTTTTGGACCCAGCACTGCTGATGGGGAGGATGTAGGAAGATTGGGGAGCGGCTGACAGCTCATCGGTCACGTCCATCAACGCTGCCAGAGGAAGGCACTGAATCCTCACCGGACGCTGCTCCCTGCAGGGATACACAGCGTGTCTACAGCTTTGTGTGTGTTTGTGTGAGTCAGGTTTTGTTATAAAACAAATATTTTTCTTTTCTTTCTTTCCCTTTTTATATATTTACTTGCAGAAGAAAGGGTAACCTTGAACCTCAAATCCAGACCTCGATATCATTGTTTAAGCGTGGTGAAAGCTTTGACTGATGTTCCAATGCTGCAGGCCGACTGTGGTTGAAGAATAACTCAGTCTGGAGCCCTTTAGCTTACAAACTCATCTTTTAAATCACTTAAAAAAATGTTTACATGAGACTGTTACCCCTACAGTAACGTTCTAATATGCATTATTCTATTTCATCCCCTGTACTTTTAATATTTGATTTTATTTAATTGTAGTACAGAAAGTATTTTCCATGGAAAGTACCTACACCATTTTTTTTATTTTAATTGGTTGATTATATGTTTTAATTAGCGTAAAAGGACAGATTTTAGAGCTTCTCATGATTTTAGGGTCAATACAACATGCTGTATTTTTTTAAACTATAATGTAAGCAAATCATGAAGGTTTTTTCTTTCATTTTCAATCAAAATAACTTGCTGGCTGAAGAGTTTTTCATGCAAAGAATACTGAAGATACTTGGGATTCAAAACATGGATCCCCATTTGATTTCATACAATGGAACACTTTTTCTATATTTGTGATTTATTCTAATTTTAAGCCTTGATTTTTGACATGGACTGTGTGTAGGAATAATGAAACCAGTGTGTACTCTGTAATTTTCAATTAATGAGAATAAATATTATACATTTTTGATGGGGATTTCCCTGGAATACCTCTCTTCTACGCCTTCCCCCTAATAACAAGACCTGCAGGTGGCGCTGTTTAGGCCCTGGTCCTCGCAGCAGAGGACACACACACTCATATTCACACACAAAGGGAGAAAGAGAGAGAGAGAGAGAGAGAGAGAGAGAGAGAGAGAGAGAGAGAGAGAGAGAGAGAGAGAGAGAGAGAGAGAGCATCGACACTTTCTACCGCACACCATCTCATGTCATTGTCCCAAAGACTGGAAAGAGAGATTTACCGCACAGTTCTTCTCCTGTCTGAAACCTCAATTAAGTACCGGGTTTTGCTCTATTGTTCCCTTTAAACGGGCTGATTCCCATAATCATGAACCGGTGGTCTACGCGTGGTGGATCTGCACCGCTTTGACTAAGCGACACCTGCTGGCACTCTCTCTCTCTCCTTTCCTCTCTCTTTTGTCTCTGACACCTCTGCATCTCACAGCCAGCAGCGCTGAGGAAGAGGAGGAGGAGGAGGAGGAGGAGGAGCGGGGTGTACCTGACACCTACAACCGCGCGTCGCAGCTCTTCCCCCGCAGAAACACACAGGACTTGCCCGCCACGGGTGCCTTTTTTCTTCTTCTCTCTCGCCAGGTTGGTCCGTGCGTTAGTTAACCGGAGGACACTGCTTCTCCTGACAGACTTAAAACTCTTAACAATATATAAAAAGCAACACAGAAGACAGGGGGTCTCCTAAGAACTCCTGCTAGATTCACTCGGACCACAAATCTTCCGGATTTTCTGACTGACTGAGCAAAAAAAAAAAAAAAAGGGACTACACTTCAGAAGATGCGTCTCCCGGTGCTTCTCTGTGTCTTGCTGTGTTTGTCTGCGGCACCGGGCCCGGTGGCCGGGGCGGACAGGAGCTGCACCGACCTGCGGCAGTTCTACACCGGGAAAGGGTTCACCCTGGTGGAGGTCCCCCAGACAGAGATCTCCGGTGAGTTTTTGTGGAGATCTCAATTCACTTCGCATCACTTATTAAATCAGTCTTTATAATTATGATGAAAACATGAAGTAGCTGGCTCGCTCAAATATAACAGGATGTTATGATATAATGTTCTCAACGATGACTTTTCTCGGACATCGTGGGGTTTTGTACCTCCTATATGGCAACAGTGTAAAAGCTTGCTTAGCCAAGTTTTAAATTGCATTAACATGTTTTATCGTTGCAAAAGGCAGGTGTGATTATATTAGGCTACATCTCAGTGTATGCCTCTTATTGTGCAATTGTCATTATACACCCTCTCTTTTGTTTTCCATTTCCCTCACTGAGCAATGCACCCACCCTAAGTGAGGTGTCTCCGAGTCGATGCTCTCCTGCACATCTCAGTGCTTTCTGGGGGCATTTTCATTGTCTGCTGAAGTCAGGGTTGCAGATGGGTGGGTGTGAGTAATGTGCCTTGTGGAGCTATTGTGGTCTTTTCAGGGTTGTTTGCATTGTAGGTGTGAACAGCTTTTCATATAAACAACAGAGGAGAATATGGATTTGCTTTCTGCCGGTGTTTGCTGTAACTCCATGTTAAACCACAATAATGTGTTCTGGGGCATTTTTTCATTGTCTGCTCTGCTCTGGACTGCAGGCGTGGGGTGTGTATGTGTCTATGTGGGCGTATGTGGGACTCAATAGATGCTGAAATGACCTGTTTTTTTTTACCATTTGCATAAACTAATAATTTAATTTAATAATAAAAAGCACCGCTCAGCAGGCTCGCAGCATAACCTGCTGTCACAAAGTTGGAAACAGTAAGATTTGGGATTGTTTTTCTATTCTTTTGTTTCATCGGGGCACCCTTCTCAGTCAGACAGCCATCCAGCCATTCAAGCAATCATGTGTTTAATCAATCAGTCAATTACCCAGCCAGTCAATTAATCAATCAGCTCAACCCTCGGTCAGTCAGTCTACCAGACGTCCGTAGCTCATCTCTCTGGTCGCCACTCTTCACACATACTGATTACATTGTCCCGGCCTTGAGGAAAGTGCAGATGGGATTTGTGGAACTGGAGTTGTTTCCCCCTTTAAGGCAATGGTCTGACTCTCTGTCTCTTCCTTTGTTTCACCTAAAGATGTACAGGAGGAGGAGGAGGAGATGAAAGAGAGGTGAGACTGAGGTGTGTGTATGTACACAGCGTGTATGATCACAGCGTGTATGATCTGAAGGTCGTTCCCTGTTGTGTCAATGAAAATAGTCATGTGTGCCGGTGAGTTATTAATATTGGATGTGTGTGTGTGTGTGTGTGTGTGTGTGTGTGCTTGAAATGGAGACCAACAAACAAGACAAGATTGAGCCAAAAAAAAGTGGAGACAGAAACAGACAGAATAAGAGACAGACAGTGAAGTGGGTTGACAGAGACCGAGCAAGTGAGTCACTCAAGGTCTCAGTCAAACCCGACACGACTCTCTCCCTCCCTTTCCATTAAAAACTCATCTTTTATTGACAGATGAAAAACACAATGCTTCAGTCACTTGGACCTTGATCTGCTCTAGTTATTTGAGCAAGAGTTCCTCCTTCCCAGAACCCATTAAAAAACTGACAACCAGATAGGAACTGGGCCTCTTCAATCTTTCTCATCCCAGAGACCCAAGGTTGGTAAATTTAGCTTTTTTTTTTTTTCCCCTGCTCAGTGGGAAACAGACTCCCCTGCACTCCTGTGTCAGTAACACTCTGGAGGGTGTTAGCGTCGAGCAGGGTTCCTCACACAAACTACCATTTGGTGCAACCGGCTCATGTTTGCACCTGAAATGCTGATTCATTCATTTGGATGCCTTTTCTGCACCTTTATGGCCATTAGGGGGAATATTAATTCTTTGGATGATGCAACTTCATTGTTATAGTTTTTGCATCTTCACCCACCATTATTTTTGCTAACATGCAGCGGTAAAAAGAAGTGCTCAGAAGTAACTAGTTTCCATTCACAACTCTATGTTTTTGTTTAAGCTTATGCTGTTTATTTTCTTCTCAATGTCTCCAAAGGTTCAAACTGACCTTATTAAAAAAAACATTCAGGTTTGATGCCACCGCTGCCTGTCAGAACTTGTTAAAGGTCTTAAAACTGACGGGCTGAGGAATGCTGGATGAATTTAAGAAGATTTTAAGGATAACTGATCTGTAATGTCTTTTTTTTTTTTATCTAAGACTGTGTAGTTAAAATAATCAGTAAGTTAGTTACAAAATCATCAAAAGACTAATTTTATTTACTTTAATGACTATTTTATAAATCATAAGTGGTCCGTCCTGCCTGCACTATTGACACAGGGGGGAGCTTAATAAAGTTATATATATTAATATCTGTATCTTTGATCCCTCAGCACTGGAAACATACATATAGATGTTTCAGCCCGTGCTGTTCATGCAGGCTCGTCTTCGGAGGATCAATCTGTTATTAATGATTTTGGACAAGATCCAGCTGTTGCCAGTCAAGAGTAGTTCATGATTAGCATTACCTGCAGAGCACAATAGTGGTAGGGAAGGTTACTGTTTTTTACTGACACCACTGGGAGACAAATCCCTTAATATACAGGATAATACTCCTCGTTAGGGATGGCTATTGATTTGGAATCTTTTGATACCAATACCTGCATCTCATTACCAAAACAGTAGTTTTTCCACAAACCCTTTCATAAAGTAAAAAAAAAAACTAAAATGACAAACTTTCATTCAAACAGCCTCACGGATAAGTGATTCAATGTCAAACAAAAGTGCATTGAAAATTAGTAATACATGACAAAATTGTGGGCAGAAAGTTGTTATTGTGAGGGCATTTTTCATGAATTTAGATTTTTGCAGGTGAATTCTGGCAACTGTCACCTTCTACTACTACTACTACTACTACTCGGACTACTTTTACTACTACCAACTAGTAAAACATCAGTGACGTGCAATTCTGCACCGCTCTGTATCGCTTGTTATTTTTTCCAAACCAACATAGTAGCGAGAAATTTGCTCGCAGATTCAAAAAGGAAGTGTAGGATCTCAGTATACTTGTAGCCAACTGCAAAGAAAAGAAGGAATGAAACACAATATAATGCCAGTTATGCAGAAGACAGTCTGGATATGAAATGCACGTTATTGCCAGGTGTTAACAGGTTGTGAGATCTTTATCTGTAAGTGGATATGATAAATAGCATGACACCAAAGTAAATAGTGTGTAATTTGACAAGCAGATGCTCTTAATTCCTGCGCAGAGTTTAGGAAAAAGCCTCTATTCTTCTCACACCTTTTGTCCCGTAGGTTTAACACCATGTGAATGGAAGTCGTCTTTCCTGCTGTCTACCCATCTGTCTTTGTGCCTGCGAGCGTTTTTAGCTCACTCACATTGTACCTGGTCAATAGTTAAAGACTAGCTCCTCCTATAGTGTGTGTGTGTGTGTGTGTGTGTGTGTGTGCATGTGTGTGAATGTATGTTTGTGTGTTTAAAAGTCAGTGAAAGCCAACACCTTCTCCAGGGAAGACACTTAGTTTCATTCACACATGCATTGTCCATGCAGAGCAGCACACACCCATGTGATCGTATGACACAGGACAGAGAGAGACTTAGTGTCCTGCACGCTTCATATTCTGCATTGGGAGGTGTTGAGTTTGGACGCCCGTGTGGGTTATGTCGCCTTCATATTGAGCATTTGTCACGTTTGTTTTGAAAGAACATAGGAAGGATGTGTGTTTTACATAATACACTGTGTTTTAGGTCAGATTACCTGTAGATTATGATACATTACTGGTTCGGTTAGTAGTCAATAACTCCGTAACAACGCCAAGTCAGCTAGGGGGCCTCCATTCATTTACATATACACAATGTCAATCCCCTTTCTTTAGATGCACTGTACCTGAGGCTGAGGAACAATTCAATATATCAATCAAGTTTCCTTCTGAATTAAGCGCAATTAAACAATACAAAGATGTCAGTTTGGGCTCTAAATAACCCATTGATTACTTTAAACAATAATTGATAGGTTAAT
This sequence comes from Leptoclinus maculatus, assembly GCA_032191485.1. Lineage (NCBI taxonomy): Eukaryota > Metazoa > Chordata > Actinopteri > Perciformes > Stichaeidae > Leptoclinus > Leptoclinus maculatus. The sequence continues at coordinate 12,922,308 of JAVDOI010000004.1, read as the reverse complement.
TGATGATGAAAAGGATCCATAGTTGCAGACTTACAATTATATAAAGAATGTTTAGAGAGAAATTGTGTGTAGCATTTTATAACGCCACTGCTAAAGGTGCATTTTGCAAATGGTCAGTTTCGCACATTGTTGGGAACCTTAAGGTGAAACTGCTGGTCAGAGAAAAGCAAACCGCTAATAGTTTTGCTCTGATGAAAAACCTGAAGAGCGCCCGAAGAGCATTTCCTCTCTGTGTGTTTTTATGGTTTACTTTACCTGTGAGAATACTGCAATACTACAAAGCCCATGACAAATGTGTGTGTGTGTGTGAATTTAAGCCAGTTTACCTGCTCTAGCATCCGGTGGTGCCGGCTCATATCTGTCCACTGTGTCTGTCTGTCCCTTGTGTGTGTGTGAGCGTTTACGTATGTGTGTGTGTGTGAGAGAGAGGAAATTGATACTGTCCGTCATCTGTCACACATCACATGCTCACTCAGGCGCTCACAGCACGCACGCCACCAAGTGGAACGCCGGATATCCAGTCCACACACACACACACACACACACACACACACACACACATACAATCTCTTTATCACTTTTGCACTCATCCCTGCCCCTGTCCCTTGTTGTCTGTCTTATTCCTGCTTCCATCTCTGCATTGTTTTCCAAGACAGGCTCAGATCTATGAGAGGAGGGTTGCCTTGTGTTTGTGAGAGAGTGGAGGAGGACGGGAGGTGTGGTTGGCACGATGTGTTAAAAGCAGAGCTGTGAATCTTTCATGATGTCTGATCCAGCGACATGAGAGAGAGAGAGAGAGAGAGACGGACAGAGATAGAGGTGAGGAGGAGGAGGAGGAGGAGGAGGAGGAGGGGAGTGAGCATAGGAGATCAAAAGGAAGAAGGGTGGATGCTCTGTCCTGTCATCTCTCCTTCATTGACATGAGATGGATGTCGCTACAAGTGGTTTGATAGTTCGATACTGATCGTGGCTCGGGTGCTCCCATAGCTATTATCCAGAATGACTGTGGGGAAAGGCCCAATAGATTCAGTTCCTCCATTGCCAACATATAATCTAGTCAAAGTCACGAATGCAAGAGTAAGAGTCATACAGCCCTGCTGCGTCTCCACGATGATCACATATTAAAGGAGTGGTAGTTAGAGGGGAAAAAAAGGAACGGAGGAGCAAAAGCACAAACCGTTCGATGCCTTAACATCAATCTTTGCACCTAAAATCAATGTGGTACAAACCAGCATCGTCTCTCGATAACCTCTGCTTCTCTCTCCCCCCGCTCTGGTTCACACCTCTCCTCCTTGTTCTCTCTCCTCCTTTTGAATGTTTACTTCCTCCTTCTTATCAGCCGCTATTTTTACTTCCTCCTCCTCCTCCTCCTCCTCCTCCCCCCACTCCTCCTCTTCTCATCTTTCTCCCCCTCTCTGGGAGTCGAGCGTCCATCTGTTTTCCAAATGAAAAGAAGTGCAGTTTGTCTGATGTGGTGGACTCGGTGGTTGCTTGGTTGCTTTATGAGTCAACGCTCTTCATACATATGCTCCACAGGGCCCTATACACTGTGTGTGTGTGTGTGTGTGTGTGTGTGTGTGTGTGTGTGTGTGTGTGTGTGTGTGTGTGTGTGTGTGTGTGTGTGTGTGTGTGTGTGTGTGTGTGTGTGTGGGATGAAGATTTATTGGTGTAACAGGCATTTACATAGTGAAATCAATTGGTTATACTGGTGGTTTCTGAGCTAATATTTAGGTTACATTAATGCAGTCAAATAGCAATTAATTGATAAATTGATTAATTTAACAAAAATGTTCTGGTTAATTGAATAATTGAGGAAAACAATTATGAACACAATAGTTCATAATGAAAATAAAAGTTCAATTTTCATTGTGCGTTTTAATTGACACATTCATTATCTACATCTGATAAAAAAAAGAATAATGAGATGAGTTTCATTACGTAATATAGTGCAACACTATATATAGATGTGCAGTAACTTCACTTGCACTTGAAGCATTTTTAATAACTTCTCATGACAGTGAATCGACAGGACGGGAACGGATGAGATGTGTCGGCTTAGTGGGTTCACTCGCAGCTCGCAGCTCTGCATATTAACTGTCATGCAATGGTGGTTTGTAATTTCAGGGAAGGACACGAGTGCAGTCTCCTCAGTGGGTTATCTACATGCGGTATTAGAGAATGTAGCGAGGCTTTACAAAGTCTCTGACGGCCGGATTCCTATTAATTGGTTATTACAAGGATTGATATCCATTGTTGCAATTCAAGTCTTGGCAGCGAAATAAATGTCGATAAGATGAAACGCAATCAGTCCAGTTTTCCATGACATTGATTCATCATTGTGTAATGAACTGATTATTTTCAATTGTTTTCTATAAATGCACACTAAGTTGCCAGTTTATTAGGTACACCGAGCTCAAACTAATGCAGCGTAATACAACTCTCGTGACATAAATCTTACTGTCGTGAAGGAGGATTTATTGCGGGACACACAGAGATGTTTCTGGTATTTAGCCTGCCCTGATTGATATAAATGGGGTGGGAAAAAAAGTAAAAGGACCACCTGCTAGAAACACCACCGTTTCAATGAAAACCGAAAAATCAAGACCGTACGGATTTATTGCAGGACTGCTGTGTGATGAGTCAAACATCAATGCATTGACGCTTTTCATGGAGATATCAAGCTGCTGCTGCAACAACAAAGTAAGACAGTTGAAAGTGAGACAACTGAAAATGGCTGAAAATCAGTAAAGCAAAATTTTATTTGTCAAGTAACAACATGAAAATGACCATAAAACATAATGTGTTCACGTGATAATTTATATTCAATCAATGGTCAAATTAGACTCAGCATGTTGAATGAGTACGTTGGTTTCGCTGTACTGTACAGCCACCAGGGGAGACATTACATTATTCCCGCTAATTACATAGCTTGTAAGTATTTTCCTCAAACCCCAGCAGGGTTTTTATCCCTTTTATAGCTTGAACGGTCTCGGAAGAAGGAAATATAAAGCAACTCAGTGCTTTTCGTGGAATAGAGGATGTTTTTTGCTCGTGACATAACAAAGAAGTCATGCACCATGCACACCCAGAGCTCTGATGGCATCACTGACCGGTGCAGAGCGTTATCAGAGGCAGATCTCGTTGAGTGTGATTGGGCGTCTGTGGCAGGTGTATCTGTCACAGCTCTACAAGCTAACTTGGCACCAGTTTCCAATAGCAACGGAGGGCAGTGATCATGATACGTTACAACTTAGTGGAGTGAAAAGACGATTGATTTTAATGCTGATGAAAGCCAGATCAATAAAGGATCATGCTGAAGCTTTTACCTGAATCCAAGTGTAAGCTCTTTTGCTGCTTGTCACCGCCCCCTGCGATATCAGTAGATGTGTAAATTAATAACGTGATACTAAAAGAAAGGATCCATCGCAGTGTGTTTCTCTCATGTGTGTCTCAGATAGATGCCTATAATTAGACATGTTTCTGTGAAAAATCCAAACTCCATGCTGTGTTTGTGTTTCTAGCTTTACTGTGCTCCGTACAGCCAGTTCCCCTCTTACTTTTTTTATTTTTTTTTATTATTTGAACCTCCTGAGTGTTTGCTCAGAGGCTATTTCATGTTATTCTTTATTGTTATTTTTATGGCATTTCTGCTTTATTAGATAGTTTGCCATCGGGAGTGACGGATCATTTTATTTGATAGAGGTGGCGAACTGCATAAAAACGGCTCCTTGGCTCATAACATTTTGAAGACGCGTTGTGCGTTATAATCCTGACGATACACTAGGGTGTCCCTATGAGGTTTTTCAAAAAATGGATCACATCTTGCGCAGTAGATCCAGCACAGTTCTTACAGAGCCTTGCCCAAAGGCACCATGGGAGGCATATTAATGAATTTCTGTGAATAGACTTCCAAGCGGAAGAAGAAGTGCTCCTTATGAAATTTAAAGAGCTGCTTTGCATTTCCCGAACTTTTCTTTTGAATCTTGTCAGACATTGTCATTTATAGTCATGTTAGGCAGCAGTAAAACAAACACTGATTGTCTGCTGCACATTTAGTACTCCAGAGCTCCATCCTAACCTCTAATGAAACAGGATGTTTGTGGTTCATTAACATACCAATAGCATAATTCATGAAGCACTAAACTGGTTTGTTGATTGTATTACAGCACAGTTAAAGATCCAGTCCCTATAAATCATATCCATGATTGGACAACTTTACCAATGCAGGAAGTAGCGTGCCCAATATATAGCGAGGTAGCGGGCGATGTAGCAAATCAGACTTGCATTTAGAAGAAACTAGTTTTAGGACTGTTACAGACCTTAACCATAGTTTATTTCCCATAACTGTTATCGTTCCCTTAACCTTCGCCATCGTTGCAATGCACAGACATTGTAGAAAGCAAGCATTTTACACATGTTGGCTCTTTTTTTTTTAATGAAGAAATGTCCAGTATCACATTTCTTGTCTGGTAATCGGGTTGAAAGATCACGTCGAGCAGCCTACAAACCTGATTCAGACCCTAAATTTGAAGTTACAGAAGATGCCAAATACCTTGACATTTTCCAGTGGTAACATTGCATTCATTTCAGCTCATATTAGCTTGTTTGAATGATGCAATCTCATTGCAGTGAACATTTGGCAAAGTAGCCAGGAGTAATCAGCACCATAGTAACTGCTCTAACTGCAAGAATTACCTTCAGATAGTTCTTGTTTTAAATAATAACCCCTCTTTAACAACTGCATACAGATGTACAGAGATACAGATGGTGTTTGAGTGTATTACATCAAAGGCGACAAGAGAGTTTCAAATGTAGTCAAACGTCAGATCACATCTCTGTCCACCTCCCTCCAAAATCCCGTGTCTGTTCTCCCAGCAGCTCTAATCGGGCGGCGAGTGCCACACTCATTCAGTTTCTCCACTGTTCTGACATTGAAGTCTTGACCTGGAAACGGCTGACCTGGGGCTGTGACCTAATGTTCCCCCGACCACAGAGATTTAACGTTCCCTGCTGAGAAAGAGAATCTGCCTCTGATGTGCCCCCATTACCCCTCATCTCACTTCACACACACACACACACATTCACATATTCCACCCCTCTATTTGCTACCTCACCGTCACCACCACCAGCACTGTGCATTTGGATTAGAGCCTAATGTCTAATCTCCTGCTAATCCCAGCCTGTTAATCTATGTGTTAACAGTTTTTCAGCTCACAGCATGACAGCTATAATGCACTGACCTTGCCACGGAGGGAATAACACACTATCTCACTGAGTAATTTGCATATTTGTTTCTGTCTTTTTGACCCTTCAGCATGTTTACATTTGCAGAAACACTCACAGGGCAACACAATCACAGGGCAACACAATCCCTTATTTACGCCCAACTGTAAACGAGGACTAATCCCATCAGTCAAAGATAGCTGATTGATCCTTGATTTATCCACCTACTCGCACAAACATGCACCGTCAGACACTGACTCTCCGCAGCGTGGCACACAGTTGACTGAGTGAAGGAAAGTCAAGGTAGTAGTTAGTTTAAGAGCCTTTAACTACTCCGAGAAATAACATAGAATTATGGTATTATATGGTGAAGTTGGTGCCATGTGAACACACACACACACACACACACATGCACATGTACACACACACACACACCTGCTGGGCAGCAGACAGGGCTGGACTGTGGCGCGGTGGGGTATTTTTAGTTCAGTAATTGTATAAAATAAGGAAAGCTTCACCCAAAACACTGGTAGCCTACACCTCCCTCTCCTCCACTCTCTGCCGCTTTACTCCGTCTTTCACCCTTACATTCCCTTTTTATTCCATTTTCTTATAAGTCTGGTCTCAAGACCTTAATAGCATCAGCAATTACATTTTTCATTGCTCTGTGTTGCATGTTTGTTTTTTCTCATTAAACATGCCTATATTGGCAACAATAAACACAGTGTTTCATATATTGACCATGGTTAATGCGTTGTATAAAGAATGAGCAAAACAAGTGGTGGCACTTAAAAAGTACTCGCGTCCACCACTTTGATTCAGACTCTCAAAATAGCATTTTCTTGTGAGAATGTTAGCATCCTGATGTTAGCATATAGCTGCACCACTGTGCCCAAGTACAGCCTCACAGAGCTGCTAGCATAGCTGTAGACTCTTAGAGTTGTTGAATGAAGGCTTCAACTAACGATTATTTTCAGTATCAATTAATCTGACGATAATGTTCTCGATTATTTGATTTGATCACTTAGTTTTTTAACTATTCAAAAAAACGCACACCACTGCGTAGCCTGTGCAGCATGTGAGCAGAGTAGCAGTCTTCCATTATGTGTCAATACATGATGCGTTCAGGTACAATAGGTATCTTTTCTTTCAGACACGCCATGAGATGGATGTGGGAATTCAAAATATTCATTTCATGATCACATAAGACAAAGAAGAAAAGAAAAAAACAAGAATTTGAAACCAGGCGATGTTATTAGTGGAAAGTTGGCACTGTTGCTTGAAAGAGAGTTTAAGAGAAAGAGATTAATTAATCATCAAAATATTGTCAAATCAGTTCACCTTGACTTGAAGTACAATTTGCATCTACAAAAGACTTTGGCAGTATTCTTTGTGGTAAACATGCAAATACTGCTCATTGATCTGCTTGCTGAGGGAGAATTGTGATGAACCGTCACAAACTGCAGCGTCAGTCATCTTTTGTGATGATGGAGAATCGTGTTCAATGAAGTGTCTTTCAATTACGCAGTCATTTGTGAGAAACTGTGAATAAATAAGCCCAAAAAAAGACTTTAAATCACAAAGTCACAGAGAAAAGATGTTAACTTGAGATTTATTAGACACTTAGAAGTAGATTACAGCTTTATATTCCCTTGTTTCCCCCTTCTCTGCTTCCACTTCAGTCTCCACCGATGATCTTTCACTCCTCTCTCCCGCCTCTCCCTCTCCTTTGATTTCCATTTTATTGCATTCTCATCCCTCCATCTCTCTCCCCTTTCATCATTACAGCTCCTCGGCTAACCGTTGGATAGTAAAAAGGTAAAAGTGTACTTTGGGAGGAAGGCCATGTGGAACGTTAAATCACATACAGGTGCCCTTAAGAGAGTGTGATACGGAAACACACACACATGCACACACAGGCACCATCAGCTCCTCATTTAGGTAGCAGTAATTTGCCGCAGTAAGTGACAGGGTTATTGTAAGACGCTCATTAAGAAAGGGAAGCAGTGAATAAACGTCTGACTGAAGGGAATAAATTCAAACCAGTGCACCACTTTTACTGCTCAGCAATAAGCCGCTTTGATGTGGTGTGTCATACCAGCGCTAGGGCAGACTCAGGGCGTGTGAGTGTGTGTGTGTGTGTGTGTGTGTGTGTCAGTTGTAGATATGTCCTCTAACAATGATTGTACATTTTACATGTAATGTGATCACAGTATAACGTGTGCTATTTTTGCTCTGCGTGTATCATGTATGTGTGCACTGGACTGTGTGTGTATGTCTGTCCTTACAGCTTTAAGGGTCAGAGGTCAGATCAGTTATTACGAGACGGGACTGTTACTGCGGTAACACAGTGCTGGGTCACTTAGCAGAAGAGAGGGAGGAACAGAGAACAGGAGGGATGGGTGGATGGATGACATTAGAGGAAATAAAATGACTGGATCGAACAAGGAGCCTAAAAGAAAGTGCAAAGGTGACTTGTTGTTGCGTTGGTAATCTGTTTGTGAGTCTGTCTGGTCATATTCTATGATATGGGACATGGAATGACATTGGCCATGAATGACTTCGATGATTATTTAAACCAACAATGTATTTCAGACTCAATCCTTCATATTATATATACACTTTTATCCAGCTAGCGGTGCAGTTCGAGGAGCGGCCATGTTGGTTTGGACTGAATTTTCTCTGGATTACCATGAACTTTTGTACAGACATGTTCCCCAGAGGATGGGCGCTACTAACGTTGGTGATACCCGGATTTTCCCAAACTCCACTTTTATTCCTTTGTCAGCAGCTGAAACAGGTTGAGCAATGTTCTAACATCTGGAAACTAGTGATCTGACAGACTTCAGTTATGCTTTACAGTGCGCTGATAGCACTGTATACTGTCTGACCTCTGAGAAAGATTAGTCTGCAGTGTTGGTGCAGGTTAGATGTGTGATGGAGCACTTTTGTGGCTGAGACTGTAATTGGATTTACACGTCTCATTTAACCTGCTAGATGCCTCGACAATCCCAGATATTGGAAACATTGCTTGAGTTTCTCAAATAAAACCAAATTGATCTTGTATTTTTCATGGTACAGAAATAGTCTTTCATTACTGTGCAAACAAAAACAACTTTCAACCAGTTCAGCAAAGTTCAGCCATTTAGATACTTTATTATGATTAAAGTTATAATTGCAAAGTCTGGCAGTCTTTTGTCTTGATTCAAAACATCGGGGAATAAATTAGGATCTTCATTTTGTTGAAGCTGCATTGATCCACAGTTTATGAAACACCAAAAACTGATGCGTTAATGGCTTTACAGAACATATTAAAAGCTGTGGTGTGTGTATGTGTGTGTGTTTTAAAAAGATAAGAGATTGTCTTGTGTGTACATTCCTTTTAGCGTAACCTACAGCCTCAGGGTATTATGTCTGTAACATTAAATGTCTCCCTACCTTTGTGTTAGTGTGTGTGTGTGTGTGTGTCCATGGATAACAGCTTACACATATAATTTAAATAACTGGTGTGCGTGCTTTATGACATACAGTGACCTGATCTTCTTAATTGTGTGTCTGGTGACCCTGGTCCACCTAATCAAGGCCACAAGAAGAGCCACATGTGTGTGTGTGTGTGTGTGTGTTCTCTTAAGCTCCCATTCACTGATGGAAATGGGCCCTTTTGCTAGTAGTAATAATCTTACCCTGTTTGGATTATCATTATAGTGGTTTATGATTCAATAAAGAGATAAACTCAACCACTGTAAGATGTTGAGGATCCAAACCTGTCCTGATAAAAAAAGCTTTTGGGAAGTAAAGTGAAGCGTATTACCTGCAATATACCTGTGGTTTAGTTTGAACTAACACAGCCAGCTAGTCAGAGACCAGTCTTTTCTGTTGCCATTTTGTTTTAATGTTTTGCGTCAACAATATTTTTCACTAAAAAGTATGAATTTCAAAGAAACACGTTAACATTTTGGTAATCTTATCTCACTCTTTCGGAGAGTGAGATAAGAGGTAATTTGCCTCCTCTGACTCTGTATTAAAGGAGAAAAACACGAGAGTGATTTAGATCTTATCATCTAACGAACCGTTCCTATTAACAGATGACAAATGAATAGTGGATTAAAAATACAGATGCCACTGATAATTATTACGTTTACATGATCTCAGTGGAACTAGTCTAGTTAGATCAGGACTTAAATTTAAATTGCACTCGAAAAACAATTCACTTGAGCTCAGCTACAGAAAATGTGTGATGTTTTTGCAAACAAATTCCAATCCATGGTGATTGCTGGACCACAATCTGTGTAGTCAGTTTGCCATGTCATGAAGCAAAGATAAACAAGTTGTCGAGCAAAAACTTGAACATTAAAAATGTAATTAATTGGAAATAACAATTATCAGTCAGCAGCAAGACACCATAAGTCGAAACTAAATTATAATGAATGTGTCAGATAGTGGTAAAGAGACAGCTGCTGTCAAGCGTTTTAATCAATTCCTGTATCTTTTATTGAATCTGGGTCTTGCCAAAACGAGAATATTTGACATATTTGAGAGTTTAGACTTGATGGGAGTTTAATTTGAGTTTCAGTTTATTTCTGCTTAAAGTAATGGTGTCTAGATTATAGCTGTTTCTCTGACACAAGAGGCAGAAAGTGTGGTTTTGATTCAGCTCTTGTTGTTGGATGGCTTCCTGTCGACCTGCATTGCGGTGCAGGGTACCTGTTCACCTGCTTGGCACACGTGCTGATTGCCGGCTCACTTGTTGGGACGGGCTCAGGTATGTTGGGGTTGCCACGAGGAATGCAGCGAATAACAGGGAGACAGAGCAGGAGGGTGTGACAAGAGAGAAGAAAGTGAGAGCCAGATGCTTTTGATGGGAAAAGGAAATGAATGGCCACGCAAAGTTGTCTTGATGTGGTCTCCATGGCGACCCGTGTAAGCTGTTAAACGTCTGCAGGCAAAACCAAAAACAAGTTTTGAATTAAATGATTTACTAATGATTAAGTGCACAAATGCCCTTCAGCAGAACAAGGTTCTGCAGTTTCTCTACAGCAGCACTTGGCTCCAGGAGGGCTGTGGGAAGCTGTGATCTCTACTTGGCACAATATGCAGCATTTAATAAATGTATACCCATAAATATTACATCAGACATTTCCACATAGTCAAAGGTAAAATCCATTTAAACTCAGAAACACCCTGCTGATTATTTGCAGAATATAGTTTATTACACCTCGTTGAACTGGCATGAATCCTGATGAGGTACATTCTTTAGTATATCCTTTGACTCAGAGGCCATGAGGTTGTCGGTTTGAGTCCCTGAGCTGCTGGTAAAATGTAAGAGGAGAAAGTGAGTGAGCAGTGGCCAAAAATAGAAGAATGTGATTGAACTAAGGAGCACTCAGGGGTGATTGTGATGATGATTATATAAAGAGAAGCCGGATTTTATTGGATAGGAGCCCAGCTGACCTTTCCTGGATACATAAATGTTTAAAATATGAATGGTAATGATTGTACAAGAGGTTTTTAAGTTAGATTACTTCTTGTTGCTTTTGTTTCTTTAACCAATTTCTCTGGCAGGAGCGTCAAATTCATGTCAGGCAGAGGTGAGACACTCACTGCGTTCTAAATAACATACTTTATCTTTTCAATTTGAGTGCAGCTCCCCTTACAACGTATTATGCATGCAGGATACATTCAATTAGGACATACTACTTTTGCACAACATTGGACCCTGTGCAGAAGATTGTGGATCAGACTAGTCAGAAAGCAAATGCTGCAAAATGCGATGGTGCTTTTGGCATGCTGCATTGATGTGTTGGGACATACTAAATAGTACAGTAGTATGGGTATTGCAGAGCACAAAAGGTCTCTCTCTTCTTCAGCTGCACACTCTCAAGTTTCATCTTTGTTTACAGTGCTGCAGGAAATCACCTTCTGCTGACCAGGTCTTTTCTAGGAAGCAATAAAAAGGTACAAATGTTTCACACCGGAGCCCACTTCCTCCACTGTGACGACACTAGCTGCCTTTCTGAAAGAATCGGATCATTTCAACTATAGAAGCTTTCGCAGTGGCTGCGCAAAACAAGTCGGAGCTCTCTGATGATGTGACCACCGAGGGAAAAAGCTCTACTCATTAGGAACAGTTGTGAACGCACAATCAGCCTCACACTATCATACTTCTTAGTGATAGTCCAGAAGGAGTTTGTCTTATCAGTGCTGGACAGAAACTAAAGCTCTGCATTCATAACTAAGTGTGTTTCTGTGCTCCTGTAGTTCTACCCTATCTTTGTGCGGACCAGTTTCCATTTTCGACCTCGAGAGGGAGAACAGTTGTTTTTCTGGTTCTTCTTTAAAGTGCTCTTTATATGTTAAAACTTGGTAAAGTAATGCTTTCCCCCGAGTCACAAATCAGTTTGGAACAGGGCACCAAGAGCAATGTTAGGTGAGGTCAGTCAGAGGCATAAGATCCTTAAGTGCTCCATAAAGATGGTCGGGGGTTAGGTGACCAAGTGGAAATATTTGAGGTCAGGGTAAATCTTTTGTTGAGGGGATAAGAGAAGCTCCAGATTTTAGGGTAAGAGTTAGTAGTATAGTTGTGATTACATTTTTTCACTCCCACGTTAGCAGCAATTGACCGTTCGCTTAGCCCCGCCCCCTGCTGCTACCATGGAGGCCACACTGTCACTAACTGTACTGGTAAGTGTGTTTGTTAGTATGGTTGTGATACTAACTGAACGCAGCACAGACTACCTTTCAAATCAGAACAGGAAACCAATGACTGACAACAACTCCTGGAAAACCAAATTATATTCCAGCGTACTTTTTATTGCATTTATTACTCCTGTCTCAAGGTTGATTTATTGTCATTGTACAGCACAGGGTTGAACAACAACATGCAGTTGTAGTCCCTTTATGCAACACACGAAACACAAAGCAAAACAAAATCAGTAGTACATTCCTGTAGTGCATTTTTCAGATAATATGGCCGACATCTTAACATTAACAATTCAACATCGGGCAAACATTTTCCATCAGCTTGGACTACGTTTGAGCACCAAGCTGTTATTGTGTCTCACGATATCTCCTCCTCTTCCAATGCTCTTAGCATCTTGTTTTTCTCATCTGAATGAGGCCTTGGGCACAAGGGAATTTTTGAAGTCAATGAGGTACAAGCTTGTGTCTGTGTGTGTGCCTCTCAGGATGTGGACTTTACTAAATATATACTGAAGCTTGAGGGAAAAAATAATGTGAGCAACCAAATCACCTTTAGAAATTGATTTTATTTGACCCAAATCTCTCCTCTCCTCTCCTCTCCTCTCCTCTCCTCTCCTCTCCTCTCCTCTCCTCTCCTCTCCTCTCCTCTCCTCTCCTCTCCTCTCCTCTCCTCTCCTCTCCTCTCATCTCATCTCCTCTCCTCTCCTCTCTGTGTTTACACCCTTTTTCCATGCAGCACTTAAAAGCCGTGTTTTCTCTTCAAGGCTTTGCTTAAAAGGACTTTCCACCATTGTGATAATCTCACCCTCTCACTATAAGAAGATTGTTGCCCAAAGGCTTTCCATTTCCCACCACAAAGCCCTCTTATTCACAGATTTTGTGAGATAGCCTGCAATACGTTTTTGGTCTTTCAACTCCTGTGATGTGTCCCTCTGCATGTATTAGCATGTTGCCAAGCTTGCTTTTTGAACATGTGTTAGTGTGTCACCACTGTGTTCAGTTCTGTCTTTTACCAAGTAAATTGCAAAGTAAACTTTTATAGCAGGATGCCAGCTGCTTCCATTACCCAGTAACACAGGAATGCAGTAAAGCATATGTGTCTGTGGTAAACGCCCTGCGTCGTCAAGGTTGGTAAGCAAACCAACAACTAAATGCTACTAACATTAGCTGCAGCACATGAGCGTACAAAGAGTGTGTCTACTGTCTCTGATCCACACGTGTGACCCTGATGGTGTGGTTTGAAACCCCAGCAGAGGACTCTGTTCTCATTCTGTGAAGCCCTCTGAGACATTTTCAGAGAGACGACCTGATCGAAGAAAATGACATTGATTGATACGTCAGATCTCAGCTGTGTCACACATTATGATCCATTGACATTTTAGGACTGGTATTGCAACGAGAAGCACCAAGGCTGGATTACCAACCAGTCCCCAGACCGTTAGGGCCACATATTCACTGTATGACCACAGAATGTATGTAAGAAGTGGATGTAGTCATCATGACGTCACCCATTGGTTTGTGGACAGCCGTTATGAAGCCTCGAGTTCGGCGATTTGGCCGTCGCCAACTTGACTTTTTATACGGCTCTGGTAGCAGCAGCGACCTGTCAATCACACTAAACCCGCCCCAAAGCATACTCTAAATAGGACCATCATTTACTAAATGAACAGGATGCTTTAGTGAAGAAGGAAGTTGAGGAATAAGTGACAATATCATTGAACTATTGTAGGGTCACTGTGATTGATTGTATGAGATTGTACAGGCGCTGCTTTCCGATTTCAGTAGCATTCATGAAAAACGAAAGATTTCCCTCAGATGTTGATAAACACAGAGGTGATGCAGTAGTTCTCTCTGGAAACTGCAGAGTCCTGGTGGTGTGAAAATGAACAGCCAACAGTGTGAAGAGGCCGTTACATTTTTAAAACTCTTTCCAACTTTCAATCATCAGACTGGCACACGCACGCACATGCACACACACACACACACGCACACACACACACACACAGCTTAGTAGAAAATAGGTGTGATTAGCAGGAAGGGATTTTGTTTGCTGGTGTTTGGCTTCAGAGGAGTGAAGCGTCTCGTCTCAGACTGACTGACCTGCACTTGACACTTGAGGATTACTTAAGAAACGAGAATATTAAATGAGTGTCGTGGTTGGTCTGTGGAGTGTGTGTGTGTTTGTGTGTGTATTTGTGTGAGGTTTCAACTCCAGCTCCAGACCTGTATTCCTCTTCCACTTGTCCTTTTGTATTTGTGATGAGGCGAAAAACGACGTCTTAAAATATCCCAAAATGGCACGTGAGAAAATAAGTAAGATGGAACATAAACTGCTATTTCCTGTGACTACTATGACACACACACACACACACACACACACACCAGCCAGTGCCAATGAAAGATTCATGCAGGAGTGATGATTAAGGCATCTCCTCTTCTGCTCCACTTACCCTGGTGGACAAATTCTGCCCCCAACACACACATACACACACACACACACACACACACACACACACACACACACACACACACACACACACACACACACACACACACACACACACACACACACACACACACACATACAGGACCTGTTAAGAAGAAGGAGAGCAGTGATGCACACAGCTGTGGGGTACTTACTTACCCTTAACCTTCCTAGGCGTGGGCATACAGACACACACACACAGACACACACACACACACACACACACACACACACACACACACCGAGACACACACATCCAGTCTATCAAGAGACTGGTGCTGCAGACTGCTTTCTAGGCTGTCTGGCAGACTCAGTGTGTTTGAAAAAAAATCATTATTTTTACTCTCCCCGTAGAAGTATCCCCCATAAGAATAGAAAAAAAAAAACATGTTAAGGTTAGCAATTTTCTAGCCTCCTATTCTACATGTTTATATATTCTAAATTAGGGCAGAGGTTCAGGTTTTGCGTGTCATGATGGTGTTATTTATTGGCTTAAGGGTTAAAGGAGTCAGTGAAAAACAGCAATCATCCCTGCAGTTTCTGTGTTGCAATTCTGGCCGAACAAACTGTTTGTCCTGTAAACTGACACAAAACTGCACATGTAAAGGTTGATAAAGTTACTTTTATTATTATTTTCTGGACATTTGGGTCTTTATTTTGATATTTTCAAAGAAAAGAGGGGCAGAAGTGGAATGTAACTACATTTACTCAAGTACTGCACTGTACATATCTGAGGTACTTCCACTCTACGTGACTATATATATTTTGTGCTACTTAATACTTTTGTCCTTTTTACACAACTACATTTATTTAAAGCACACACACATACACACACTGTAAGTGAGTATAGAAAGAGACAAACAGCTGAAAAACAAACATGGCTGCTAAATCAAGTTGACTGTTTTTACTGTACAGAGAGCTTTTCTGGTTGGTAACTATAAAAGGATTCCAATAAATGATTCATGCAGTAGTGTGAGAGGCACTCAAATCATTTACTTCCTTTAAAATTAAAGTAAATCCTTTAAAGTAGCAGAACCACATTGGAAAAACACTTCAGTCTGGCATTCAAATTGTAATTAAGTCAAAGTAAATAAGAAAAAGTTACACCATACATTACACCAAAGCGTTTTTCTCTAGAGGCTGTTTACATTTTCTGTAAACGTTTACCCTTTCTAAAACTTTCTACATTATTTTTAAACTGTCCTGATGCTAAAACAAAGTGGATTTTTCATATTATAGTTCCTGAAAGGGCTGAGATTTGGAGATTTGCATCTTATTTCTATAAAAAGGTGGGAGGATTGAGCATGTAAACTAAAGAACATCAGGTGATACACAGTCGGCTGTTGCTTTGATGAGTATAAGTATGTTTTCCATTGTCACACTTCACACATCTTACAGGCGCAGCTGTGCCTAAAGCCTAAGACTAATGTGATTATGCTAACATGTTGATGTTAAGCAGGTTTACCATGTTCAACATCTTAGTTTAGAATGTTAGCATGCATAACATTTGCTAATTAGTGCCACACACAAAGTACAGCTGAGGCAAATGGGAGCTTTGAAGGCATTTAGTCTTAAATCTATATACTTAGAAGTATAGGACACCTTAAAATGGATGACCTGATGAGAAGGTGAGGGGGGGGACATGAATGTCTGAAAAACAATTCATCCAAAAAATAATCAAAGCCACAAATGTCAACCTCTTGGTGGCACTAGAGACAACGTTCAATGCAATAAGTAGACTGTAGGCTTCACCCTCTGGGAACCATGAATGTCTGTACAGAATGTAATGGCAGTCCATCGAAAAAGATGGTACAGACATACAGTAGGGCCATGCCACTAATGTTGATAATAATAAAAACTATACACCTGCATTTATAATCACTTTGCTTTTATCTTCCGCTCATTTAAGCCTGGTGTTGATTTGGTGGTAAATGTATGCAGTGATTAACATATATAAATGTAGTTAAATAACACAATTAACGCTGTGTCTTCCCCACCTCACCAGGTGAACATCTGAGGATGTGTCCTCAGGGTCCGACGTGTTGCACCAGCACCATGGAGGAAAACCTGGGCGGTCTGAGCGCCCGAGAGACCGAGGGACTGATTAAAGAGGCCGGCAGGTCGCTGCAGACTGCCTTCAACGCTCTCCACAGGGCCTTCGACAGTAAGTACGATATGTGTGCGTTTGCAGGACAGATGCTCATTACTGCCTGCGCTCAATACCAAAGTGTCAGCAGTGGGCCCAGAGGAGCGTGACATTAGTCTGTTTGGTATTTGTGAATTTGTGTTTGGAACAAGCTCTGGCTGTGCTTAGCGCTCAATACTGCAGCTTCAATATGTCTGCGTGTGTGTGTGTGTGTGTGTGTGTGTGTGTGTGTGTGTGTGTGTGTGTGTGTGTGTGTGTGCGTGCGTGTGTGTGCGAGGGAGGATGTGTTTGTGTCCGGTGCGTCAGGGGGACCCCTGACTGGGTGTTATAATGAGAGCGGAGTCAGCCAGACACAATGAAACGTGATAAGCCGATCCCCTGATCTCGAAAGGACACACACATACACACATGCACACTCACACACAAACAGAGGGGTGTCCCCTTAGGCAGCGGCTGGTTCAGCTAATGAGCAGTTGACCCACTGAGGAGCCGAGGCTGCAGATCACTGCACATCAGAGAGAGTGGGAGGAAGAAAAGAAGGACAAAACTGAGAAGTGCCACAGCTAACAACAGGACAGACAAAATGCAGCAAGTGAGAAAAGTGTCATTAGTAGGAAAGAAACCCAGGAAAGAGTCAAAATAAGAAATGAAGAAGAAAAAGGAGCAGGAGGAGGAGGAGTAGTCAGGGGAGAAAGAGGAGGACAGTAGTATTAGACTCAAGGCAGCAGGCCACCTCAGTAGCAGTAATGTGGCCGCCCATCTGGTTGTGGTTACAACAGGCTGGCACTGGTCCAAAGCCTTTGAAGCATGAGGGAAAAAGCCCAGACCAATATACTGTAGAGACAGCGAGCTGACTCCCTTATTCTTTCTGTTTGACCTCTCCATCACTTTGTATCCATCTGGCTGCAAAGAAAAGCTTTATAAATGTTAAATAAATGGGCAGAAATGTAACCACATAGCATCCAAAGCCATTTCCTATATACCATCTAATTCCTTATTTATTTCTTTATGCTTCATGAGTGTTGCAATTGTTATTGTATATTTTTTTTCTATAAAATAAAATGACACTTAAAGCTGCACTCAGGTGACTGTGTTTGATGTGAAAGGGGCTCATAGCGACAGAGAATTATCTCCCAACTATGCAGTTTGAGTATTGATTTAACAGCCCCCACAACTTTTTCGTTGTGGTTCGACCTTTCCGCTCTCATTAGTAAAGATCAGAGAGGTAACAGGCAGCTCTGATAAACCCTCGACTTGCCCAGCATCAAAGAGCACATTAACAAAGGTAGTGGCTACCTGGGGAGCATCGTGGAGCATTTAGCAGCTCAGGAGTTGGGTTTTCTGACTCCTTCCTCCTCCTCTTATTTCTCTGCCTATCAACTCTTCTCCTTCTATCTTTCCTTTGTTTATTGTCTTTTTTCCTTTGTCTTCTCTCCGCCTCCAGCCTATTTCACTGAGCTGCATGGCCGCTCTGAGCGCTCCCTCCAGGAGATTCTGTCTCCCCTCGGTCCTCTGTACTCCCAAAACACTCGTCTCTACGGAGATCTCTATGCTGAACTGCGACAGTACTACCGGGGCTCCGCTCTCAACCTGGACGAGACCCTGTCTGAGTTCTGGTCCCGCCTCCTGGAGCGCACCTTTAAAATCTCTGCTCCTACAGATGTGAGTATAGAAGTTCAACCTTATGACACATTTCGAATGACGGACTGGTGTACAGAATGATGAAAAGATAATAATTAAAACAGTAAAGCAGAAATCAGAGTGCTGATTGGATAACTGAGATGAGATGCTAGGTCACAATATGACAGTGTCAGTTGTATTTTGGATGTTTAATAATACCCTTATAACCATCAGATTATGTGAACTAGTTCTCCTGATCCATTCAGCTGCTGGCTGAACGGCCTCTCGTCAGTTCCTGCTTCTGTTCTGGCTCACAAAGAGAATAAACATGCAACATTTCCATTTTTAGATGCATTACGCGGACCATTTTCATCTGTTATTATACTATTAAATGCAAAACCATGAGCTGATTTATGTTCTACCGGTATGAAGTAGATGCATTTTGTAATCTCTTCTGATGACATCGTTTTTAAGGTTCACGTGGCTGCTCATGTAATCACAACCGTCCTGGGCTGGAGTCTGTCTCTCCCTACATGTACCGTCAGCTCTCTAATGCACGCTATCTAATAACGGAAAAACAGGCCAAAAATAATACTGGTCATAGAGTTTTTTGTGTTTGCCAAAAAACTTGTGGCACAATTATTGCTACCACTAAATCATGTATTGACCACGACTAACTGTAATATATTGTGTTTGGTTTACAGTACAATACAGGAACAATGTTCACGTCATCTTAAGTAAAAATAATTGTGTCTGGTTCTGAGAGAATAAACACATTGGTTTGTTTCTCATTTCTCCATCTATATTTACAGAATGCTACAAATGAAAACTGCCAAAGACACGAGATAATAGTGTTTAATATTTAACACATCAGTTGGCATATGGAAAGAGCCATTTATATGGTGTTTGTATGCAAAGTTGCGATGCAAAAATAAAAATGTTAGAAGCGTTCATATAGTTTAAAAGTGTTTGCTTCTAGAGATGTGAGATGTTTTGTATTTAGTCAATCTGTTTTTGCTGTTTATGTGTTGAGATTTGACAAAGAGTGCTCTAATTTCAGAAATTATGTTTTTGCAATTGCAAAAAAACTGTAACATTCTTCACCTACAGTTTGTCTTCCTGTCTCTTCCTGTCTGGCAGGTCAGTCTGTCAGAGGACTACCTTGAATGTGTTGCTAAGCAACAGGAGACGCTGCGGCCATTTGGAGACATCCCACGGGACATGAAGGCGAAGCTGATCCGGGCTTTTGTCACAGCCAGGTCGTTTGTCCTGGGGCTGATAGTCAGCGGAGAGGTGGTCAGGAAGGTCTCACAGGTGAGAGAGAGTGTGTGTGTGTGTGTGTGTGTGTGTGTGTGTGTGTGTGTGTGTGTGTGTGTGTGTGTGTGTGTGTGTGTACATGAGACGTAAGGAGAGACACAGGGAGTGAGTCAGACAGAGAGAGACAGGATGAGTTGTTGGTGTGACAGAGACAGAGTTCAAGAGTCAGTGTTTGTGTCTTAGTGGGAGAAAACCGTGTGTCTGTGTGTGTGTGTGTGTGTGTGTGTGTGTGTGTGTGTGTGTGTGTGTGCGTGTGTGTGTGTGTGTGTGTGTCTGTGTGTGTGTGTGTGTGTGTGAGACACTAAGGCTGCTGGGCTGAGTTCCAGGAAAGCAGATATGATGGATGCGTGTTCGTCACACCCTAACTGTCAGAGAAAACGTCTCCACCCTAAAAATGAAAAAAACAAACAAAGATCATCAAAAATGAAGCGTCAGACTCTGCCATCAGAACAAAAGCTCCCATTTGGAGGGATGACAACAATGTTGTCAAATTACGGGTGTGATGATGTCTTTTCAGCTCTCGGTGCAGGTTTTCTCCCAACACTTGAAGATGCAGTGTGTCAGATGACTGCGTGATTGTTTTCTTCTGTGTGTATTGTTGTGAAAAGGCTATTGTTAATATTTGACACATATATTGTGACTTGACTATTTGACAATAGCTTACATACTCACAAGAACATTTTTTACACCTTTCTTTCTCCATCCATGCCCTATAAGTAAGTATGCTCGATTTACTGTATAAACTCTATAGCAATTCTGCAATGTACAGGACCACGCCAGTGATTTTTCAAGTTTGAACCTGTTCCCCACTACTCCCATGTTCAGTTCTTCTCAACACAGTTAATCATTTTGCAAAATGTTCTACTATCTTTTATCAGTTTGTATTCATTTCCCATTGATGTAAGAAACATACCACGTTCTTGAAACTGGCTTGAAATGTGTAATCTATCACAGTGAACATCGTGTCTGCATGAACTCTTGTCAAAGCTGCGTTATCGTTGAGTCCAGACTTTTTGTATCAATACTTAAACAACATTACCACACAACAATAGTGTAACATTAGCAATAGCAGAAGCAAGTGTATTTCTATAGCACAATCTGTACACAGGGGCAATGCAGGGAGCTTTGCATAAATGAAAACAAAAAGGAACATCCACATATAGAATATGATTAAAAGATACAAAGTACATAAAATACTAATTAAGTTAAGGGCAACATAATTAAAACATAAACAATATAAAATAAATACAAAGTACATACATATAATAGAATGATTCATCATATTTGATCAATCATGGGTACATTGACTCAAAATAATGCAGATGTGATGTTGACAGTGAGGGATTATATACAACTCAAGTCTGTAGACAATCTTTCATACTATAAAAATAAATAAATGCATCCAAATATCTAAAACTGTATATTTTAGAATAGTCGCCACAATGTAGTGGAAATCTTGCAAACTTACTGGTGTGATCCCTTCCCTCCCTGCCCCCATTTTGGAGGTGTGCCTCCATCACATCTGTGCAGGATAGTGGTAAAACAACTCCACTGTGGAACTGGACACCTTTTCATGACTAGCGAACATAATCAGAAGCTGACAGTGTAACAGAAACCATGTACTTTCTAAAGACAAGGAGGGCTGTCACTGCTTTCTTGTTCAGGTTGTGTTCCTTTATAGTGTCACCATACCGCCCTCTGCTGTTTGTCCTTTTCTTTGAGCTATTTGTCCGCCATTATGCACGACCCTCATGGAGTTAAATACACAGGGCCTTGTATGAACAAACTTAAATTCCCTTCTTTTACTGCTGGCCCTGAGGTTTGTGATGCTAACTTTGCTGTGGAACCTCCCCAGGTTCACCTGAGTCCAGAGTGCATGAAGGCCCTGATGAGAATGGTTTACTGCCCCCACTGTCGCGGCATGGCCTCGGTCAAACCCTGCTCCAACTACTGCTCCAACGTCATCAAGGGCTGCCTGGCCAACCAAGCTGACCTGAACCCCGAGTGGCAGAATCTTATAGGTGAGTATCAGACCCTAAACGAAGACATTGTGGAGTAAAGCTAGATCATCCAGATGTACTTATTAGTCTTAGTGTATAGACAAACATTGGTCCACATGCAAGAACCACTCGTTTACAAACAGATTAATTCGAATGTGGCACATACGAATGATTTAAGAGAATTTGTGGAATTCACCAATTTTCTTGGGAATTAATGAGTAGTCCTCATTTTGAGCTACAGTTATGATGGCTTAATCTGAATGAATTCATAGTCAAGATATCATAATAAAATGAAATATATAACTAAGACAAGCTTTGTGCGAATATTCTATGCACCATATCATGATCATTATGTCTTCTCCATTGACTGAGAGTTCTTTTTACTGAGCATTTGTGATTTTATTGGCCAATTTCACCGCGGTACCTTGCAGTAGTTGTCAGGATATTTCTCTCACTTCAACAGCTACTTCGGGTACCTTATGCTGGTCGCTGTTCGTATCATCCTCTTCTGCACCCGACAATGAAGCTTGTCCATCCATATATGGCAATTTTAGCAGCGATGATAGCGACCACATCTCAGGAACATGCACGTCCTCGTGAACAGGTGTCTTTCATCCGGAGAAATTAAGCGATTTACTGACATGTTTGTGCAGTTAATAAAGCGTCTGGGGAATTCTACTTGGAAGTCTTGCACAAGCAAGTATGACAGATTTAAGCTAATAATACGAAAATGTTCTTGCATGAGGTCCACTGAGTGTAAGTCATAATGACGTTAAGATTAGAACTGCAGATAGAAAACCTGAACATGCATTTTAATGTGGTGCATAGAAATGTATCTGATATGTACTGGTAAACTTTGATTTAGAGGCTTGGGAGCATATCAAGTGTTGTGCCCCCAAAAAAAATCCTTCTCCCTCTCCATTCAGACACCATGATCCAGGTGGCCTCTAGTTTCAGCACGGAGCCCAGTCTCGATGTGGTTCTCTCCTCCATCCCGGCTCGAATCTATGAGGCTGTTCACTTCCTGCAGGAAAACATGGACACCTTCACAGCAAGAGTAAAACATCTCACTTTGATTCGTCACTTACAAAAAACTTCCCTGGGAGCATTTTTATCTCCAATCAAATGCCATCTTACCTCGTGCAAAAAGTTATTTTAAAAATGTATTATCCTCCAGAAGCAGTTGCCTTGAGCATACCTGATGAGGAGCTCAACAATGTGCTCTAGTTGTAATGGGATCAACCTCTCACCACTGCTTTGTATTGGTTTTCATAGATGCATCCTTCAAATAAGGCTTGGCAGCATTATTGATTAAAATGCATGGCTTTCATACTTTTACAGAAGAATATATCAATGCCCATTCATGAGACAAGCAGTGAGTGCAGCCATGAACAGTCTTGGCCTTGTTTTTAAAGCCGAGCCGCTCTAATCTTCACTTTGTTAAGAGCAGGTTATTTCCAAGTGTGTTAACTTTAATTTTAACATCTATGTCAGATAAAGTGTAACATTTCCATTTATATCTGCTTTTTTATAATACTTATCACTGTAGGCAACATCAATGCTCTGCTATTGGACACATAGGCCATGGTCGCTCACATGGCAACCAAACCAAATCCTCACAGTTTGAAAGACTCGTCGATGGCGACATCTAGTGGATGTTTTTAGTTCTTACACAATGTTGTAATACGGACCAAACTATCTTTAGAGGTGTGACTTTATATATCAAACTTCAGAGTTCACCGGTTCAAGTACGTGTTTGTGTTGATGTGCGTCTGTGTATCTGTATGTTTATGTGTGTGTGTGTGTGTGTGTGTGTGTGTGTGTGTGTGTGTGTGTGTGTGTGTGTGTGTGTGTGTGTGTGTGTGTAGGTGTACCAGACATGCGGAACTCCAGGTGAACCAGGAACAGGAAGTCCCGCTCCTCATGAGCAGAAGAAGAAGAGCGGCTCCCTGACCGCATCTGAGTACAAACCCTCTCCAACCGCTGGGCTCAGATTGGAGATGCAGGTGTGTGGATGGGGAGATATTATGACTATTTAAGGCACACTAAACAAAGAAGAGTGTAAATGTGAATGTAAGGGTCTGTTATTGTTAGAAGCGTTGTATCATTTATTTATTTTTTAGTGAAAGAAAAGATGCATTATGTCATAGAAAACCTGGAATTCCTGGCTATGTTTGAACCACTTAGTGTCTTATGTTGAGACTTCATTCCAGGATGTCATTGCCTATGTTGCATTTGAGTGCCTTTGTCAAATGCATTACAATGGATTCTACACTTTGTGTACAACACGTAATCCTTTCCTGATTACATTTAGAAAGGGTATTTAATGAGCCTTAAAACCTTTGATGTAAGAAAACAATACTGTCTCTGTCCTCAGGTGTCAGATCTGTCCAGTAAGTTGAGGGAGATGCGGCAGTACTGGACCCAGCTCCCTATGGCACTTTGCAGCAAATTGGCAGCAGGAGGTGCTGGTCAGGATAAATGCTGGAATGGCATCACCAAAGCCAGGTGAGGAAGAAACCTGCTCCAGGAAAACGCTGCTTGTCACTGACTGATCACAAGCTTGTTTAGGTTTAAATTATTATTATTATGACTTCAAGCACTAACTACATCCAGCCTACCTGCTCTCCAAGAATCAAAATGCTCCTCAAATCCAGACTTTGTCTAGATTCTGTCAACGAGATTTCATTTAAACTCAGCATTAAGATTAAGAAAACTTATTTTGGCAATCCATTTCATTTTTCAGTTACATTTCTGTCTACTTTGGAAAAGCTTTGTGAGACTGGATCCCCGGTGCATCGTGTGTGCATTCATTCCTGGATGTTATACATTTCTGATTTCAATCCTTGAACCCGTGTTGCTTTTAACGATGTTCCTGCAACGAAGCTTTTGAACCCACCACTCCCCGATTCTCCCACAGAAAACTGGATTGCAGAGAGTTGAATTCAAGGCTTTTAAGGTCTGAAATCTGTCTTTACAGAAAGACAACTCATGTTCTTTAGCACTTAAAAGCTAAAAGATACTCCTGAGGTCAGGAATATAAAGCGATGAAAGGGGGCGACTAGCTTCTGGTAAAGTTGCTTTGATACACGCCAGTTCTCTTCTTGTTGAAGGCCATGTGTATCCTTTGTGTCATAACAAAGAGGCAACAAGCTATTTCTTAGCATTGAATGGAAATTTATTCTATTGTATTATGAACTGACATTTCTTCCACATACAGCAATTCAAAAGCTCGTGGAGATTCACATCCTGCAGCACAAGCAGTCATGGCCACACACGTACAACCCCAACGCCTCCCTAATCCACGCGTTACAAGTGATTCCATGTTGATATTTATGCATGTTATCTCAACCTTCACACACACATACACACACCTTGCATCCTTTAAAGTGGTTGGATTACAGCCAACTAATGAGATTTGTGCTGAGCATAACACTTAAAAATATGACAGTGAAATGGCGTGTGTGTGTGTGTGTGTGTGTGTGTGTGTGTGTGTGTGTGTGTGTGTGTGTGTGTGTGTGTGTGTGTGTGCCTGTGACATGGGCCATGAAATATAGATGAATCGCTGTCTGCGTTTGACAGATAAAAGAAATTAGTGTGTCGGTGTGGCAGAGTGAATTGTAGCAGTTTGAGACTCTGCAGCGACATCTCGTGGATTTCTTAAGAGCTCAATAAATGTCACACACAAAATTATAACTAATAAATTCTCAGATGCAAGATGGAATGTAGTGTTGAAGTATGGAGTTTAAATAGGGTTACATGAATTCTTAAGCAGCTGCAAGACCATAAATTAAATCTCATCACTAAGCACGTGTTGTGTGTATGTGTGTGTGTGTGTGTGTGTGTGTGTGTTTGTGTGTGTGTGTTTGTGTGTGTTTGTACCTCTATCTTTGTGAGGACAAAGAGTTTTAAACCTGAGGACCCCTAATTTCTCACTATTTTAAAGGGAAATTTGGGAGTTAAAGCAAGGCTCAGATCTTTCATATGACAGACCTTGCTTGCTGTAATCATTCCTCCTATTCACACTCATGACAATGAAGAGATCCATGAAGAGAGGCTTGGTTTAAGGATCGAAGTCTGATTTACATTTAGATTGGTTAAGGTCAGGGTAAGGATAGGTTTGGGCAATCATTCAAGAATATTGTATTTGTACTTTCAATGAAATTGTATCATGACGATACGATGACATCGTATACAAAAGGAAAATCAATGAAATAAAAAAAGCGAATAAAAAAGATAGGGAGATTTTTGTTCTATTAATAGTTTTTTGTGATATGATACATAAGTTAAATATGCTAAATTCAGCTATTTAAACAAAGCACAGAGAAGCTCAGATTACAACACACTGAGGGAGAGTGACTTGATTCTCTGCTTAGGTAGACATCACTGCACTATTTCTTTACATTACAAACAGTTGTTTGATGCAACATTATTGATCTGAATATTGTATAGAGACTCTCTAAGTTTCAAGCAATAAAAAGCCAAAAGCTCGATCTTTATCTCTACTTGAGGCTATCAGCTTGAGGCTACTGGCATAACACACCCGAATCTCTCCACTCCAACTGTCAGTGATTGAGTTGCATTGTGGGTAATGAAGGCACCAGGGTTTGACAAGAAAGAAAAAAAACAGACAATATGTCTGGTTCTGCTGCATGTTGTTGATGTTGATCCTGTTCTTTTTTTTTAAACTGTCCATGGGAGTCAAACAGTGTTGTGGGAGTGTAGAATCGGTGGAGCACTCTTGTCAGTAAAGGTCCTCACAAGTGCAGAAGCACAAGCATCCGTGGGTGTGTTTGTTTGCTTGTGTGAGTTTTATTTGTGTTCTTCAGCTGCTGACCAGGCGCTGTCAGCACAAAATGACTTATCTTATTTACCGTAATAAAATTGAGCACAGCTGTGCAGAGTGAGCGCAAGCATGTGTTTTCAAGTTAATATTCCAATAGAGCTATATACCCTTTCATTAACCAGATCTTCTCCCTTATAACCATATAGATTTTTTTTTTGTTAAACACCAGAACTGCCAATACCAGATGTTGCCACACATTTTCCTTCTATCCCTGCTCTCCTCCAATCAGGTACCTTCCAGAGGTGATGGGTGACGGCCTGGCCAATCAGATCAACAACCCAGAAGTAGAGCTTGACATCACAAAGCCGGACATGACCATCCGGCAGCAGATCATGCAACTCAAAATCATGAGCAACAGGCTGAAAAACGCACTGGATGGCAACGACGTGGACTTCCAGGATGCAAGTGGGTCTCTTTCTAATATTTGAAATGAAAGATAGTGTTAATATTTCGTACAGGGCACACCTTTTATGTTGTGTTTCTGCCTTTCACAAACTCAAACACGCACATATACCCCTGTATGATAGTATTTAATGGTCTGATGCCCTATTTTAAACCAGACCAAATACTCCCAACTGACTGATCAATGGAATTAGAACATTGATTCTATTCATGAAGGTCAAATGGTGCCCACTCAGTAATTAACACTTGCAAAACTGAAAAGTGGGAGCTTATCAGGAGCTATTGAAGGTGACATCTTTCTTGTTTTCCGTCTCACTCCGATGACCGTCCCTAGGTGACGACATCAGCGGCTCAGGAAGCGGGATGTGCGTAGGTGGCCAGTGTTCTCGGAACAGACCGGGATTGTACGCCTACTCGCCAGACAACAACCGGGTCAGAAGCGCAGCCGCGTCTCAAACCCGCCTCTGTGGCCTCCTACTCCTGCTCCCTTTGGCAATCCTGCTGCTTCAGCGATGATGGACCGCCGCTGCCTCCAATCCGACTCTAAAGTCTAGAGGAGGGCTGAACCAAAGGGGGTTTGGTGGGGGGGAAAGATTAGTAACGTAACTTTGCCAAAAAAATGAAAATGACATTTTGGAGAATGAATGGACGACATTTTCTTTGAGCAAGAGAAGCAAAACTTGACAGTGACAATATTCTTTTATTTAGTTTTGCTCAGTTTTAATGTCTTAGTTCGGGTGGGATTCAGTTTGTTGAGCTGGTTTCAATGGATTGTTGGAAGAGAAGATGGAGATGAAGAAGGTGACGAAGACAAAGAGAATGATGGCTGTGGATGACGATGAAGATAATGATGGCGATATTGATTTATTGACACTCTATCAGGTCCATTCAGCTTAACTTTCCAGTCAGAAGGTGGCAGAGCTCAGTGAAAAAATGTTTAGTTCCCCGATATGTGGTGCGTTCAACAAGGCTTGTTTTTTTTATATTTTTGTTTTTTAACTCAAGTCGAGGTTGTCTACCTTTACAAACATTGTGTAAGTTGTAAATGTGTGTGTACATTAGCTAAACGACTGGCACCATATTGAGCCATGAATGTACAGTATAATACTATATAGGCAATGAATCCCCCCCATAATCTGTGATGTGGTCGTCCAGATGTTTTGGTGTGTGTTGGCATAAACGGATACATTCATTCGGATTTATTTCAAATATTGCAGATAAATTATCCCAGTCCTGAAATGTATGATATGTTGTGATTTCACCTCAACCTAACCATCTCGGAAGAAAAAGGAAATGACAACCCTTTTTAACAAAACGAGCAGTGTCATGAAAGCCCTTGTAAACGAGCACGGACGCGCAGTTTCCTTAAATCCATTCATGGCGCACTAATGCCGGAGAGGACTCCTTGTTGAACGCACACCTGCATTAAATAACTTTAAATGAAGTCCAAGCAACACAGTGGCTGATATACAGTAGGTCAAACCAAAGCACTTGTCACACTGAACACTTTTTTTTGTTTTAATGTTTTGACATCAGACATCCCCCCCCCCCCCCCCGAGTACGTTGAACATTAGTGACAACCCTTTCACGATGTTTTGTAACTGCATATGTTAAAGAAGAAATATCAACACTAAGATAACAAATGTTTTGTACAAACAGTACAGGATATGTGCAGAATAGTGACGTCATGTGTACAATTTGCCTGGTGATACATCATTTACTCGGCATGCCTTTCTTGCAGTCTACACTACTATACCGGTACATATGGGACACACAAGTCTCTTGCACATACACACATTTACACACACTGGGGTTGTGTATGAAGCAGATTTTTATTCATCGCTGTATTTAATCACACATTTCATTCATTAAACTCTGTTTGATTGTTGCAGTGGATTTCGCCACGTATATTTTGATTTGATTGTTTCTGATTAGCATCCATTAATAAGAAGGAAGCTCTTTATTTAAGGTCAGAATTGTATAATGTCCTCTGTAGCTCTGGATGCTGGAGCTTTCTAAAGTTTGAGAAAATAAGCCTGAGATGGCCTTGGGAAGTCATCAGCTTGGGCTTGGAGGCTGAAATTGTAAAACAGAATTGTTGTGTGTTATAAACTTGGGACATCAAATTTGAAAGGACGTGGGTTTTTACCAGGCATAGAGGGTCAAACTAAATGATTGAGTTGAGCCTGTGCTGCTTCAATTTGTAACATTTTTTCGCCACACTAGAAGCACATCTGTAAATTGGTTCATCGCTTTGGTCCTAAGTGAAATATCTCAGCAACCATTTGATGGATTGCCATAACATTAGTGTTCGCCAGCAGGAATGAATCCTAATGACTTTGATGATGCCTTGACTTTTCCTCAATAGCACCGCAATGAGGTTGGCTTTTGTGGTTTTTAAGGAAATGTCTCAACAACTATTGGATGGAGCCAGCAGGATTAATTCAAATCACTTTTGGGGTCGCTTAACTTTTAATCCGACGCCATCAGCGGGTCAAAATGTACACGTGTCCAGTACTTGTGTTTATGCCCAAGTACCTGCAAACCGCATTACATTCCCATGAACCTCAGCTGTGCGTAAACTACAATGATGAACATGGTAAACATTATGCCTGCGTGGCATCATTTAGTATGTGAGCAACGTTATTGCGAGCATGTTAAAATGCTGATGTTTACACTCAGCTCAAAGTACCACTGTGCCCATGTACAGCCCCACAGAGCCAGTAGCATGGACACTTTATGTTGTTCAAAAGTCTCCTGCCAGTTCCCCTAACTTTATGGAGGTGCAATACTAAATCACTGGAGTACCCCTATAAGTTCTCTCTGTTCCTCTCAGTGAAAAGTCATCTGATCCAGCTTTTCATTGTGTATCCAGGAATCCATCCATTAGCCACAGAGATATGACCGAGCACCAGTTGCTGTTGTCTTCACATTGCCTGTGCCTGATGCTCTGTGGCCACCAGATTTACCACTCACTCCCTGATTTCGCTCTTTTTCTAGAAAAGCTCAATTTGCCAGCTGCACTACGGCTATAACTAAACATATAACTCTTTGTAACAGGCACTGACAAGCCTCATGTGGCCCTGCTGGAGAAAAAACGGGGCCACGTGTTGTGTGTGGGGACGACAATCCTGCACCAGTCAGGGGGTTTGGAGTTAATGAATGATTTATTTTCCTGATGCGTGCAACATAATGAAGTAGAGCAGCAGGCACATGCACAAACAAGTTTCTGTCTTTGAATGATGGAAAAGTCTTTTCGTGTACAGGGCTCAAATTTCATTTCTCAACACCTGATCTGAACATCTGTCCTTTTTTCTACATCATGTGTCTTTCCTGAATTGCGTCTTGTCCTGTAATTGTGAATGATGTGGAAGTAAAAGTGAAAGCTGAACTGAGATTCAATGAGATGTGGGAGGACACATGTGGCAGCCACAGTCTACCACACTGTTGATTTACCTTGTCTAGACATGAAGATGTATCGACGCTCAGCAATCAAAGAGTTAAGCTGTCCGCCTACATCGCCATGTCCCCCAGGTGAGAGTTACCTCTGAACAAAAGGTGCCACAACTCTCGCTGCACAAATTCAAGAAATGTAACGTAACTCTGGAGACAGCTTAAACATAATCGTTCTGCTCGTGTGGCAGCCGGCAGGTCGAGAATTGATTTCTGGGTCTCCAACGATTTATAATGCCTCCGACTGCTGGCTTTAAGATAAGAAGCATCTCCCTCTCTTTGTCTGCCTCTCTCTTACACACAGACATACAAACAACTCTACAATACTGGTCAATGTGTACAAGGATGCGAGAGCCACCGAATAAAGGGGATTGTGGTAGTGGTACATGGCGTAGTGACACGAAGGCTACTGACAAGTGAAATGTACCGTCTGCCCAGCAAATGAACTGTCTGAACTGGAAAAAGGCAGTGTCACAGGAATGATCTGAACTGTCGTGTTGTTTAGCAGCTTTTCCCCTTTATACAGACAGTGTAAGAGACATGAAGCTGCAGGAGATGAAGGAGGCGAGAGACTGGACAGAAACTTCAAGAGTAAATTGATCCAAGGCCATCAGGGGCTGAAATGTAACTCAGTTCAACTTTTAGCTTGTTGTTGCAGAGGGCCAAAAAAAAGTTTTTCTATGTCCTGTTCACTCACTGCTTCATGATACAGATATGATGCACCTATCCAACTTTTTCTCTCCTGTTAGCAATTTCAGTAGCTCAAAGCACCAATCAAAGACAGATGCTTTTCCCCAAATTTAACTGATTTAAATCTCTTTTTTTTAAGTAAGATGGCGGGAAGCTGGTGATTGTCTGTGGCACTGGCAGCTGAATCAGTCGTGACTGAATGACTGTGAGTAACTGGAAAGAATAAATTCATAATGACATTCACAAATAAACGGTATCTAATGTCACCTGGTAGAAAATACTGCTTCATTTAAGTAATTAACCTTTTACCACCACCCACTGTTCTGCCTGTGGGATGTTGAGAATATGAAGAAGTTTCACAGACAGCGAAGTGTGAAGTAGAACTACGGTGGCCGACATGAAAATGCAAAGACGCAGTTGGCCCTAAATATCTAAAGCCAGTGTTGGTTTGTCCATTCTGGGTTACTGAAGAGGACCCGCTCCGCATGTACATATAAAGGTTCATGCTCATTCTAATGTTTAGTATTTAATCAACTTTAATACACATCTGTCCCAGTACTCCAGGATTTTCCAGCTGTGTTGCCTTCATCAGAGTGGTGTCTGACTGTTATTGGTATACTGGTAACAATGTGACTTATAGATCACCATTAATTGCCTCAACAGAAACCTCAACTCTGGTGAAGTCATAGCCGAAAAAGGTCTGGTGAATGAAGTCTACTGTATCGATGAAGAGCGGTGCTGTGGTTTTGTTCTGATGGACTTGTGTAGTAAGTTGTCAAAAGTCAGTTTACCTCTTGTATGTAGACTAGAACACTTACTATTCATATTACTGCACCATGCTTAAAGACTGCAACTTCCCCTCCTGTCTTTAGGCACGAGACGTGTCCTCTTCATAGACTGTGGGCCTCTCAGTTGAATTGCTGTACTGCAGTCTGACCGCTGGGTGTCGCTGTCCCGTCACACAAGCCGCCACGCCGGGGTAGGGGGGGAGACCTGTCCATTGGGCATTCAGCGTAGGTCAGGTGGAAGGGAACGGGTGATTGGTTTACGATCCGCCATACTGTCGCCTGATTGGACAGAAAGGGGCGAGAGGCGAGAAAGCGCCGGAGATCCACCAGCGAGTGTATCGGCTTCAGTCCCCGCTGACTCTGCCAGTGAAGCACATACATATACACGCGCACCCCCACACACACACACTCATTGGGGGCTGAGATGTGACTGTCAACCAGAGGAATACAGCGTGTTTCTGTGGGATTTTTTTTTTGGTACTGTCAGCCGGCTAATGAGAGAGGACAGCCGGGGAGTGATTTTGGCCATGCGGGCCACTTGGGTTGCGGTGCTTCTCTGTGTGATTACTTCGGTGTGCGCAGTGGAAGGTAGGTGTGCAAAGAGGGGGACGTTTGTCTGTTCCGATGGTGCAGGGTGACGGCTTGAATGAATTTAACTGTGGTAAAAAAAAAAAGATGTCCTGTCAACTGACCTGCTTCTTATTATCTTTGTTATATTCTCATGGACTTTAACTTTCTAACATGAACTTACATTTTGACATTTAGTCTGAGTGACACTTCTTTAGGATTTATCAGTAAGTTTTCCTTGTTCGTCAGGGTGCATCGGGTTTCATATCGGGTTAATTTACCTCTCAACTGTGGAATTTTGGACAGTACAGGAATGCAGCTTGTGTCTTATTGGAGTCACAACCCAACATTTCTGTATTATATGAAATTACAAAATAAGTAAGCTACAGGCTCTGTGTGCTACTGCTCCAGCATGCTCTTCTGAAAATGTTTATTCTGCATTTATACAATCATCTAATTGTCTTCTATAGTAAATATATATAATAATAATCTTGAGGGACACAATGTACATGCAAACTGCTACCAAGCATTAAATAGCATGATAATATTTCCTCCAATATTATGCATTATGCCAATTATGCATTATTATGAAGTTAAAGGCTTGAATTGCACCAGGTATTCACCCATAATCTAATTGTACTTTGTAATGTTCTCTGATGCTGAAGCATATATTGTGTGGTGTTTAGTAACATGATTGTGTTTCTAGTGCACTGGAGTATTAACACGCTCGCTGCTGCACACTTGGAGTGGCAAAGTGAATCATAATTATAGCTCACAGCTGTAGTAGCAGTGGCGGCTGCCACCTTCCCTGCTTCTCCTCCTCCTCCTCCCGCTCCTACCCGACATCACCTCCTGCTCGTTTTCCAAACATAACCTGAAGCCTCTTTTGTTGCACCTCTCCAAGAATGATCTCCTGCTACTTCTCCCAAAGCATCACCAGCTGATGCCCCTGCTGCTCTTTAGCTCCTGCTCCTCCACAAGCATCTCCCGCTGCTGTTGCTCCTCTTAGAGGATATCTTACTGTTGCTGCTGCTTCTCCTCTGCATCCCCTCTGTTACTTCTCCTCACGCATCTCCTGCTGGCAGCGCGTCTCTCTCCAATCTTGCTGAACCTCACCAAGTGTGACCTCCTGCTCCTTCTCTCAATGCATTACGAAGCCCCTGCTGCTCCTCACCCAGAATACTGCTCCTCCAAAAGCATCACCTCCTGCTGCTCCCTCTCTGACAGCTGTAGCTGCTACTGCTCCTTCCTAAGCATTTACTAGTGCTCCTTCTGCCATTTCTTCCCAAGCATCGCTGGGTTGTTTCATCCTAAGCATCACCTCCTGCTTCTCCTTTCCAAGCATCCAATTCTACTACTTCTCCTCTTTCTTAAGAATAACCAAGTCCGCCTCCAGCCACTCTGCAATCCTTGCCAGCTCTTTCTTATGCTCCTCCCCAAACATTACTTACTACTTCTCCTGTTGCTCCTCTCCAAGCATCTCCTACTGGCGGTCCTCCTGCTCCTTCTAGTGTTCCTTTCAAAGAACCACTTATTGATGCTCCGGCTTGTTATCCCCAAACATTAACTGCCTCCTCTTCCTCCTCAAGCATGACCTCCTACTAATTATCCCTCTCTCTCCCCCAAACATCACCTACTGTTTTTCCTATTGCTCCTCTGCAAGTATCTCCTCTTCCTGTTGCCGGCCATGCATCACTTCCTGCTCCACCCGCTGCTCTTTCTTACACTTTACCTGCTGCTCCAGCTGCATTCCTTGCTCCCACATCCTCCCTATCTGTTCTTCCCGCTGCTCCTCTCCCACTCATATCTCCTACTGCTCTCGCCACTGCTGCTCCCCCACAAGATCCCCCTTCTAGGTCCCAGTAGCAGTATCTCTGTTTTTATCTTAGTTTAGTTTAAAAGGATAGACACTCATCCATTGTTGCATCAAGGCCAAACAGACGGTCGGAGGCGATTTAGTCTGCTCAACCAACACGTATAAGTGTGTGTCATCTGTGTAGCCGTTGGATTTTGGATTGAACTTGTAGCTGATGTAACCTGATGGAAGCATAATATATAAGGAAACAGCAGGGGACCGAGACAGCTTCCGTGTGCAATACCAGCAAGTCATGCCTCACAATCGCATGATCGCCCAGACTAACAGACTAAAAAAATGTCTACCGTGTATGTATGATCAAAGCCAGTTTAAAGCACTGTCAGAGAGACAGGGACCCATGTCCTCTACCGCGTCTCCTCCTGTTCCTCCTGCTGCTGCTGCTGCTGCTGCTGGTGCCTTACGGAAGCGCTAGATTAGTCTACTGCTGTGTTTTAATGGTGCGCGTAATGACGGGCTCCGTAGTGAGTCTCCAACATTATGAGACATGTAAATGAGCAGGTCTATTTTGATTAAACAGAACACTGTGTGTGTGTGTGTGTGTGTGTGTGTGTGTGTGTGTGTGTGTGTGTGTGTGTGTGTGTGTGTGTGTGTGTGTGTGTGTGTGTGTGGAGTGAGGTAAGAGGTTAAGATGGAGAAGAGAGACAAATAGGTACAGTGTGGGTGGTTGGTTGTTTTGTGGTCACGGTGGCCTTTTCATGGTAAGTAGGTGCTTAATGAACTGATGCATAAGCTGATCGGAGTCTGTTGATGTAAAACAGACCCACTGCTGACACAGTCACTGCTATTATCTCTGCTCTGTGAACTTTTTCACACTTCTCTGTCAACTTTCAGACGTTGTTTTTTGCAAGAGCATATATAATACATTCACCGGGCCGATATTATTGGCTGATATTAGCCTCTCACAGATATATCAGCATCAATTTATAACTATTGATCGGAGTTTAATCCGTTGTAGGGCTGCAGCTCAAGATTCTTTTATCAATCTGTCTGCCAATTATCTTCTTAAATGGTCAATTAATGGAAATGTGGAAAAATGTCCTTGATAATTTTCCAGAATTATGTCTGGGCGATATGAAGATATATATATATCTGCAAACAGTATAAAATGTATATTATTTATATTTTGGCATTGCCGAGCCCCGCGCACCGAACCACAGATAATTAGTCTACAAAGGTGCAATATTGACATCAGTTGATTGACGCTTTATGTTGTCATTCTCAGACCCAGCCCACCCAAAACAAGAAGAGCTTGTGGAAACAATCTTTTGAAAAGTTTGTTGAAAGTGTGTGCCTGTAGGTCCTCACTACAGGCATAGTTAGAGTCAGTTGTCATAACCGGCACAGTGTGCCTTTTTTTTCTTCTCCACCTTAAATTGTCTCCAGACTCCAGTACACGGAGATAAACTAATACATTAAGGCTGCTTAAGTAGGAACAGTATCTCAGAGATACAATAGTTAACGGATAAATGAAATAATCTATGGAGAAGCCATGCATTCTCTTTGTGAATCTCAAAAACTGATTGCCATTCACTTAAAAAACTCCAGTATTAGTCATACTTGAGTGTTTTCTCTATTTGCCTCTGTGTTTCTCTTGAATCTTCTCTCTGCCCAAACCCTGCTGACTGCTGTGTATGAAGTGAGTATGTTGCTAGATTTGAAATATTTTTCTCTTGATCATATCTGTTGTTTACAAATGTACCCGGCAGCAGCTTTTTGAAAGCCTAAAGTAAGGCAGTCTTTGCAGATTTGGATCAAAAATATTGGAAACGTTTGCTCTCAGGTATGAAAGTATAATGAAAACATCCGTCTGGCTATAGCTGCTTGCTGTCATCTACGTTGCCTGCACAAATACAGTGACCTTTACATTCCTTCAGGGCTTACACCTTTTCATAGATCCCAAAATGCAGTACAGTAATCCATATTTTGACCCTGTAATTTTGGAAAGTCAATGCAAACCCTGACCCAGCGGATATTGTTCGGTATAAGCGCTACATATCCCACCAACAAGCCTTGGGAGGGGTGGCAAAGTCATCTGTGTCTGAACCAAACGCCCAGTCAGCAGCAGGCTCTGTCACTGAAATTGCTGATTTGTGTCAGTGTTGAGTGTTGAGAGGTCGAGGAGTTAATTTATTTCGACTTTTTCCATGTAAGAGCTGCTACTGCAGTCGGAGTCCTAAATTAGCTATCCTGAATTTGTTTGTTGGTGCCGCATGACTCCATGTAAAAAAAATGCACTGCACATATGATTAACTGCACATATCATTCTGCTCCTACACGTAAACTATTTTGGTCCTTTCCCCCCCCGGAGCCGAACACAAACGTGCCGAGCCCCATCTGTCATCTTCTGGGAACGCTAAAGGTTAAATATCGTAGATGTGTGTGTGTGTGTGTGTGTGTGTGTGTAACTAATGATGAACAAATTATTTCCTCATACTTATTGCAAATAGACATGCAGATGATGCACTGGACGTACACAGCACTGCCGCCACACGTACCTACACACACACACATACTGTACCCTGCACCATGCTCTGCCAGCTCATGTTTTAAAGATGTGGTTTCTATATTCATCTGGTGACAGGTTATCAATGTGACAGACACATTGTTGAACTGGGGAAAAGTAGGAGCCTGAAAGAAGATCCTTCACACCGGTCCTGAGGCTTTTTGCTCCAGTGTTTCTCAGTCTATTTTTCCTCAGGGCCTCCCGTCAGTATAAAATATTTATTTCCATGTAGCATTCAAATTGTTTCAGAATACATTTTCTTCTGTAAGGTACTTGGAAGCTGTGGGGATATTTACCTTCTGCTGAGAGACTCAGATTCCTGGGCTTTGGTGCTGTGTGTTTCCCACAGTGAATTGGGCATCAAGAAGCAATTTCTGATCAGTAAGTCTGGTTTTGGAAACTCTGCTTCCCTGATCCCACACGGGCTATCAGACCGCAATATCACAGCTTTCAGTAGTTCAGGAAGTAATTTCCAACAAAACATGCTCAATGTTTACTGAGGTGTGATTAATAACTTCTATTAGTGTGAAAAGATATCCTTGACTATGTATCTTCACAGCTTGGCTGTGAATTTTCACACAGCTCGACAATCCTTCGAGCATTCGAGGGAGAACTTGTTGTGATAAGTCAGTCGTGTCAATTACGGAGGAAAGATAGCTTTTTGTTCATGCGTACTGTTGGCAGAATTTCGATACCAAATGTTTGGGTCACAATGTACATCTCTGTCTAATGTGGATTGTGGATGAGATCTGTGCAACTTAATGTTCAATAGTTTATACTGTAGCTGCAGCTTTAGCTAGTTTTTCAGCTAGTTTCTCATTCATTTTTTGATTTTCATTGTAACTGAATTACATACAGAGACCTTATTTGGCACTTTGTGCTCGCAGTATTGTAACTAGTGACTGATTCTAGGATTCAGATAAACAACAGAATGTAAAAAATCACAATATTGCACTAGAGCTGAAGCGCATACACAGTATCACTATGTAGAGGTTACAGGTTTAGATCCTACAACTTTCCAAAAGTCCTTAATTGATCTTAAATTGCAGAGAATGCATCAGTGGTCTGCACATACAACGTAAACCTTTAACCTGCTGAATACATTTTCTTGCACACTTTCAGGGCAGCAAAACAATCTGTAAACACAACATTTACACATTATCACCTTACAAAGTAAAGATGTCCGCTACCACTATTTGTTCCTCTCAAGATGGCGCCGTGGACGGCTGCCATGGTGTGTTGGTGCGCATTGTTTTGTGTTGTTTTTGTTGTAAATACTGTTTTCTGCTGCGATACCTGGAGCTCTTTCACCAGAGATGAGCTCATGAACATCAGGGGAACAACTCCAGCGGACTTAATTCCAACTTTTCTGTTAACTTCTGTGGAATTACTGGACATACCTTAGCCCGTGCAGTGAAACGCCGTCGGAGAGGGAAACGGGCCGGCGCGCTTGTGCGTCTCCGCACACGTGGATTTTGTACACCGCTACCGGGTATATTTCTCTCCAACGTCCGCTCACTGTGCAATAAACTGGACGAACTTCAGCTACTGGTGGGGGAGACAGAGACTTTTCTGCATCCTCCGTTTTGTGCTTCACTGAGACCTGGCTCTGTGGATCGATACCCGACTGCGCTCCAGCTGGCTGGCTTCCAGCTGTTTAGAGCGGGCCGCGACACGGAGCTCTCCGGCAAGTCGAAGGGTGGAGGTATCTGTTTCTACTCCAACAGTGTCTGGTGCAACGATGTGACAGTGATTCTACAGCATTGTTCTCCTGATCTGGAATCTTTCTTCATCAACTGCAAACCCTTTTACTCCCCCCGT
The DNA here is from genome assembly GCA_032191485.1 of Leptoclinus maculatus. Classification (NCBI taxonomy): domain Eukaryota; kingdom Metazoa; phylum Chordata; class Actinopteri; order Perciformes; family Stichaeidae; genus Leptoclinus; species Leptoclinus maculatus. Next base: position 12,883,872 of record JAVDOI010000004.1, on the reverse strand, counting down.
GAGTTTGCTTCATTCATCCTGTTCGGTGTTTACATGCCGCCGCAGGGCAACGTGCAGGAGTCACAGCGGACACTCGCCGAACAGATACGGTGTGTGGAGCAGACCTACCCGGACTCTTTAGTTATTGTCCTTGGCGACTTTAACAAAGGAAACCTCAGCCATGAACTCCCTAAATACAGACCGTTCATTAAATGTCCAACCAGAGAGGAGAACATTCTTGATCACTGTTACACCACAATCAGCGGGGCCTATCACGCCGTCCCTCGAGCTGCACTGGGTCTCTCTGACCACGTCATGGTCCATCTGATTCCTGCTTACAGACAGAAACTCAAGCTCTGTAAACCTGTGGTTAGGAAATTCAAGAAGTGGACCAGTGAGGCTCTAGAGGATCTTCGGGCATGTTTGGACTGTACAGACTGGGACGTTTTCAGGACTGGTACCAACAGTCTGGACGAGTACACAGAGGCTGTAACTTCATATATCAGCTTCTGTGAGGACAGCTGTATTCCATCAAGCACCAGGGTGAATTATAACAACGACAAACCCTGGTTTACAGCAGAGCTCAGACAGCTAAGGCTGCACAAGGATCAGGCATTTAGGAGTGGGGACAAGGACTTGTACAAAGAGGCAAAGTACAGGTTTAGCAAGGCGGTGAGAGATGCTAAACGACTGTACTCTGAGAAACTGCAACACCAGCTCTCAGCAAATGACTCTGCTTCTGTCTGTAGAGGTCTCAGACAGATCACCAATTACAAACCTAAACCCCCCCACTCCATGAATGACCTCCGCCTGGCAGACGAGCTGAATGAGTTCTACTGCAGATTCGAAAGACAATGGGACAGCCCTGACTCCATCCCCCACAGCTCCATCAACCAGCCCCAGACCACCAGGTCCCCCTCCCCCAGCTCAGCAGGGGCTCATGACTCTGTACCACCCTTCTCAGCGCCCCCCTCCCCAGTGACGACTCTCTCTATTCTGGAGAGAGACGTCAATAGGCTTTTTAAAAAACAGAGCAAAGCAGCCGGCCCGGACTCTGTCTCCCCCTCCACCCTGAACATTGTGCTGATCAGCTGTCTCCGGTGTTCACAGACATCTTCAACACCTCCCTGGAGACATGCCATGTACCAGCCTGCTTCAAGGCCTCCACCATCATCCCTGTCCCCAAAAAACCCAGGATCACAGGACTAAACGACTACAGGCCCGTCGCCTTGACCTCTGTGGTCATGAAGTCGTTTGAGCGCCTGGTCTTGTCCCACCTAAAAGCCCTCACTGACCCACTCCTGGACCCCCTGCAGTTCGCCTACAGAGCCAACAGGTCTGTAGACGACGCAGTCAACTTGGCTCTACACAGGAACCTACGCCAGGATCCTGTTTGTGGACTTCAGCTCTGCTTTCAACACTATCATCCCGTCTCTGCTGCACGACAAGCTCTCCCAGCTGCACGTGCCCGACTCCACCTGCAAGTGGATCACAGACTTCCTGTCTGATAGGAAGCAGCACGTCAAGCTGGGAAAGCACGTCTCAGCATCCTGGACCATCAGCACCGGTTCCCCCCAAGGCTGCGTTCTTTCCCCTCTGCTCTTCTCCCTGTACACCAACAGCTGCACCTCTAGTCACCAGTCCGTCAAGCTCCTGAAGTTTGCGGATGACACCACCCTCATTGGACTCATCTCTGGTGGGGATGAGTCCGCCTACAGGTGGGAGACTGACCATCTGGTGACCTGGTGTGGCCTGAACAATTTAGAGCTCAACGCTCTAAAGACAGTGGAGATGGTGGTGGATTTCAGGAAGAACGCAGCCCCACCAGCCCCTATCACCCTGTGTGACTCCCCCGTCGACGCTGTGGAGTCCTTCCGTTTCCTGGGCTCCATCATTACCCAGGACCTCAAGTGGGAGCTGAACATCAGCTCCATCATCAGGAAGGCTCAGCAGAGGATGTACTTCCTGAGGCAGCTGAAGAAATTCAACCTGCCAAAAACAATGATGGTGCACTTCTACACTGCCATCATTGAGTCCATCCTCTGCTCCTCCATCTCCGTCTGGTACGCTGCAGCCACAGCCAAGGACAGACTGCAGCGCATCATCCGCTCTGCCGAGAGGGTGATTGGCTGCAATCTGCCGTCCCTCCAGGACTTGTTCGCTTCAAGGACCCTGAAGCGAGCAAGAAAGATTGTAGCCGACCCCTCTCACCCTGGACATGATCTGTTCGTGCCCCTTCCATCTGGCAGGAGGCTGAGGTCCATCAGGACCAAGACCTCACGCCACACGAACAGTTTCTTCCCGTCCGCAGTCGGGCTCATTAACAGAGCCCGGGTCCCCCACTGTCATCCCCAGGACAATTTCCTTCTGGTCACTCCCCTGCACATTCCTGTTTCTTTATTCAATCACATTCGACACTTTTAACATTTCACTTACATTTCACTTGTTTTACAGTCCTGTTATCTGTTTTTGTTGTGCACTTTATTTTATACTTTATCTTATATTTTATTGTAAATTTTAATATGTCTCTATTTCCTGCACTGTGTTGATTGTTGTTGATTGTTTAATGTTGTTGTTTATTGTTAAATGTTACGCACCACCCGCCATGACAAATTCCTTGTAGGTGCAAACTTCCTTGGCAATAAACGATTCTGATTCTGATTCCCGATACCGATTCAAATTGCTGACAACGTGCTAGCTCCAAAGTCACACTCTCCGCTAGCACTTGCTTGTTGATCGGTACAGCCCATGTGCAACTCTCAACAGAGAGGAGAAAGAAGTGAGATGGCTCACTCGTTGGCTACTTCCAACAACTATTTTGGACTTGATCGTTTTTTTCCAGAGCTGATGATGGAAGTAACAAACGAGTGAGCCAATCTCTTGCTTGTTTCTCATCACTGTTGAGAGTTGCACATATGACACCTGTTTTTGTTTTTGTAGTTGTTGTTCTTGTGTAGCGTTAATGATCTGATAAACCATAACCTGATATTGGAACAGTGCATATAGACTTGTGGACTTGCAGATTACTTTCGGCTGTATCTGAGGAACTTCTGATACTGGTTTAGGTATCGGAACAATTCTATGATAAGATCGATGTGCATGTTAAGTGTGTGCAAACAGCTGCCTATTTAAACATCAGTTACAGAGCAACAATAGCATTCATTCAAAGTTGTCGTTTTGTTCACCTGATGAATCTAAGTTCAATGTTTAAAAATCTTTTAGCTCTGTTTTGTTCTCCACCAACTCCTGAGGATAATATCTGTCTCTTTTGCTGCTAATTGCTCCACTATGATTTCACAAGATACTTGCACATTTGTTCTGCCTGTCACTTGCGCTTTGCAGGCAGTCTGCTGTCGGTTTATCAGGGCTTAAATAAGGTGGAGCTTTTAGAGTGAACCAAAAGATCAAAACAATGAGCTGAGAGACACTAAAGTTATCAGTAGAGTTGAAGGGATCATATAGCAGCTTTAAGCTTGACATGGAAAATCTGCGCTGGTGTCTTACCTCATCTAGAAATTGCTGTGAAACAAGACAAGTCGTTTCTCCTGCAACCTGCTCAGTGAATATACAGTTCATATTAACAACAGTCAATCAGCATCTAAGCACCTTTTATTACAAACATTTACCTCCAATCACTATTTCTCCTCCACAGCTGCCATCACTGACATGTTTAAAAAAAAGCCTAAATTGATTTTAGCTGCAGAGAGAAGCAGAAGGCTTGTGCATAATAAAACACTTCACCACCCAAACTCCTCAGGTTATTTGCATAACAAACCAGTCTAAATAGATTATATTTCCCAGATATGAGACTATAATTGATACAGAGCACTGGTGGGCATAAAAGGAATGAAAGAATCCTTTGTTTTCACCTAAAATTCCCCTTTTCCTTTCACTTGGATCCATTATGCTGTCACTTCAACTAATTTGCAGCTCAAAGAGACACATCAATACACCGCCATACTAGACAGATGGAAATGGCATGCTCCTTGAGTTGTTCTGTCTCCTCCACATGCAAGGTAAGCGATAGCAACAATTGCCCTTTGTTTCAGGCTAAGGCAAAACTATTTTGTTTCAGGCAAAGGTAAAACCATTCCTCTACACTCTTGCAGTAGACCTCATCAATAGATAAACACCTTATTTCATCTTGGCCTCTCGCCGACTTCTAAACCTGCCGGCCGTAGAAAAGAAAAAACAGGGAGAATGAGAGAATTTGAAATATGCATTTACTTCTTTTGAATGCAAATTAGGCCTAATGGGAAGGAAAGATGGCTCCAGATTGCAGTTCTTTTAGATATCCTGGAGTGATGGCACAGCACCATTATTCCACCTCAGAAGTGTTGCATGCATATTCTTGTGTGGTGCTGGCTTGAAGTATACAGAACGTTAAGTAATACACTTAAAATGAATATCACAATTACATCCAAGAACAATGAGGTCAAACCTGGTTGTAATGCGAACACGTTTTTTATATTATGGCTGCTACTAACTATCCTTTACATTGTCGCTTAATCCCCGTTATCTGTTGAAATAATTGCATGGTTTATAAAAAATTTCAAATGTATTGTAAAATACCCATCACTTTTATTTTTTGGAGGGGGGGGTATTAAATGTACAATTATATAATATCTGCTGGAATCACTGAATTTTGTTAAAGAAATTATTTAAAACCCTATTTTTTCTGATGAATCAATAAGTTATTCGACACTAGGGTTCATTTAATTTACGTGTTAGAATTGTTTTCATTCTTTAGTCTCAAGCTACAGTTTGGAAATCAAGAAATGGAAATACACTTCATCAGTTTAGCAGTTAATTGCCAACCAATCTCAGAACCCTTCGGCGATCGGTGTGTGACGACAGATATATTTCTGGGGTTCTGGTGAAGCCAGCAGATACCCGGGCCAAGCCTTCCTTTTGCATGCACTGCTCATTGTCTCCAGTCGGATAAGCAACTTGAGATGTGAGACTGGAGTTGAGAGACAACATGTACGTTTGTTTCACGAGTAGCCAGTTAACAAGCTCATTTCAAACCAATAAAAAGCTAAATCATCATCAGATGATAGCCGGCGTGTTCCAAGATTGAATTTCGGCCAATGCGTTCCGCCTCTTTTGCTCTCAATACTGATTGTTTACCTGCATTCATTCGAAGCCTGATTGAAACAGAACTTCTGATACCAAAACCTTGTCCTGTTCTCTTTAGCATATGAATGCAGAATTTGTTGATAGAGAGTAATTGCATACAATCAGTAAGGCATAACTGAGTTAAGCTTTTGTGATTACTTTTTTCACGAGTAACGATTACAGTCTGAAATTCATGAACATTTCGGTTGCTAATCCTAGTAACTTTGACATTTTTGGGGATTGTTCTCTGTCGCAGCGGGAGCGTGACGTTTGTTTTGTGTTTTCTTAGTGTTTAGCGGACAGACGTGTCAGCTTAGCTCGAGGTGTGGGGAGGCGGTTCGAGGTAAAATGCTTCTCCAGGGAGCTCCAAGTTGTCTTACAGTACATGCTGTTTTTTGTTAGCTTGCCAACGTCGCAACCTTCAACCAGTAATCACAGGGTTGTTCAGGTTTGGAAGGTGTTTACAGTCCCTTAGCTTCACTGAGCAGACAGCCTGTGTGCAGTCACTGGGTCTAATGCAAAGTGTCCTGTGACATAAGCTAGATGTTCGTGGATATACTGTACCTTCAAACTAGACTGAAAATGGTTCAACCCCATCGTTTAACACACAGAATATGTAACATGTGGGCGAGGAGGTTTTTAAGTCGTTTAAAAGCATCCTTGATGGGACTGAGTAATGTAATGAGTGGGATAACGTAACAAATTACCTTTGCTGTTGTTGAGTAATTAACAGTAGTATCGGAGTATTATTGAAAGTACTCCCTTCTATTCGGTTGTGTTCTTTCCTCTGTATGCTGCATACTGCAGCTCTGAGCTTTAGACCTTTATAGCTCAGCATATGATTGAACATAATGGCCCATTATTTATTTGCTGGTTGAGAGTGGGCTCTCTGCCAGCATCTTCAGGGATCCTGCCGTGGGCATATGGTCTCACAGATAGCCATGCTGGATATTAAGGACTGTGTCAGTGTTGAAGCAAAAGAAAATGGGGAGAGAACATAATGGGTGAGACAACGCACATCAGTGAATTCACCTCACCTTGAAAATGTTTTTTTTGGGGGGGGGGAAAGTGCCTCATCCGGAATTTGAATCAGTTTTGGATTTGGAAGTATGTTTTGCCGGCTGTATTCATTCCTCCTGTTGATACAGACCGCGTTCCCTCGTGATGTGCTCCTAATCTAAGTAATGGGGGACAAAATCCACAGCCCTCGTTCAGTGGAAAACAGCTTTATCTGAAGTTAATATGAGGCATTCTGAGTTGGACAAATGTTGATATCCTTCAATTAGATTCCCTCTCTGTGTTTCCCTGTTAAGCTTGCAGTGGAGGAAAACAAGATGTTTTTCTTTTTCTATAAAGGCTGTAACTGAAGAGATATCCACTAAACGCTTTTTAGCAAAGGGACACGGGTGAGGTTTGAACCCAGACTGGTAAGTAATCAGCCTTAGTGCTTGTGGAGCATCACCACTAACTACATTGGAGGTGCATTTGGAAAACCTCTTTCAATATTCATATGGGCACCTGACTATCATTTTAAGATGGACTTGAAAAACTGTGAACCTTTCCTTTAAACATTTAGTCAAAAACTGTAAAAAAAAAACTAAAGTCTATCATGATCAAGGTGATGTCAACCAGCAGGCAAAAAACCTAAAAATAATCCTCACAATTGAGAAGCTGGAGACGGCAAATGTCTGGAATTTTTCTTGATAAATGACTCAACGGATTTACTTTCAAAATCTTTTTTTCTCTGTTTGCTGTTAATTTAATATCATAATCAACGGCCTAATTGAAATCTCCCATTTTCAGCAGCTGTCAGAAACCAAGAATTATTTGTAGTATTTAAAAAAAAAAGAAAAAGCAATATCAGTTCATAGTTGTAGTTCTCTACCTGCGCAGAGTACAGGTAATATTATCCAGTGTTGCCATTTCAGTTTAAACTTTGATCAACTCACGGTAGGTTGACCAAGCGCCCATGCTCTTTTAAAGCTGCTTCACGCTTGCTCGGTTTCATCCACACCTGCCTTTTACAGCCACAGGCTGACCGCTAAGCTGCTCAGGTGGAGCTGTGGGTATTCAGTGATTCTGCTCTGGGATAGATGGAAACTGACCGCAGGAAAAAGAGAGATTACTACTCAGGTCCGACACGTGTGCTCTGAGTGTCGGCTTTTGTCTGGCAAAATGTCACAGGCTTGAACGGTGCACATATCGAGACCCAACATTTCAGGCCTTATTTTTTCTTCTCGTTTTTTTGGGGCCTTTTTGTTCTCCTGACTAAATTTTCATCACAACAGGGGCAAAGCAAAAACCAGGGCAGAGCAGACAGGCGACGGGGACAATTTTAGTTTGACAGTTTTACTCTGCGTGACATCAGTTCATCAGAAAATCTCCTGAGAGATGGAGAGTGCAAAAGAGGGATGGAGGAAGAAAGAAAACGAGTCAAAGAATACATCAATACAGAGACGATGAACCCGGTGGTTAGTCCTCTGCAGTTTGATATATGGAGCAGAGAGCCAATAAGTGTCAGGTCCCTCCCACTAGGGAGCCATTTTAACAAGCTCTTAGTGTTTGAGTGGCTGTTAGCAGCCTTGTAATCCAGACTTGCAATGTCTGACTGCTGTGGAATTAACATATTAAAGCTGTGAACTCATACAAAGGTATACACAAGTAAGCAAAATATATACTCCAAATGGGGAGCCACAGCACACACATTACGATCTACTGCTCTGGCCCTGTGCTATTCCTCTGCGGAATATGCATGTCCAGTTTGGGAGAGGTCAACCCATGCCAAGAAACTTGACCCAGCATTGAACAACACCTGCCGCCTGATCACTGGCTGCTTGAAACCCACCAACACAAGCAACCTTCACCTCCTCGCTGGCATTGCCCCTGCTGATATTAGACGGGAAGTTGCCAGCCGAGTCGAGAAAACAAGATCTACAAGTGATGAACGCCATCTCCTCCATGGATGTCACCCTCCGGCCCAACGGCTAAAATCAAGAAGAAGCTTTCTCAGCCATGTCCAGCCCTTAATAAAGTCTCGGGAAGAAACCAGAATCCAACTCTGGAGGGAAAAGCTTGAGAATGACCCTCCTCCAACTGTCATGGAAATACCCCCCACTGAAAACCTTCCCCCTGGCCCAGAAGCACCATGGGCTCAATGGAAAACATTAAACCGCCTCAGAACAAGAACGGGACGATCAAAAGCTGCTCTGGTCAGATGGGGCTACAAGGCTGGCCCAACCACCTGTGAATGTGGAGAAGCAGACCATACTATGGAGCACTGCCTTGTCTGCCCTCTACTACCCAACCCTTGCAACTCAAAAGACCTTGCAGTGTTCAATAAAAATGCAAAGGACTGTGTAAAGAAATGGGAAAATGTCATATAACCATCACGCTTCAGTGAAACGAAAAGAAGAAGCAAAATATAGCAACCTCTTTTTTTATTATCATTCTTTCAGGTATCGTCTTAGATAAAGATAGAAGAGATGGGAGGTACAATGCATGCAACATTCTGTTGGTCGTGAGCCAAATTCAATATCCACACTGCAAACATTCAGCTACATTGCAAACATACAATGTGTGCTTTAAGCCAATGGTCCACCTGGACACTTCTGAGCTCTAACACATTTCTTCACCTCAAAATGAGAAAATCTATTTTTTATGTGGGTCCTGGCCTGGAGTAAAATCTCCTTCACTGGGACACTGACCTCTTTGGTGTACTCTTCAAGCTCATGACTCTTGCAGCTCTTTCTGACAGAACCATCAGTACACTAACGGTTAGCTGTCATGCCGGAGAGAAAGTCAGTCAGCCAGGAAGCTTACTCCTTTCCTTACAAAGTAGGCATTTTAACAGCGGGGGCGTTTTTTGGTGGGATTAATTCATTATATCAATACATTTTTTTGGTTTTCATACTGCGAATGAAGGCATCAACCAATCAGGTTGTGTGAAAGGGACATATTAAAAATGTACACTATAATGTACAACAACAAGGAGGCTCCATAGTCGGGACCAAGACGGCTAAACTTAACCCTTGTCAAGCTTGACAAAGGCAGCGCATACCGGATCCACACAATGCGTTTGTCAGAGGGAACTGTGTTGCAGTCCAACTTGTACATCACTTACTCTACACTGCTTCTCTGAGTGTAGAGTATATATATTTAAGGGACTTAGGAAGGCCACAGCAAAGAGTAGGCTTGCACTCACCCAATTTATACTTGAACACTGACAAGCTGTGCTTTAAGACCCTCCGAAAGTAAAAGACAGCAGTGATGGGGCAGATGGGGAGGGAGGGAAGCAGACATTCACAGAAGAAAAGTGGAGTTGGATGCAGCTGTTGTATTGCAGCCCTGAGGGTGGATCCAGGAAGAGTCACAGGCTCATCTCTATTACAGTAGATCAAGCTCTGTGCATATATGTGTATAAATGCACTCAAGCGAAGCAATGCGTTTGACTGCCAACACTTGACTTTGACAACCCTCACACACACACACACACATAGCATCTTCAGGGCACAGATGATGAGCTTGGTACCCATCAAAGTGACGTGGAAACACTGCTGATGGTAAAACTAAACTCGGAGGAAAAAAAGACACGGTTAAAATCTGAGTCATATCTGAAGCTGTATATTAACAATATCTTTTCTCTGAGATTAACTGAACTCCCGTTTATCCCCTTGTCCTTCCTCAAACCCCCCACCAGCAACTCATCCTCCGAAGGTTTCTACCTCGAGGAGCAAACTTAAAACTCTGCTCCCATGGCCAAACGTGTCTCTCTTCATTGCTGAAATTGTTTAGGTATGCTTGGTTTACCTTAGCTTGCATGCAGCATTTACATAACCATCGTCACTGACTCAGAAAATAGCTGTGGCATGTCACGGTACAGGCGACCTTTGGGCGAACTCTGCTTCTTAAATTACATATCTTCACGTCTAAATCTGTTCCCCCTCACCTCCGTGACACAAAACTGGTGGGTTTATGAACAGAGAAATGGATTTTGAAGAGTTTTTCATGTCTGTTCAGTGCTGGCACTTGATTTCGCAGCACCTCTCCAAAATGTTTAAAGTGGCCTCTCAGAATTTAAATGAGTAACAGGAGATATGAAATGCCACATGTTAAAGCATCTTATACAGCAATCGAAAATGTCTATTCCACTGTTTGGAACAGTAATGATAAATTAGTAAAAATGTATTGGGAATCTATTTGCAACTACTATTTCATAGAGGCGGTTTAATTTTATTTACAAGTTGTGGCGGGCGTAATAAACTGTAGCTTTATCCTAAATTCTTTAAGTCTTTACAAAAATGTCCATGTTGTTACGTTGGAGGGTATTGCATATTGTGTTATTTTATTGCCAAAGTGATTGTGTAATTACTTAAAGACTAAAGTCATTTCCATTTCAATTGTATGAGTGTCTCATCCAGCATTTGTAGCTACACTTACGGAAAAAATAATGCGTCGTACACGAAATTATTTTGTAAGTTATCCATCAATCATGACCGATGAAGTAAAAAGATTGCTAAAGCACACACAGGGCGGGTGGATGGGTCCAAAAACAGCAATCTCTCACCCAGGAGATCGGTGTTGGTTCCCCGTGTGATACGAGACCTCAACGTTGATTTATTTGTCACGTAACTTGCGTACTTCGGTAATGGCATTTCCGAAGTTATTTTAACCCAAATGTCAATCTTTTCTTAAACTAATAGTTTTGTTGCCTCAATCTAACCGTTTCCTGTGAAAATGGTTTGTTTTGAAAAGACACAATGAATATGCACGATGAAATGTAAGTTGTGGCATTTTCGCACTGCACATACTTAGAACATATATGCAAATGTTGCAACAACACATGCGGTTCTTTGTGTACATGATTATTTATACATGTATAAACACAGAACGTGTGTACAGTGTGCAATGTCAGTGTAATATGAGTATTTTAAATTATGGTCTATAGACTTTGGTTTATAGTGGGAATGAGTGTAGTGGTATGGTAATGTACAAAACTAGCACAACAGAAAGTTTCATGTCCTGTATTAATGCTGTGTGGAGGATGAGGTGGAAGCTGCTCTGAAGTCTGGTGGTACGGCAGCTGATACCTCTATCGCTTGCCAGCCGGCAGCAGGGTGAACAGGCTGTGGCTCTGGTGGGTATTGTCTTTTAGTATCCTTTGAAAACAATTGGTTAGTAATCCACAGTTTGCTCAGCAATGTGACGTCTTTTGATTTTCTGTTGATCATGATTAAGTTTCTCTGCCAAAATCAATCCTCAAAGGTTGAATCTTTTATGTACTCTTTTAAAATAAAGACAGATTTAGGATGGGTAATATATCTGTGTTTTGTCTGGATATGAGGATAGATATTGTCTTAGATTTTTGGATATTGTAATATCGCAATATGGCACAAGTGACTGCTGCCCAAGATTACGTCTTCAAATGTCTTGTTTTCATCTCAACCAAATATATTTAGTTAACATTGATATAAGATAGAGAAAAGCAGCAATTTGTCACATTTGAGAGGCAGTTCTGAGAATTTCTGACAATTTTGGTTTAAAAAATAAAAAGGAAATATTTGTTTTAGCTGTGGATTTCTTTTTTTCAATGTGAGCACCACAAACACTTTTAATCTCACATCCATTTTATTGGTGGAAATGCACAAATTGAAGAAGTCTCGAAGCCTCAACATATACAACAAAAATATCTGTCTGCATGACTAGAGAGACTAATAGTATACTTTCTATATCCATTAGTAACATATAGACAACACCAACCCAGTGCTGCCTCATGATCTACAAAGGTGTCTTCCTCTCATGGCTCACGCCAGCAGCTACTCCACCCTCACATTGTGGTTCACAGTGAGTCTGGTAGTGTGCAGCTCCACGCTGACAGGACCAAGCTTCATACTGTGCGAGCATGTGTCTCTCAGACATGTTGCACACTCCGAGTTAGCACAAGGTGTCTCACTGAGTGAGCGGATGTCTTCCAGGCTGGCTTCGGCAGAACATCTGTCAACAGATTGAGCCCTCTGATAGATTGAGACTGTCAGGGGAGATACAGCAGAGGCATGGTGGCATGTGGTCAGCTGATATCTTTCTCTTTCTTTGTTAATTTCTGTCTTTCTCTGGCTGTCTCCAGGGAGACAAGCGGAGACACATGCTGACATGTGATAAACAGATCTGTGACTAATGGTCTGTCTTAAATGAATACCAATTAGACGATTAGACAACCTCTTTTATGCCAAGCAAGGAAAGGCAAGGTTAACGGTCTAAGGCTTAAAGCTGGAGTCTGCTTGTTTGTAATTATCTTCTTATATCCCATATATGGGAGGGGGATGGGATAAGACTAAAACTGGCATGGCTTGGTGATGGGCTTTGATTTTTGGGAAATATTGATTGGCTTGTCAGGTCATGCTTGTTCTGGTGTATAATGTCAGTAAATTAAAGAATATGTTTAAATAAATCATATCGTGACTAAATCATATATTGAGGTATCATGATACACAATTAGGTCGTCTAAATTGATAATGACAAGCACATACTAACTCATAACAAAACAGAAATCCTGTTCATTTTGCACCTAAGTTCTTCATAAAATGAGAAAATACTTGGTACCTTTAATTTGTCATGTATTTAATTCACAAGGGGGTGTACAAAAATAGGCTTTACCGTGTGGTTATTTCATTTATTTATTCATTGAATTACCAGAAAACATGCTATATTATGATGTATATCGTTATCAAGATATTAAATGACATATTTATGAATCGGAGATTTTGTCCATATCACCCAGCCCTACTCCTAAACAAACAACACACCTGCCAACTGGAAAACCAACGTAGATTCCCTGAACCTAAAAAAAAAAAAAAAATATGCACTTACAGATCACTTAGTTTTACCTTGTTTTCAATCTTACCTGGCAACCCAAAAGACAATGGAAAAGGAAGATATGATGGTCATGCTTTCATTGTCAGTTGGTGTCAGAATTGATGATATTGACACAGGAACATTAATGACAGTTGTAAGAACATTTTCAGCTGAGAAAAGGGCTTTCACTTTTTAGTTATTGTGATACATTAACGGGTCTTTTTCTGTCCTCGTTTAGTATTCTTATGATTATGCAGTGAATGACGGCAATAATTAACACTCAACACCAAAATTGCCTCGTTGCTTTTTGCATGTATGGCAAGGCAAGAGTAAAATATGTCAACTGATGAAAAAGACACAGAGAATACATTAATTAATTAATGCTGTCTTTGAAAAAAATAAGTTGATTCTGTGAAGAATTTAAGTATTAAAAATAGTATTAGTATGATTCCTAGCACCTCTAGTGGTGAATAGTAGTGTCACAATAATAAGAATGTCACAATATGTTAAAGGATCACAAAATAGGTTAAAGATTCACATTATAGTTATTTATGGAATGTATTCTATGTTTACAGGAGGTTTACTGATAGAGGATATTATATGTTACAGTATATTGACACATAGAATGTATTAAGCCATAAAAGCATAGTCACTGTAGGTATTAAACACTGTAGAGAATAAGTCTTAAAGGGTCAGATATAGGGACATCTGAGACCATAAAAGGAGAGGTCCAGCGGAGATGACAACACCATAAAGGACTAGCCGATCCAGGCCATAAAGAGGGGGATGAGAATTCGGCCATGAGGCTGCTACGAGGGAGCCGTGGCATGAAGTGTTGATTAGAGGAGGAACCAAGATGACCAACAAGCCAAACACTGATTGGCTCAGACATTGTTTTCAGCAGTTTTGTGACAGTTGGAACACTTTCCTTCTATTCAGCAATATATAAGGCTTTGTTTGAGGGATCATATCATGCCTTGCTTTTTTCAGAACCTCCTTAAATGGAGAACTGTGAGGGTGAGTGTGTGTGTGGATAGTTAATTTAGTTTGCATTTGTTATTAAAATACTTGTTTTACTTTTAAACTGGATTCTGTAACTTTTTGGGTGCGCCTGCGCAGTAAGTAGTAAATAGACAAGGCACCCAGTCAGCGGCCTCCCCTCCATTCAGGAAAAGTGAAGCCTTAACAATTCTAACATCATATACATATTATTGTGGCTAGACTCAACAAATACATACTGTAGATAAGAAATGTGTCAATTACAATGGATAATTATTGATTATGTCAATCAAAGTTCTATTTAGTCTTTTTTTTAAGCTGTAAAGTTTTGAGTACATTTTTAGTTCATAAATCAATTTACAGAAAAGTAATTGATAACAATTTGTAAAATTGAACAATTGTTTATGCAATTTTTAAGGAATAACCAAGTTTGCCAGCTTTCTTTCATTCTGTCTTCTATCATATTTAACTGAATATCCTTTTATATGTCAGCCTGCGTTTTTTATTTTATGGTATTTTCCTTTTTACAGACCAAATAATGAATTCATTACTTCAGAGAATAAATTTCCGATTAATCAATAATATAATTTTCATTACAGAAATTATCATTAGTTGCAGCCCTAGTATGTTTTTATATTATTTGTCCAATGTCTAATGTTTGCTAAAACAATTAGCTTATTTTAAGAACACGACCACGTTCAGCACAGTTCAAAGGAACTGTTTCTTCTTACAAAGACTTGTAATTGTGGGCTCGGATGAAAATGTCGGCTTGTTGCATTCTTCAATACGCTGAAGATGTGTCATTTATTAGACTTCTTTTTCACGATCCACACATTGCCTCCCGAATGCACTTATATAAACTTAAGAGGCTGTAATGCTGCTGTGGGTGTATTCTTTGTGATAAGGATGATCTTGTCACTGTTTGAGATGCGTTGTAGATGTACTGTACTTAGACACACAATGCACACTGTGGCCCATTTCCTTTCAGCTACGTTCTATTCAGCTACCAAGTCCTTTTCTATCCGGCTTTTTCTGAGTCGCATAACATTATTTTGACACCCCACTTTGATGGACTCCAGTGGGTTTCTAAATTATTGTCAGTTTACATGTCAAAATGCAAAAGAAATATATAATGGAAGTATATTTACTCGAGATTGATTTGATGAAAATGTGGGGGATTAGGGCTTTGATGTCGGGGGCATGGAGATTAAATGTTGGCGTTTGGAGCTGTAATGCTTCAACGTGTAGCTCTCAGTTCTGCCTCGTCTGATTTTGTGTCCCACTCATCTTTCATTTGTGACTGGCAGCTCTGCGACACACTCAATGAAAACATTGGAAATCTCTTGATGCTCTTAAAGCCCTGCTGGATTTTGCGGCGTAGTTTTGTGAGTTTGTGAGTTTCGTGAAAGTTGAAGTTGTAGTATCATTCACAGTGTACTCTACATGTCATATCAAAAACGACAACAAAAAGAAGTTTCTGACTATCAAACAGATGCCAGTAGAAGTTCACTTGACAAATATTATAATTATTATCAGCCCATTAAATGCAGTAGTAGTAGTTAACAATATGTGGGTGTTGGGCCTATTAAGGGAGGGGTCTACCAAAAACATGATGTTGGTTGTATTAGGACAAATGTGATTCATCATTTTTAGAACTCAACCCATATTAGGGACTAACAATCCTGAAGTCTCTGCTTCAATATTGACCAATCCTTTTCTTAATCTGTCTCTTATTAGTTCCCCAACTTTATGAAAGTGCAATATTAAATCACTGAGATACCCATTTAGCTTTAGATCTGACCTTTTGAAGCATTCATCTCCTATCGAACGCAACTGAAGCACATGTTGAGGGGTGCATTGATCAGGATTACAGTGCATTTCAAGTGTCAAATATTATTCTGCAGATAAACAACAAGCAGCAGCTTGGGATGTATCAATCCGACTTTGCTCTCTCCCGATACAAATTCAGATACCGAACCTCTTACTCTACTCCTTATCCTAACCAATGTTGTTATTGTTTCCCTAATCATTATAACGCTTCCCTGCTGCGTTGCGCACACGTGGCTCAGTCATGTTAAGAAACATCAGGCTGTATCTATGACTGTACCAATATCATTGTCAACACCTCAGGTTTAACAAGTTAAGTCACATTGAAATGCGTTCATTGTGAAGCACATTGTATCTCGCCAGTCTCCTAAATAAGGCCTGTATCGGAATTGGTGCATCACTTGCTTCAGCATTCAACAGCTGTTTCCTCTCTCGCCTGGTTTTCACTCAGATGCCTCCAGATGTATGCTGACAGTCTTCATGCACATAGAAGACACTCTATTCAGGCACACCAGAAATCAAACCGACAAACAAAGTATATATCCATTGTCCTTTAGCCCCATCACACATTCCTCCATTTTTTTATTTTATTTTATCTGTTTTTATACCCATCTAACACAATAGGACAAATGGCTGCCCATCCCACTCATCCATATGCTCCACAGTGAGCACATACACTTTAACTTGCACCTCAGCCTCACCGGTGCCCACTCATGCAGCCCTCTGAATTACCCGTCCAATCAAAGCACTCAACATTCACGTTAACAAATGTTTAATGTGGTGTCTACAGGCGTCGCTCTCCTTAAAATACAGAGCATGTCAGTTAGAGGCCTGTTCCCCTTGTGTTAGTCACAAAGGCACAAAGGATTCTGCAACACTGACAGACTGGATGCTTCACACAGAGCTTGTGTCTATGAGTGAGCGTGTGCACATGTTTGTGTAGGGGTGTGTGCATGTGTGTGTGTGTGCGTATTTCTTTTTGTGGTAGTGACAATTTCATGTTAAGCTTTCTTCCAGAGAGAGAGGAGAGAGAGAGGCATCATCAGGACTCAGCTCTAAAAATACGAACCCAATATGTTCTCGTTTTATTGTTGTGCCACTTTTCTAAAAGACAATAAGTTAGTTATATATTTATTTTACAGTGACTAGCACACCCTGTTGTCTAAAAACTCAATATGCTGCAGTTGTATTTATAGTGACAAGCCTCTACTTTGACAAGCAATCATATTCTGGAGGACCACGATACATCTTCTGTGTTTTAAACCTGCCCGGCTTCTTTAAAGGTTATGTATTTTGTTGACAGATCTGCCCTGTTTTCCTGCATTGTATTGAATTATCTAACATGTCATACGTCTTTGTGACAAGTCATCAAACTATACTATTGTAAAGAAATCCAACATTATAGGAGCTATGTGCCAGCATTTCTCAACCTTGATTTTCTAGACAGAAGCGATGAAGAAAGCTGTAAATTGTTAAAACGGACACTTATCAGGGGATTTAACCGGCCTTTTTTTTCAGATTGCAGGTTTCTGTAGGACAGCGATGATGGGATTTCTTTTCCAACAGTGACGAGCATGTCCTCTTTCATCAAGCGAAATCATGACACCACACATTTTCTAGGTCGAGGCTGGTAACAACAGATGGAAGAGGGGAATAAGAGGAGAGGTGAAATCAGAGGGTGAGGGACACGGTAGAGAAAGAAAGAAAGTCTGAGTGTGTGTGTGTGTGTTTTTGTTTGGGATGCTTGTTCAATAATAGACTGCGACACAGATAAATGCTCGTGTGTGACAGCTTGGTTGTTCTTTTTAACACGGTGGCCCTGCGCCTTACCCTGCTCCCATTCACAACAGCGTGTCAGCAGTGAGAAAAACAACCTGATAAGACAAGGCATTGGTTACACTTGTGCTCACATCTGATCCTACAGATCTGTAGCTGTGACAGCAGCACACTGCTCTGTGGACACATTTGGCCTGAAAACGTCTACAATGAGTGTGATGGATGGATGGGTGGAGGAATGTCTTTAAATCGGTGTCCATTTCTTATCTGTGTATCACCTGTGGTCAGGTTGTTCATGCTGCTGCTTTGGATTGGGTTTATGGAAGGGTCAAAAGTTTCACATGTTTTGAAGATATATGAATAATATTGCGAAACTGTTTTTGGCCACTTGTGGGGAGCTGAACAATCTATAAACACAAGACTGACATCAACTCATTAACCTGGTATGGTGTGTGTGCGTTAGCGGAACAGCTGCCCTAGATGCTGAGCAACATTAGCATTCATTCGGACCCATTGTTCTCATTACTCGATGATCTTAAGTACAACATTCACTCTCCTTTTTGCTCTGTCGGGTCTTCATCAGCACTTGAGGGAAACATCTGGCCCTTTAGCTTCTAAATGCTCCACGATGTTCACCCACTGGTCGCTAACATTGTTTTGCTGTTTGGTGCTGGGCAGGCAGCGTAAGGTGGGCTTATCCAAGCATCTTTTGCTGCAAACAGCTGTCTGCTGCTGCAGCTGGGAAAAAAAGATGAAAATAAAAAGTTGCTGAGCCGAAAGACGCTAAAATGCTCCGCAGAGCTAAGGAGGACTGTTGAGTCGGGCGATAATTTGTCTGTGGGTTTGTCACTGTGTGCGACTTCTTTCTCATAGTCATTTGCTGCATTGTTACTGTAATATGAAAAGTTTGTAGTGCAGCTTTAATTCAGCTCAATTCAATTCAACACAGGTGGTAGAATCTGTGCAACAGCACAAATCCAAAAACATCACATGATAAATAACAACCTATATATACTTAACCTTTATATAGCACACAACATGTAACATATATACACAACAGCATGACAGTATATCAACATGGTGCATTGGTGCATAATGCTGTCATGGGAGATCAGCTGAGGAGTTTTAAAGATGTGTTTTGCAGGGGGGGTATCTTATTCTTACTTATCTTACTGCCACTATTAAATGATAGTGGCAGTTGAAACACTGATACGGGCATACACATGAAATCATTTGTATCGGGCCCTATTATCCGTTTTTATGGTTCATAAATAAGAAGAGAAACCAATATGTCACTGCAGTGGGCCCACTTATATCAAGTGACCAATTCAGCTATTCCCATTTGACCGGTTTTACTACAACACTATGATATGACTTCATAATTCATTGCATGTCGTTCAACTGAACTGCTCTATTCAGAATGGTGCGTGTGCCATAGTCTGTTTTAGCAGGGATGGAGTCTTGAATGACCCTTCTTGGTAAAAGGAGTTTAAATGTGCATAAATAAATAAATAAAAATACTTAAAGAGGCGTAGCACCTAATTTAGCAGCTCGGAGCCGGAGAGCAAAAGCTGAACACCACAAGAGCAATTCAGCAACCTCAAGTGGAACTTTGACACAAAGACGCCTTTATTGATGAAGCATCACCTCTAGTTAAAAAGGAACCTCCGGTTCTGCCGAGTGAAGCCGATGCAAGTTTTAAATGTCTTAAAATTTGCATTGAAAATGACCCTACGTCTCACTTGATTTATTACCTGAGTAACGATGTAAACATGAGTTAATGGTCTCAATCGCTAGTTTCAAGTCTTCTTCAACACAGCATGATGTTTATTTCTTAAATTCTGGTCCCTTTTTAGAGTAAAATAGACCATAAAGCGGAGTATGCTTAAGGGGGGGGGCTTACTGTGATTGACAGGTCGCTGTAGCTACCAGAGCCGTACCCGGCATCACTACGTCAGTCTTTTGCATTTCAAATATGAAATCGTCGAACTCGAGGCGTCATAACGGCAGTCCACAAACCAATGAGTGATGTCACGATGACTTCGTCCACTTCTTGTCTATGGTTACGTGCTATGTTCACACTATAAGTGACAAAAATCAACAAAATGGCCAAGCGTAGCCAGCTACATGGTTGGCAGGCTGCTGTTGAAGTGTTGCTTAAGCACTCGTTGACGTATTATGTTGCTTAAATCGCACTGGGAACCGGCTAGGGGCATTTTTTTATTTGGAACAGGACAGTGTGAAACCAAACGCATGATTGGTTGACGCTTGACTGTGTCATCGGAGCGTTCAGACCAACTTTGATTTAAAGTGTCAGGCATCACTTTGTAGCTTCATGTCACCAGCATCCATGGAAAATAACTTACTTAATAGGCCGACTGACAGTTTAATTACTAATAGTTGAATTTACATCAGGGCATCAGTTATGAAAGTGGTGTCAGTATGTGTTAGTTTCACTCTGATGGATAAAATGAAGAAAATGCCCCCAAAACCAAACTCTGTCCTTCATTCATGACATGATGGTGTTGTAGCAGAATTGTAATTTTGTCCACAACACTCCCTGTGTAAATCTACCGTTGTTGCATAGTTATGTCTATTTTGTGCTGATACAATGTGTTTTTGAACTGCTGAGCAGACTCTTTTAACAGGGTCAGCCCATTAGCCAGGATACTTCAGATTGTTGTTGAATGTGAAAATTATCAGGTGAGACTTGTGTACCAGCCGACGCTGAAGGGAAGGGAACTGCGTGCAAATAAGTAGCAGTTTTGAGACACTCGGGCATAATACAGAGTCTGCCGGAGCTCCTGTGGGCCTAATACAAGAACACATTTTGACAGGAGCTGGAACTTGATAAGACTTGTTATATACTTGTTTTTATTCTTTTTTTCTTATAATCCAAGCCATTTCTTTTGTTTTCATCCCAGTGTGTTTAATTATAATTGCGTAATTTCCTGTATACGTACATGTCCGCAAAGGTTACATGTGTGAAAGAGTTTTTTAGATATTAGAGCAGTGTGCCCTGCCTCATAATTGTCTTCATAATTGATTTCAGGTGGAATGAGAGAAAAGAAAAGCTGCTCTCTGTGAGTCCTGCAGAGTTTGTGTGTGTGTGTGTGTGTGTGTGTGTGTGTGTGTGTGCTGCATATCTTGTATGTGCCTCTGAGAGAAAGAAAGAAAAGTACGCCTGGGAGCATCGTATTCATGGTTAAGGAAGCACACCAAAATAACATACACACCAGCCGAACGCACGCTAAAAGCCCTCCTGGAGTGAAAGACGTCATGCCGCCAGCAGAGGCAGCCGTTGACCAATCAGGCGTTAAAGTGAAATGGCACAGCATCACGGCAGGACAAGCACACACGCATATACATATATATATATATATAGGCTATACACATACTTGTGTACACCCTCATATACACACACACATACACACACACACACACACGCATTCTGAGGCATATAAATCAGCACTTATTTGCAGTCTTTGAACAGTAGACTAATCTGGTTAGAACACTCTAGGCTAATTAGCATAAGAGGAACCAACCTTACTTGCCATTTGACCACCTGTACTTCATCTCACACACACACACACACACACACACACATACAGAGAGAGAGAAAAAAAAGAAATAGGAGTTGGCAGTGAAACAGTAAAATTACTTCTAATTCAGCGTCTGTGATGGAAATACTTTTATTCCTCCCTGTTGGGCCACAACAAGGATTAAACAGCCTCTTTGACTGCTACAATATCGTACAGATTTACCTGCTGTTTCCTCTGCCATACAATGGTTTTGGTTTTGTTCAGTGGTGCGTGGATTTGTTTGAGGAGGTGCAGCACTGCGGGGGAGGTGGGCACACTGCTATCACAGCCTCCAATATGTCAAAAGTAATTAGGCTGATCGGAGAGTATACCCTATCATGCACAAAGAGGTGTGTGCTGTGCGCCGTTAATTAGACTGATGAGTGTGCACTCTAATAAGCCAAGCGTAGACTTCTTCTCTTTTAAAATGAGAATTCACAAGGCATGTTTGCAGATATGGTTTGGTTGTACTGTACCCATACATTGTACAAAGATAAGAAGACAATCAGCCAATAAATTGTCGATCGAAAGAAAATGAGTCAGCTAATAGATCATTTAAAAAATTTGGGGGCAAAAAAGGACAAAATGCTCACATTTCACTTGTTTAACTGACTCAAAATAGACATATGCTCATACGTTTCGATACGAAGCCTTCTTCAGAGCGCTTCATGTATACAGATTCAGTTCAGTAATAAACACAAGGGCGGAGTTAACACACAGCTGAGTGTTGGATTCAATTATTTAGGAACCAATCACTTTTCTTTTCCCATGGCTCTAGATACAGGGACCAATCACAAGCATATAATCAAATTTGATCCAAACCCCATTACATGCAATATTGAGCTCCACAAAACACTGTTTCTGGCCATCATTGTGTTACTGTTCAAATAAAAAAGGGGAAAACTTGAATAAAAATAAATATTTTTTCAAAATGTTTAATTATAGGCTGGTATTACTGATGATCATATATCATCAAGAGGTCAGTGTTCACATTTGTAGTCAGCGTAGGTTTGCTTCAGCATAGTGTTTTGCAATTGATTATTCCTTTCTGCTTGTACAGATTGCAGTTTTATGCTCAGATATTCAGTGTTTAAGGCGTTGTTCAGTTTCTCAGACATATGCCAGACCACAGGGACATAGTAACATATAGATCATATGTGTTCATTTACAGTTTAGCGGACGGGAACTTTCCTCCCTTTGTGGGGAAGATTGATCGATTTTGTGCTTGTTGTTTTTATGCTGCAGCAGGCGCAGTTCCCACATGGACACATGCCAGTTGTTGTCAGCCATGTGGTCTTGTTTTGAGTCATATCTTTGTACGTGACAGTACTTTTAATTGTGGGTGCTCTCCTGAATGAGTAAAGGGGCAGTGATTTGCATTGTTTCAAGCAGAAGTGGTTCTGCTTGAAACACATGCCGGTGTCTCCTGAGTGCCTCTTTAATCTGTGAAGCACAATGATCGTATTCTGCAGAGAAATAGGCCCGGCTTGAATTCTTTTTTCTCATTAGATAAGAGATCAGAGCGAGAGGTGGTGTTTACAAGATGCAGGGCTGTCTGATGTTATTGATGAACAGTTGTGTTTTAACCTAAAAAATTGACCAACTGGGATTATATTGTACTGGGATGATTGCTAGCAGCATGTAATATTGTCTTTTCTGTAGATGGAAGTATGGCTCCAGTTTCATCTGCTTGCAAGGTCAAGTTCAAGTAATTGATTTTGTCAGTGCTGTATTCACAGGTGATTTTCAGGAAACTGGAGCTGTTATTAAGATATGACACAATTTATATCAATTCCCCCTGCACCCCCTCCCAACATAACACAATGCCATAAACAGACCATTTATATAGCTTTGTCTTTGAGTGATATGGGTTGTTTTTGGGGTCATGTATAACCGTTTCTTTCCATTTTCCCACAACCAATCCCGCCACAGAGGGCACTGTTGCTGTCCCCATTGCAGTCCATTTCTGTTGGAGGTACCAGTTGGATTTGTATTGCATAGTTACAGATTATTAGCATAGCGACTCAGAACGAGGCGTTGCAGTTCAATAGGAATGCGTTGGTTGGACTTTGGGTTGTTTGTGTCTCGGATTGGTAAAAGGTAGAGTTCAAAGCCTCTTCATGGGGAATGCAACCATATACGTTTTCTACATCAAGGGAAACCACTTTTCTGTTCTCATGCAAAGTGCAATCACTCAGAACATTCAGTACATCTTTTCTGTCTACAAGATAGGGTACATTTTGACAGAGCCTCTTCCTGAGGCTGTTGGCCTGAGAGTGGGTTCTGTAGGATGCTTTTGGATTTTGGGAATGCTATAAATAATGGGGGTAACTGGATGCTAGTTTGTCAGATAGGCACACTCTTCTTTTTTTTGATCGCAAATGAAATATCTTAGTTTTTTTCCTGTTGGTCGACAAAACAAACAGTGTAAGAATGTTACCCTGTGCTTTGGGTAATTATGAGGAGCATTTTCACTTTTTTGCTTTGCAGATGTTACATGTTTGAAACCTTGATGTTTTATAGGTAACTAGTGCGGTGCCTGTTCAAAACGTGCCCGTTTCAAATGGTTGGAAATGATTGCTTGGCCTCCGGGATTGTTATTTACAGCTTTCTCGAGAACCTCTCAGTTGCATCAGTTGTCATTTGATGTGTGTACATAAGACACTACTAATTAATATATCTTGTTTTTCTCAAAAGTTAACACTCGACACTGGAACTCAATGCACTGGAAGTATGAAGTCGATACAAGGATACAAGATTTTGAATGTCAGTGAGATTTAATAAAATATATTAATCAACAAAATAAACATAATCAATGATGAAAATGATGGTTAGTTGCAGCCCAGAAAGAAGATCAGACATTTGAGTTTCATATTTTCATTAATTTATTGAATATTATATATTGAATATGAAGTCTTTTCAGTGTACACCCACATTACTCTCCCTGCACTTGGCCTTAATGCTCAAGCTGTGAACAGTATGCAATAACATGAAATGATGAATCACAGAGGTCTCCCAAGAGTTCCTGGGCATTGTGGTGCAATACATTTTCAATATATACGTATACCAGCAAAGCTAAAGGTATTGTATGCTAAAAGTGCCTGAGAATATGCCTTGAATACCCTGTTCTTGAAATAGAAATATGGTGGTATGGTGGAGTATGACACTGCACAGCCATTGTTCTATTCTTTAAGCAAAGCCCTGGATCAAATCCCGTCTTCTTTGCTGGAAGGTATAGCTTGTAAGACTACATGAGCTATTCCAACATCTCTTCTGTCAACAATGTGGATTTCTCTCGATATTACCATTTTTCTTTTAAGCCTCTTTTTTTTTTTTTTTTAAACCCAAACTTCAAAGACCTCTGAACAAGCAAAATATGGAAGGCAGAAATAAACTTGGTCTATATTCCGCTGTGGATTGGGGTTTGAAAATCTTTGTTGACAACATGCCACTAAACGCACTGAAGCTACAAATTAGATGGTGACAATTGTCACCGTTTGAATAAGCTTTGGTCCAAGACTTTTGATAGTCGACCACATTTTCGTGTGACAAGCATTTTTATATATTCACAAACGACCTTCTCTCCCAAGGGAGAGCTGGAAAACTGGGTTCTGCTGTAATTAGGCTCGCTCGCTGGCAAGAAAAAGAAGCACCCAAGGTAGAGGGTGAGATAAAAGACGGGGAGGTAGAGTGAAGGAGAGGATGAAGGTGGGGGGGGTGTGAGGAGGAGGAGGAGGAGGGAGGGAGGGAGATAATGAGAGGCAGGGTGACGGATTGAAAGGGTGCAAGAGGAGGAGAGCGTGTCAAGAATCAAGGGGGTTGTTTGCCTGTGGCTGCCTCGTGGTGTGATGTCGTTGAATCTTCTCACTATGTTTTATTACAAAGGACTATGTGTTGAGGTCTGTATTGTCAGCATGCCAACTGACTTATGTCGACTTTGAGAGTCACAGCCGGTCCGCTCACTGTAAATTTTGCATACAGCAGCTTATTTCACCCACAAGTAACGTAGGAGAGATAAGAAACCGCCTGAGCAAAATGGTGTTTAAAATAAAAAATTATACAACAAAGGGGAAATTATGTTTTTTTTTAGCTTCATGTGTGGTTCAAATATTATTTTGGTTTTTACTTTTAGTCTAGTCTTTTAGTTGCAGGAGAAGTAGCATTTCATGCACATTTTAAGGATTGCCATCTTGCTCCTCTGTCTGCACTAGAACTACCAATATGTAATGAAAAGTGTCTTCCATAACCTCCATCCTACATTTTAGATAGCATGTGGTTTTCCTTTAAAAAAGGTTGCCATTTCAACATTAATATGAATGGACATGTTGGCACGTAAATCATTTTTTCTCTCAAGAAATTTCTCTAATTTTCAAATTTTCCAGCCTGCACTGCTTTGCACATACCAGACAGAAATGAATGTTGACATCTGTTTTTTTTGTTTTTGTCAAGTCGGCTAGCTTTGCTTTCATCTGTGTTGCCGTCTGAGAGGGAACATTTAGCTTAGCGATGCAGTGTGTACTGCCATCAGTGTGTCTCCCTGCTGTGATTTAATCAGGTTAGTATGTGAGATTACTGTAGCAGATAAATCTGATAATAGGTTCAGGTGGGGACATGTAGTAATTAGTGGCAGCCACATCAGCTGAGTGCTACCTACACACATTCACATGATATAGTGTCTATTTAATTGCTATTGCTGGCACTGACTGATTTCTCCTGAATGTAGTTATTATTTAAATAGTGGTTAAAACGATACTGCCGCCACCTTCACCCTCACCCTTGGCTTTTACTTGACGTAAGACAGTGTTGCCGGTAATTGCTTTCTGTTGCTGTCTGCTAGTGCTATTGCTAACTGCTCTCTGCTGCTAACCGTCCCCTGTTGTTGCCAACTATTACAGCTGTTGCAAAGCTGTTTCCTTGTTACTTTTGTTTTTTTATAATAACCAGAGGCTTGTTTATTTGTTTAGGTTTATTTGTGGCTATTATCTCTTAAAAAAGGGGAGAAGCATTACAGAAAACAGAGTAAAGTGGGATTTTCTGAATATGAATGACCTGCATCACTATGCAGTGCTAAAGTTGGTGTCTGAGCGGACTATTAATTCAACTCAAACCTCCCTCTTTTCACCTCTCTCCTTGTCTGTCTCTCTTTTTGTCTGACAGAGACAGTGATGGATACAAGGACAGCGACAGCTGAGCTTGGCTGGATATCGTTCCCTGCCAACGGTGTAAGAACAATGTGGAGAGCTGTAATGTGCTTGTGTGTAGTCGTACGAATGTGTATACTGTGTACCCTTGGGGAAAGCAGTTTGAGTACACTTTACAGCGCTCTAATAAGGAGTCTGTCAAAATCCTAATTACAGTTGCAAGGTGACACCAATTAACCGCTATTGATGCAGAACAGAATGGATTCCAATAGATCAGGGAGGTGTAGCTTACAAGAGTCTGCACATTCATAGAATAGATCAAATTAAATTGAATAAGAGGAAATAGATTAGAGTCTTCCACCCACTTTCTTGAACTTCTTAGATTTTTTTAAAATGCTGGCTTGGCTACTAGCCCGTTACAATAGTGTGGTCTCTGTGTGTTTGTGTGTGTGTGTGTGTGTGTGTGTGTGTGTGTGTGTGTGTGTGTGTGTGTGTGTGTGTGTGTGTGTGTGTGTGTGTGTGTGTGTTTGAGGTGAGCGGCTCTAATTGTGATGAATGGTTGTCCCTCTTCAAAAAAGAACAAGGTAGCGGGGAGAAAAAAAGCGAATGAGGGTGGGAATTGGGGAGGTAGGAAGAGAGAGAGAGACAAAATGGTAGGGAGGGAAAAAGAAAGTTTAATTTGTGTCAGGTCTTGGTAAACCCATTAATCATTTTGGCCTCCCCTCTCATCCAAACCCCCTGCCCCGTCCTCACACACACACACACACACACATTCCCCAGTGGGAGGAGGTGAGCGGCTATGATGAGAACCTCAACACCATCAGGACGTACCAGGTGTGCAACGTGTTTGAGCCCAGCCAGAACAACTGGCTCCTCACGACTTACATCGACCGGCGGGCGGCGCAACGCATCTACGTGGAGATCCGCTTCACCGTGCGCGACTGCGCCTCCATCCCCAGCGTCTTGGGCTCCTGCAAAGAGACGTTCAACCTGTACTACCTGGAGACTGAAAGGGCCGTGTCAGAGGGCATCAAAGGGGTGGAGTACTGGGCCAATGCCCCTTTTCTTAAGGTAATGAGTCCAGAAAAGAAGCAAAGTGTGTTGTCGGATTATGAATTGGCATTTCAAAGTGCCTAGGAAAAGTTGTCATTTTGGAGATACATTGTTTTCACAGGAAAGGGACAATATGCAATCCGAAAGAAAACACTGCACAGATCCGAAAATACATCGATAGTCCAGAAGCAGATCACAACAAATGCTGATTTTATTGAACAAAGTCTACAAGGTTCAAACTTCCTTGTTAGAATTGAACACTTACTGATTGGATGTGTTTTTTCTAGTGCTCTTTGGTAATAATTATCTCCTAAAAATGTCATTTACACAGCCTCGTGTGTTTGCAGCATTTCAATTAACCAAATTGAATCAAGTTTAGTTTCACACTGTTTGTGTTGATGAATCAGAGTGTTGGAAAGCATCCAAGTGTTGGAAATCTCCTAGCAGCCTCCTATCATCAAGGTTCATTGGGGAAATTGATTCTGACTAAATTCTAAAATAATGAATTGATACAGTATGTGTTCATACAGCATTTATCCAATATTATACAGCAGATTCAAACATTACTTAGTGAATCTTAATTAAGAACCAAGAAACGGGGACAGAAGAACCTTAAATAATTATCGTTCCTTCTTTTGCCATGCCCATCCTTCCCTCTGTCTATCTCTGTCTGTCTCTGTCACTGTAAGGTGGACACCATCGCAGCAGATGAGAGTTTCTCCCAGGTTGATTTCGGGGGAAGGCTAATGAAGGTGAACACAGAAGTGCGGAGTTTCGGGCCACTGTCCAAAGGCAAAGGCTTCCACTTGGCCTTCCAGGATCTCGGTGCTTGCATGTCCCTTTTGGCTGTCAGAGTGTTCTACAAGAAATGCCCCAGTGTGGTGCAAAACTTTGCTTTGTTCCCAGAGGTATGGACCAGAACTAACTGAAAACGGTGGTGCTCTTTTCATCAGACTTTGGTGCAGCATGTATACAGACATTCAAGTATATATATATATTTTTATGATTCTGATTCTCTGCAGACACTGACTGGAGCAGAGTCCACTTCATTAGTCATCGCTAGAGGAAACTGTATCCCCAACGCTGAGGAGGTAGACGTGCCCATAAAGCTCTACTGTAACGGAGACGGAGAGTGGATGGTACCCATCGGCAGCTGCAGCTGCAAGGCGGGTTATGAACCAGACAATGGCAACGTGTGTCGAGGTAAATCTGTGCATTAATGAGGCTGTGCCAGTCCAAATTGTGCTTGTGAAAAATGAAGAGGCATGTTTGCTGTGTTAATTCTCCTTATTTAAAACCTGTTCTGATGACCTCACTACAGCAAACACTGTTGCATGCTGCACACAAATTTCATATTGTTTTGTAGCACAAGCCAATGAGCCGCTATGACAGCAAATCAATATCCAGCAAACAAGCAAACATGCTTCTCATCAACCGTAGCAAACATGCTAGAGCAGCAGGCGATGTCTCACAAAGCATACAACACAAGCACCACAAGTATCACCGAGCATTCTAGAATCAAACAAATAGTTTTAACCTTAATTCTGTAAAGATTTGTGCGTGAAACAAACATGGTATTCAAATTATATTTTGAACAAAATATTTGCATATCCATTCTCTTTGTCTTTCATTCACTAAGACAAATGTGCCATATTGAAGTGCTGGCCTGCTTTACAAAACATGGTGGACTATAATGCTGAGTCAATTCTGTTGAAAATGCAATTGTTTTTATTATGTGTAAGTGTGTCATTTCTGGCAGTCCTTGCTGTTTAATCACATGCATGTATATACATTTTCAGATGTATTTTTGCCCACGGGTGCGATGTTCCATATGTTAATATTAGTAGAAGCAGACTTGGGTGAACATGGCACAGAAATAGCTCCTCTATCTCATTTACCTCCTTTTTATATCTGGCCTCCTTCCCCATTTCCTCTCCGAAGTAGTACCCATCATTTCTTATTCTGCCTGGAGAGTCTCATCCATTTTGTGTGTGTGCAAGAGAGTGTGAGCATGTGTGTGTGTGTGTGTGTGTGTGTGTGTGGGGGGGGGAGGGGCGTGTGAGCACGTGTGTGTGATGTATGTACATATGGTGAAATGATAAGTGAGGCCGCTTCATCCCATGTTAATTAGTTTAGCGTGTTCCAGCCAGATTAGTCTACTGCAAATTAGTCCTGAACTGCCAGAGAGTGTCGACAAGATAGAGGGGCATCTGGAAGGAAGGAAGGAGGGAGGGAAGGAAGGAAGGAGGGAGGGAGGGAAGGAAACAATGAAGATAAAGAAAGTACAGCAGAGCCCTCTGGAGAGTTCGACTGGCAAGGAAGTAAAAAAAAAAGACAAACCAAGGACAGAAAGGTAAAAACTGTGAGAGTTGAAAGAGATAGAGAACACAGAAGGGACTGATGAATAGTATTCTATCTATCTCCAGTGAAATGCATTCAATTTGAGCATTGCCTTTGGTGTCAGTGTCTCTTTTGCACAGAAATACTTTTTCTTCATATCATATTTGTGTGCATAGAAAGCCAGAAAAGATTCACGGGAGACGGTGATTAAATCTGACAATATTACAGGGCTGTTGATTGCTACTGCAGAAGGAATTACGGCGAAATCTTCCCAGTAATTTTCTGTCGATCTCTTAAAAGATATTGAGCTTTCAGTTGTTGCCCTTGAAAAACCAAACCAGAAAGAAGATATGACAAAATATTTTATTGCAATAATAGGTTTCATATCAGTTGATACGTTGAATAAATTGTATATTCATGACGGTATAAATTAGTTGCGTTTCAGCTTGAAATGACCTCATAGGAGATTCACAACCTGAAACATGACAAAAATAAATCATACGAGCAGAAAACAGAATATCTAATTAGATCCATAAATTAAAATCCAATTTTTAGACGGCACCCATTGGCACCATGTCTTTTGCTATTAAAAAAAGAACAGCATGTGTGATGTAGTAACGGAGGAAACACTATACTGATGTTACAGCTTGTTAGTGTTTCTGGTGATGGGTCTAATTGCTGGTGAGACTGCACTTGCTGATGCTTCAGGTGATAAACTTAGGTCATGGTATTTCCTGTCTATGAAGGCACAGGTTTTCCACTTTCTTAACCCATATGCTTTCTGATACTGTATCATCCACTGCATGACCAAACAGGACATTAAGTAGCCAGCGTATCTCCACATTTTGTCCACAATCTTTCCATGTTGTAACGATGTAGCTGCTGACATGAAATAGTTTCCTCAAAGGGAGTGTTTCTCTCCCATCCAACTTCAGACATCAAAAGAAAGTGGTGTTTTAAGATACTCAACCAATTTTTCAGTTCCTATAACACTGCTAAATGATTGGTTAGAAACAGCTTTGTTTCTGTGTTGGGATCGGGTTATTTGTCAGTTGTCACGTAATGTAACTTATGGACATTATATCAAAGTTTCTAATTTTCTGACATCTGCAAATGTTCCATTGTGAAAACTGTTCATATTGTTTGTATGGCCCAGCTGTACTAGAAAGTCCTACTGGATGCAGACTTGACAGTTTCCACGTACACCTGCCTTGTGTGTTTTATTTAAAGCTTTAGTGCTTAAACGGTGATTTGAGATGTCGTATGACGGAGCCTGTCCCGCCTGTCTGCATCAAGCTGGCATCTTTTGGGTGTGCTCTTCTGCCAATCAGCTGATAACAACTTGGCAGGAAACTGGACTGACTATTGGAACAGATGGTTGTCTTTCTGTGTGTGTGTGTGTGTGTGTGTGTGTGTGTGTGTGTGTGTGTGTGTGTGTGTGTGTGTGTGTGTGTGTGTGTGTGTGTGTGTGTGTGTGTGTGTGTGTGTGTGTGTGTGTGTGTGTGTGTGTGTGTGTGTGTGTGTGTGTGTGTGTGTGTGTGTGTGTGTGTGTGTGTGTGTGTGTGTGTGTGTGTGTGTCAGGCCACAAAGATGGTGTTTATTTTGCACCAAACCAGCATATTGTGCAAAACTGGCTCGACAGTACAATAACTGTGTGTGTGTGTGTGTGTGTGTGTGCGTAAAGTAAACACATTTAAATAGACCCTTACTTCAAATGCACCACACTACAAATGTCAGCACTACCATTGAATACACACAAACAACCCCTGCTGTGGACTTCAACGATGAGAGTTTTTTAAATCTGCAGCCTTTCACCACACACACACACACACACACACACACACACACGTGCAAGTCTTAAATAATTGATCAGTGAGTCTGTATGCCAACTTTAGACAATTGTCATCTACATGGTCGCTGTGTGACTCCACACAGCTGGCTAAAAGCATAGAGGAAAACAGAGGGAATAATCTTTTCCTCTCTCTTTGTACCCTTTTTAACTCTCTTCCTTTCTTTCTTTCTTTCTTTATTTATCTTGAATTCTATGTGCTTTGCTATTATCTCTCCTATCTTTTGGCTTTTTCTTTCTGTTCTTGTGTCACCATCCATTCTTAGATTTTTGCCATTTGCATGATGGATTTTCTGTCTTGTGAGCTGCATCAGTTCAAACTCCAAGGCAATTGTTTTTCATTTTTGTCTGTTCTATCCACACCAAATATTTTACATAAAACTACAAGAATTAGAGTAAATGTATCTACTATCTTCTTTTGTGACAGGGTTAATAGCTTTTTCCATTAACTTCAAAAATTTCAATAACAAACGTTCAACTAGTACCCCTAGAATGTTACTCTCCAAAGAGTTGATTTCAAACAGTGGTGCACGATTGTGTGTGCACGTAAAGGCCGTCACACACTAGCGACGTTTTTTTTTTTTTGTGCGATTAATTCGCATGTCGATATCATTTTTTGAACTGTTGTCTTTGTTATGAGTACTTTCACACAGGATGTGAATATTATGCAGCAAAAAAGCGACCGAAATCTTTTTCAGAACGTCAATTTTTGGAACTTTGCATCTGGAATGAAGGCATCAACCAATCCCGTTTTGCAGAACAGATATATTCCAAACGTACACTATTAGTGTACAACAGCATGGAGGCTCAATAAGGTTTAAAGGAGAAACAAAGTTTGCAAAGGCAGCGCAGATCCACTCCTTCCGTTCTTACCTTTCACACTAAAAGCCCGAGACATACATGCTGCGTAACCAGAGGCAAATTCAGTCTGATTGGTCCTCTGTCTGCACAAATCCATTTGAACCTTTAATTGAAAATGTGCTGCGCCTATCACAAATTCCTATCGCTGCCGGTATGAATACTTTTGATGCAAAATATTTGCTAATGATCTTACATCAATGAATGGCTTTTTAACATATTGGAGGCGGATAACAACTCAATCAGATTTTGACAAAGTCAATGTCAGTTATCTCTAAAAATGGTACACTGCCGTTCATGTGTAACAACATGCACATATAGTGTTCGCAGAGACAGCTGGACACGAGGTGAGAGAGATAACTATGGGCTCCAGAGAGTCATTTAACAGAGAGAAAGGGAGCTAGACTTGTTGCCATGGTGACACGCCCCATGCGTATGAGCAAGGTTGTTGAGTAAATGACCTCGACGAGCCAGATGTCTATCTGGCTATTCAAGGCACAAACAGGTAGAGAAAGGTACAGGCCATTGACACTTCAAAGAAAGGTCTGAATATAAAGAAACTAATAGAAAGGGAGACTGACACAGACTGACACGGAGGAAGAGGAAAGTGTGTCTGACAAATAGGGAGATAAGAGGGAAACGTTGGGGAAACTAGCTGAAGATAATTTGAATGAGTGAGATAAAATAATGGCTTTAATTGAATTTCAACCAGAACACACACTTTGCAACCGGTTTCAACGGTACGAGACTCTCTGCCTTTCACAGCTATTCACTTTTAAAAAAAAATAAAAAGTATTTTTGGGGCATTTTTATGCCTTTATTAAAGACAGTTGAGAGATGTCAGGAAAGGAGCTATCTAGAGCTGCAGCTGCCTGAGACAAACTGGGGACATTGCAGTTCATGGTCGCCACTTAACCCCTAAGCTACAGGTGCACCCTACAGCTTTTTACTATTGCAATAGATGATTTCTTGGGCCACTTTGGGGCAGCGGCAACAAACAAGCACAAAAAATGCGGTATGAAAGCGGTGAGAGTAGGAATGGTTATCGTTAGGCTTTTATCGATACTAGTACTCGTATCGATACTGCCTATTGGTTCGGTTCCTTATTGATACTCTTGATTATTTTGTGAAATAAAAAGAAAATTAATTTAAAAAGAATCAACGTTGCTTTAGACTATACTATTTCAATGCCAACAACAAATGTAAATGAATCAATAAATAGTTAAAATAAACAATATTCTTAGCAGCAAAGGGCTAATTAAGTTCAAACACACAGCTGCTCCCCTTATTATCTATGTATTAAACAACTCAATATACACTGACAGACTCATTAGTTGCTACCAAAATCCCTTTGACTCCACTGTTGAGAAGGGGTGAAGGCCTTTAACAATGAACTTGGTAACTTATGTTAACAGCCCTATGACACTCGTTCACTCTCTCTTGTGTCATCTTCCCTGTAGCTTCTAGCGTGAAGGGACTTGGGCTGAGACCGGCGATGGGAGGGAGGATGTGCTGTGGGTCATTGCTGCAGCCTCAGCATCTACAAAAAGTTCCAAAATCCTTAAAATACAGTCACAGCTAAAACATTAGCTAAGTAACAGTTCGACTGTTCTTTTTATCAAACTCCGCATGGCAAAAACTAACGTTACCTTGCAGTGGACGAGGATGGCCGTCTGCTCGCCAAACAGTGGAAAACAGTTTTGCAGATTTATGTTCTGCTTGTTGGCCAAAGGTTTTTATAGATTGCTGGTATAATACTTGTCTTACTTCTATCGCATTTGAGACGACGACAGTTATCGGCATCTACTCAAGTAAAATGTAGCCACGCTTTCGATCTTTTTCTTCTCTCTGCCATGATGTGTGTCTCACACTGTACTGAGCCGGTGTGTGTGTGTGTACGTGTGTGTAGGTGTGTGTGTGTGTGTGTACGTGTGTGTAGGTGTGTGTGTGTGTGTGTGTGTGTGTGTGTCAGAGTAAAGCACAACTCCGCCCCTCGTGCAAAGACAGAGACAGAGAGAGGAGGTTCGCAGGAGGCCGCTGCTTTTTTTTCTTACCCCGTAACTTCCAAAGTTAACGATAGTAGAACCGTTAACTCTGGACCTTATCGATACTCCGGGTATTTGCTACCGTCTTATCGGTTCCCGCTTAGAACCGAGTTTTGGGGGGAATCCCTAGACATCCCTGGACAGATAAAAAAGGAGCAGAAAGTTCATATTTAATACAAGCTTGATAAAGTCCTGCCATATGATATGGAGTGTACTTCATATCTGAGATGTGAGTAGTTTCTTCAAGCACTGCGGTTCATGTACAATGTAATATGCAGTAAAAAATGGGGGCAGAGCACAGCATCCTCCATTGTAAGTCATGTTAGAACAAAAGAATCAGCAAGAAAAAGAAATAACATCACAGCGTTTCAGTAGAGCAGTGCTGCAGAAATAGTGATATTGAGAGGGAAGAATAACAGCATTTGTTTTGTTCCCCTTATTATGCTCTGCTCGATTTCTTAGTCTTTTCTCTTTGAGTTTCCGTCTTTGTTTTTTCCTGACCCTTAAATCCTTTAATGTTTGATTAAGTGACACTTTGAGGCTCTTAGCTCGCTGGCACTTTGTCTAATTTACCTCTTCCCCTCAATTCCGGTTATCATTTGGGCTCCAGTTTGTACAGACTCCGTAAAAGCCTGCATGTGCAATCCTCCTCTGCCCGCCACCATAAATCTGTGTAACATTTGCATTTTGGTCTTACAGCATCTAAAGCATCTCCGAGATAAAGTGAACATTCATTATAGCGGAGGAAGTGCAAAAGATTAATCAAACCTGGAAACAAGTAACATTAAAAAAAACTCATTTGGTTTTTCCCTCAGCCTTTTGGCAGAGCTTTCGTTTCAGTCTAATTTCTCATTTCACACTTCTGTTTCCATGTTCTACTTTCTATTTTACTTGTAGTCATTACTCAGAATGTGTTTGACCTCGTCAAAAAAGGCACTTATGAAATCCCATGTGTTAATTAAAAGCTTCTGGGATGCAAAGTACTCTCACTTAATGTGATATATTTAACTTAAGATGTTTGACCATGTCACGATGTTGCATTTCATTTGTTTGGTGAATCTTTTTCTAATTTTGCTTTAAACTAGATGTAAGATGTTTATTTAGAATTCACTGTCAGTCAAAAATGAACAGTTGCTGTTCTTGGGTTTTACTTAAGATTTAAACCTAGATGTATTGATTGATTGATTGCTTGATTGATTGATTGATTAATTGTAGCTGCTCTGAAAGTTTTTTATTTATCTTTTTATCAATTATTATTTGTAAACTGTTTTGGCTTGGACTGGCTGATCTCAAGAGACCCTTCTAGTAAAAAAAGGTTTTAGTAGGTTAAATAAATATTACCAGCAAACAGTTCCAGAACGCATCTTTGAGGCAAGAGAGACATGACATTTAACAGCAGCACGATTACTAACATGCTGTGATTAATTTGATCAAAGAGATGGTCAAATTGATACAGATGGATACATAAAAAAGGGGATGATGTATACATAGGTGGCATCCCAGAAACTAAAAATGCAGGAAGTGGTGTGAATTGGCAGTTGTGTAACAGATGGGTATTAAATGCACATGATCCAGTGGGGGGTACCTACGAAGGCTCAGACCTATGTGTAAATGGGCGCTGTTCTTCCTCAAATTCAAGGAAGCAGAGGGACACATAACAAGACCTGCTGGCGTTCACATTTAATGAACTGAAAGGGAGGGCCTTCATTCAGCCTACTAAACACTGTAGATGAGAGACAGGCATCCCTTTACACTCTCTACAGAAGTGACACACCGACTCCAACCTCTATTACTGGGCTTGTCTTATTCCAGTTGAGTTCAGTTCAGTCATTATTACCCCAGATGGGAAACTTGATTTGCAGTCAGGTGCACAAGATAAAAAACACAGGTACAAAATAAAAACAGCAATATGCTAATGCAGTGCAAATGATGAAAGTCCATAAAGGTGTATCAAAGCATGCTGTGCGCTCAGAACCAGCCATTCCTGGATGAATAACAGCTGGATGAAGGGGAACATCATCTTTAAGAATTCATATATGCGTTTCATGTCACAAAGAATAATTCAATAATATTTATGGATAAACAACTATGACCCAGTTAAAGGAACCAGATAAATGAAAATCTACAATGAAGATAATCAGTGTGACACTGTGAATGTACACCAAATGTTTTTGTGTATCTTGTTCAGATAATGTGCTGCTATTCCCGGAACATCCCCCTCTGTGCTTTGTCAACCTTATACCACCAGTAATAACTCCATCTCTCTAAAACAAAGTTTGCCAAATGTCTTGCAATCAAGACAAACAAAAGGCGCACACACATAGTTTATTTGTTGTGTTTCATTCATGTCCATGGTTATTTAGTTGTTAATGTTTTATCTCTCTCTCTCTCTCTGTCTTTCTCTTCAGCTTGCCCTCAGGGCACCTTTAAGTCGTTCCAGGGGGTAGGATTGTGTCAGCAATGTCCGCTCAACAGTCGCTCTACCATCGAGGCCGCCACAATCTGCGGTTGTCGCAACGGCTATTACCGCGGAGACATGGACAAACCGGAGGACGTGTGCACCAGTGAGTCTGTCTTTCTCTGTCGAACAAACGCACACAAAGAACAAAAACTCGATAAACTTTTCAGGAGCATAGCCGAGTGTGGTTATGCCTCAGGGTGACCGAGACAGGTTCATGAAGGCAGATTTTTGGACTGAAGTTGCCAATAGCTGACATATTACAACATAACAGCCGGTGACATCACTGACAGTCCAATATCTCATCATTGAATTAAAGGCCAATATCCGCTTTGATTTATTATTCCAACCCTAATTTCATGCACCTCATTCAGAGCTGGTGTGCCGCAATGTTCCCGTCCTTGTTTGGGGATTTGGGGAGCAGTAAGTAATAACACTGCCACACTCCTCAGGCTTTCCATTGAAGTGAATATGTGTTTAGTGTGTCAAAGAGGCTATATTGCTATGCAAGACGAGGCACAGAGTTTGAAAAACGCTGCCTCTCTGTTCCACAGAGAGATGGTGTAAGTAGGTTGAGACATGAATCATTTTAGACTGTCTCTGTAGCTAGTCTCAAACTGTGAAACTGTGTGTGTATAGTCTGGGTGTGTAGGTACGTGCCCGTGTTTGTGCACGCCCTGGTGACCTGAATAAAACTTAATGTTTTTCAAGGCTATAAAAAGCTCTGGTTCATTCATGGGCGGATCATTATTTTTCTGTCTTACATTCATGAATGAATTTGCAACATTCTGCCAGGAGAATGTATAACGGGTAACCCGAGAACTGTTTGCTGCAGTGTTAAAAACGTGTGCAATGTTCGAATTATGACAGTGAATATTGGCAACCATTTTGTTTCTCCACTTTAGAACTAGTTTTGATCTCTGTCTACTGTTGGGATCCGGTAGGTTATTAGCAAGTATGAAAACTAAACTATTGACATTAATACAATTATTATTATCAATACAATTATTAACATATATTAATAATAGCGGACCACCCTATGATCAGGGACCAATAACCAAACTTGCCTCCACGCGGCTCTCAACATAGTACGGTGCTAACAACACGAATAGTGCAAGCAACGGCAATATCTGCGGATACCTCCGTATGAGCGGCAGCCTGGTGTTGTAGGCTAGCCTGTGGAGCACACACACATGGGCTTGCATGCACTAAAAGCACCTGCAGACGGACCGGCTACATAAACAAAGCACTGCTTGGCGTCTATGTTTCATTCACTTTTTAATAGGGGACTGCAAAAAAACATTTTTAGCAGTTTTAGCTATTTTCACTTGGGGTAAATTCCTGGATTCACTTACTGACACACATATGCGTTTGGTTCCCAGATTTGCTTGAGTAAGTGTAGCCTATAGTGCATCGTTTATACTGTACAGACCACCCTTTTTTAGACCGTTCCTGAGTTTATCTTTTGACGTCATGCTGAAATGACTTATCTGCTATCGCACAATCCTGTGGTTGGTTTGCTTTGTGCTAATGCCACAAACTGCACCTGAAGCAGATGCAGTTTGCAAGAACCAACTTTTGAGGCAATCTCACTCTTTGTAAGTTGTCCCAGAGTGTGATTGATAGTTTCCTCTCCAGTCTATATGAATTGAACCAACAGCTCAAATGCACCAGAGGTTAGGTGTGAAAATAGGCTTTGAGTCATACAGTAAGCAATGTTGTTTTAAAAATAGTGACACAATGATCCATGAGAAAATCCATAGAGGCAGTAAATGATGTGATTTGTCATCAATAGATGTATTCCAGTTCAGAGGGATTAAAGTTATTATTATTATGATTTTAATGTTATTATATTGGGGCTACATGCTGCAATATTTTCAATAGTTTTTGTTCCTTTACTGTTATTGCAATCAAACCATGTCAATAACTGATGATCTTTTGCAGTATATTACAGAGGGAACATACAAAATATTTTGCCTCAGTAGTTATGGAACAATAGGTTATCCTTTTCTGACAACAGAGAAATCGCATGAAAAGCCTCAACCAAGCAGCAGCACATTGTCAAATTGTCAAAGTGCTGACAGATGAAAAAAAAAAGAAATCTACTTTTCCAGTGAAAAGGTGTCAGTGCTCAGCCTGCACAGCTTTCTGAATTAACTTGATACTTTCAATTTAAGGGAAAAAACTAACTCAGTCACAAGTTTTTTTCAAACAAAAGCACTGGAAAAGAAGGGTTAGACTTTAACAATAGGAAAGAGCTTCACTTTATTTTTATTTGGTAAAGAAATCCGATATAAAATCTGATCAGTGCGATGGAAGCGTGAGCGTGCAGTGTGCGAATAGCTGCCTGGCGGAAAATCATTCCCTTAGCTTGCCTCATTGACCACATAGGTACGGAGGGCGTGTGTGTGTGTGTGTGTGTGTGTGTGTGTGTGTGTGTGTGTGTGTGTGTGTGTGTCTACTGTATCTGTGTGTTGTTTTTTGTGAAGTGCATTTTTGTGTCAGATTGATACTGAAAAGACACTTTTAAGACAGTGAGGAAGCAGAGTGGTTGTGCATGGACGGCATTACAGCTAACCCTTTGAAGTGGAGAGGTTTCTGTTGATATAGTTCAAATGGCCAATTTGAAATTAACATTACCTCTTTTCTTACTTGTTTAGCATTTTAATGTTTACTGTATTTGCTGTGAACTCTGTGGATTTCTGACACTGTAAAATATGTTTTTATTTATGCTATTGTGAGTATGATTATAATGCACAGTTTCTATCTCTGTTTATAAAATGGTACTACTTAGATTTTCAACCCGTCACTGATTGTTAGCACTTTGATTCTGCAGTGTAGGTGTAATACACACATATTCAT
This sequence comes from Leptoclinus maculatus, assembly GCA_032191485.1. NCBI lineage: Eukaryota > Metazoa > Chordata > Actinopteri > Perciformes > Stichaeidae > Leptoclinus > Leptoclinus maculatus. The sequence goes on along the minus strand of JAVDOI010000004.1, from coordinate 12,844,138 downwards.
ATTCCACAGGGCTATATTAGACGTTTCTTATGACTCTTTGATTTAACATACGCCAAGGTTGAATACCCATTTCATTTCTTGTTCCAGCATGTCTTGTGGATGTGTCTGTGTGATGTGTGTGAACAGTCGAGGAGAAGTGAACCCGCCAGGTTTAACCTTGTGAAAACTCTGGGTGTGCGTTTAAGACTCACTATAACACCCTAAAAGCCAGAGTTTCTCCTCAGATCAAAGGGATGAGCTGACAGAAAAGAGAGGGAACCACCAAGAGAGAGACACTGACTGACTGAGTGAAGAATGACAGATAAAAAGATTCTTTGGCTGACAGTGAGCTGTTAGGTCACCTTCTGACGGTTAGAGACAGGGTTCGCTGAATTATTACAGCACTGACTGCCAGTAAGGTAAAAGTAAAGTAATCACCCTCATATTCACTGGTCAGTGTGCAGAAAACTATTCTTACATAGCCAGACGTACCTCCACAGCGATGTGTCGGCACTAAAGAAAAGTCTGACTCCACACATTATCATTCTGGTATGGGGGAAAAAATGCCCTGGCTTGTTTACGATTGTTTTGAAGAAATACAATAGTCTTGGGCGACACTAGGCCCACAATGCAGCAATAGATGCCGACTGAAATAGGCGACCAATGGCAGGGTTTTAACCATAGTTTACATCTGGTGAGTCAGACTAGAAGAAATGTCCTGTTTTTGTATCTCTTTTCTAGAACTTTTTCTATGGCCAGGAGTGTGTACCACTGTCCGCACTTTAATGCAGAATATAATCCTGGTAAATAGTGAATTAAGGGTTCCACAAATACAATACAATTGATGGGGGCCAAGGCGATATGGAGAAAATCAAATATCACAATATTTTTGACAGAATACCTCAACATCTGCGACAATATTGTAGGGTTGACCATTGCTGCTTTTACAAAAAAAAAATTGAGAGGAAATGACTTTACTGAAATGCTTTCTTTTAAACCAGGAAAAGACAACACTCATGCCATATTGCAATATTACATCCAAAATCTGGACAATATCTAGTCTCATATCACAATATCAAACTAATATTGATATATTGCCCAACCCCTTTCTGTTGCAGCCCCAAGGGGTGTAAGAAGTATTTAGCTTCTTTAGATTAATCTTATGTTTTGTATGAATAATTGAGGGTGCAGCTTATGATAATATCAGGATTAAAGAATTGTTTGAAAGTTGAAGAATAATCATTTATTACGATTGTTGTCCTTTTCATTTTCTGTTGACTGACTAACTGTTTTTGTTCTATTGTCAAATCTTTATTTAAAAATGTGCTAGTAACTACTGCCATTAGATAAATATTTCGGGTTGTACAAAGTTTGTTGAATTTTTTACATTAGTTTGATAATGGGCCAGACTTGCTTGTGGAAAATATTGTGGGTAAAATGATATGATACTCAAGCTTTGATGCGCTGCTTATACAACAGCTTGCTTAGCTATAAAATACCAGACATCCTGTGATAGTAAAAAAAATAGTGTCCATATGTAAGCCATTAGTAGGCACTGCATAATGAAAAAACAAATTATTTTCTCAAGTGCTTACCGTAATGAGGTTTGATAGCATCCAGGTGTGGCGCAGTGATTCACTTTAAGTTGACAGACTGACACAAACTCTGCAAAAATGTTGTCAATTCCGTAACGTGCAATTATCTTTCTCTAGGTGTCCCTTCAGCTCCTCGCAATGTGGTCTCAGTCGTCAACCAGACATCGGTGCAGCTGGAGTGGCACCCACCACGGGACATCGGGCACCGTGACGACCTGTCGTATAACGTCCTGTGCCGCCGGTGCCACAGCAGCGAGCGCCGGGCGTGTCAGCCATGTGACGACAGCGTGGCCTTCGTTTCGGGCAAGCAAGGGTTAAAGGAAACGAGAGTGGCGATCAGCAAGTTGCGAGCCCACACATCGTACACCTTCGAAATACAGGTTTGTCCTCTGAAGTTCCTTCCTGAAGCTTCATTTATTCAACATGCCTGCTGTACAGTGTTGTTAAAGGAATACTCCAAATGGAAATCTTCATTTCGACTATCACACGGTTGCTGCCCGTAGGCTTGAAATGTGTATTGAAAGTCAACGCGTCCTTTCTGTAGTTAGGTTTGGATCAATTATTGTGTTAATATGCAAATAGCTGTCAGATATTCACCGTGGTGCTCAAGGATACTGAGGCTACATAGCTGCTTGCTGACATGGAGGCTTTTATGCACAGTTTCCAGTTATATTATGTTCCATCAAACTTCAAGGCCACTGATGCAATATAAAACCAGTACGATGGTGAACCTTCAATCTCCTGCTATTGGCCGCCTTTACCATCAAGGCTGGGTGTCCAAATCAAGGTCACCAACGTTGTAATTGCTAAGGGAAGGAAGTGTGTTACTTTACTTCCCCCATGCAGTCCTGGATTGGGAAATCTCTCATAGTCATCGAATGTAAATGTGGCCAAATCCTTTGTCGAAGTCTGATGGACCTAATAAACAAGTTTACATGAGTTGATCCATTTTAAATGCAGTCTGTGTGGGACGGGCGGATCAATAATGATGTATGAATGAATTACTTGAACAATGACCAGATTGTGAAAGTATTGATTGTTATTCAATGTGCTCACTGAAAGCAGTCACTGTTAAAGACTGCTGAACATCCATGGAGATATCCATCAAAAATGTAATTATCCAACAAGTGAAAACACTGATAACCAACTGCTTTTAACAAAATGAATGGTGCCATCAAAGTTAGGAATCCTCTGAAGACTTTAACCTACCAAATTAGTTTTTGATAGTAGAATTATTTGTGTATCTAGGAAATAGTCACTAGTGAAATGTAGAAACAATTTTTAAATATTGGCAATTGTGATATTTTTTTAATCTTCAGAATCTCAAGGAAAGGAAAGACACAAAATAAAATGTGAAATGAGAAAGAAAGAAACAAAACAACATAGAATTAGAGCTTGGAGTAAGCCATTAAGCTAGCGTCACTAATTATCACGTCTTTGTTTAATGATTTGCTGTGACTGAAGACATTGTTTTGGCCGTCAAAATGATTAACTAAGCTCATGACAAACAATATCAGGCAGCTAATTAGGTGGTCTTTAAAATGCACTCGGAACCTGTTAATTGTGTCTTTGTGTTGGCAGGATGAGACAGACGGTGAGACTTTACAGTTTGATAAAGACATTGGCAGCGCCTCTATACTGAAATTGAAACCATCTCATTGTTGCTGTTAAATTTACTTTTTTGTTGAATCCCTCCCCTGAACAGCGATTGTCTAATCATAGCTTAGCAGTCTGTCTTGTTCTTTAAAACTTAGCCACCTTAATATATATTATATTACATTTCCTTATCATACTTATACTTGTAGAACTATAGCTTTACAGTGAAATACAAGAACAATGCTGTTTCTTTATTTCTATGTATCATCAACGGGACATGCAGCTTTAGCCTTATTCTTTTAGCACAATTTTAATGAATATGTCCTTTGAGTTCATATTTAAATCCATCTACGGTGCCATGCCATTGTTCAGACGGCCCATTATTCTGAAACCTAATATTCCCAAAAATGTACAAATGGACCACGAGGTAATATTTCTGACAGCCTGTTATACCAAAAACAAAATGCTTATACTTCCGAAGGCCCATGGCTCCAAAACTACACACTCTCCCTGCAACAAACAGAACACATGGCTAATTATTATGCAGAATGGAAGGGAAGGCATGACCCGCCCGACTCTGCCTCTGATTGGCTTACCCCGATGTTTTACCCTTAACAATCTCACTCCTCATGCCGAAATCCAACCAACCTAACCAACAAAGGCAACGAGTGCTAGCCAGTCACCGGTAACATTGTAAAGTGCACATGTGCTGTGTGAGAACAGAAAGCTTGACAGGCCTAGCAACAGCAAATATGGGGGTTAATGTCTGTCGGGTGGAATAGCTGACCATTACACTTTTTACTCCACAGGCAGTCAACGGAGTCTCCAACAAGAACCCTTATCCCGCCCAGCAACTGTCAATCAACATTACAACCAATCAGGCCGGTGAGTGGGGAGTGCAAACGCTGTGTGCATGTACGTGCATGCATCTGTGTATGTGTGTGTAAGCATACCCTGGGGCACAATGGATTATGAGAAGGAGGGATGGCAAGGGAGATAAAGGAAATTGAGCTTCAGCTTTTTAATTCATAAAACATGTTATAAGCGTGTCATCTCTCACCCGGTATCTGTCTTTCCTACACATCCACAGCTTTCATCCTGTTTTCCTCTTTCCCCTCTGCCTCTCTCTCTCTCTGTTCTCTTTTTCTCGCCTTTATCCCCTCTCCCTGCCCTCCCCCCTATGTCCCCCTTCTCTCTGTCTCTGACAGTGTAATTCTTAGAGACTATAAAGTGAGCCGAGTTACCGCTCCATCAATACTTTATAGAGACAGACACGAGTGATATTTTAACCGCTACCCAAATTTAGATTTAAAAGCCGCTTTGCTCTGATGGAAAACACATAATTTACCTCATCTACAGCAACCCAGGCTCATTCTTAATCGAAAGATGATCCATTGTCACCCGGCCGCTTTCTGAGCGCATTTCTTACCACTGGCGGATGCAAAACTCTCTTATCCCTAAAATCTTTTAGTACTCAACAAAAACTGATTTATTTTCAGGTTGACTGCATTGGAGGGGGGGAGGGGAGTAAATTATGCAATAGGTTTTAGCGTATTTCATGGGACCTTAGGATATGAAACTCACTCGACATGTAGAGAACCCTATAAAATGTCAATTGTGGCAATATTGAAAATGACTGTGAGCTTTCCACAGAGCTCACTCTGTGAAATTATGACTACAGAGGGAGATGGCTCATGAGGTATCACAGCATTTACTGAGGATTATGGCAGCCCCCTTGATGACTCAGCTGTGTAAGATGGATACATTCACAACATAGCTTTGATCAATTTTATACTTGTTAATGGTGTTGTATCAATCTCTGTGTCTTGATTCCTTCCTCTCTTCACTGTATGCTGTGACGTGAAGTACAAATGTGATGAAAACCATCCCATAAAAAGATCTGGGAGGCAAAACCATGAAATTCATTATAGCCAAGAGCTACTGGTTCCTAAAATTATGGGTGAAAATGTGTTGCAGACATAACTCTTGCTTTCCAATCAGTGACAAGTGCAGTAATTTGTTTTCATGAGCCTGAGTTGAGGAAACATTTTTTGCTCCTTTGGGTGTAAATAATCCTGTCATTACATTACACACAATGTTTCCCTATTCATGGAGTTTAAGCATGCTTGCGAATCTTATAACTATAGATAAGTGATTGTGTGTACTTGCGTGTGTTTTTTTAACAGCTCCCTCACTAGTTCCCATAATGCACCAAGTGAGCTCAACGAGCCGCAGTTTCTCGTTGTCATGGCCACCGCCCGAGCAGCCCAACGGAATTATCCTCGACTACGAGATACGATACTTTGACAAGGTAGAGTGGGATGATAAATGTCTGTGAGTGTTTTTGTGTCCGTCTGCTTTTTGGTGTTCTGGTCACAGACGGTAATCCATTAGAGTCGATAAAACAGGCGAATCAATATCGGCTACATCTAAGTCATCTGTTATCAGGACTCACTGATATGCAGCAACAGTCTCACTGCTTCAAACACTGTCAAATACAGCTTGAAATAACTGTAAGAGAAGTGAACCTCCTGCATGCTGTCTCGCTCAGTGCTGGTATGTTCATCTTCTTCAGGTATATGGACAAGAGATCACAGTTCATTATGCATGCTCAGAAAAATGGTTAAATTAACCAATTCATTAAATTATGAATCACATGACAAGAAAAAAAGTAGGTCAGTTGGTGAATAAAACCTGGTTGGTCCTGGATTGATCAATGCATATTTCATGGAGCCTGTAGTTATACTGATCTGGTTTTACAGAGATGGAGAGCCTCTCTTTATTCCACCACACATCAATTGTTGATCGTAGTCATGCAGCAATCTATTCATTAATAAGTGGCTACAGCGGGATTCTGTAGACTGTAAGACTACATCACTCCAACTACATTGTGAAAGAAACATGTATTCATTTATTGAATCTACTAAACTGTGTATGTTTCTCTCATGAACAACTGATGTAGTTTGAGGTGCCAACGTTTCATAAGCTGTAACACACAATATGGAATTGAATTAGGATCTGTTGGCTCTGGAAGATCCAATTAAAACCATTTTATTGGTCAAGTAACTCATCTTGGGTGACTTGTGAAGGCCACACTTTAATCAGAAGACGGAAAAAAAAACGCAGACGATTATGGGCAATGATATAGACGAACATAAATGAACCCTCCTGTCGTGTTCGGGTCAAATCTGACCGATTTACAACTTTAATCAATCATAAATATTGGGTTTTACATCTGATTACCTCAAGGCCTCATGATATCCTCCACACTAGGCATTTGAACATATCAAATTGCTGATCACCATTTTCATTGAATTTTTAGTGGTTTAGTCAACTTTGTAACACCCATGGTGTTCCCGGTCAAAATAGGAAATGAATGGGAAAACACTAGATTATGTCCATTCATCAGATGGAAAACAGCCCCATACACACCCACAACCACCCCTCCTCCCATACACACACACACACACACACACACACACACACATACACACACCTGTGTAAACACCTGTTCACAGCCCCATATACACAGTTGTACACATTTCAAACTTCAAACAAAAAAATCAGGTGTTTGTTATGGGAACCCATCTCTATACCGTGCTTATGTGCCCATCCCCCCACGTGAACCACACCTTCCAGACTAAACAATGTTTCATATCTTCTCACTTTCCTGGAGGGGAGGCGTGTGTTTGGGGACACGTGGAGAGCATTGGACCAGGTAGACCTCCAAGCCTACATGGGTCTGTTGATTCTAGCAGGAGTATATCGGTCAAACAATGAGGCTAGAAGAAGTCTGTGAGATGCGGAGTCCAGGAGGCCTATATTCCGGTCAACAATGTCCTTACAACAGTTTCATTTAATTTAGCGATACATTTTCACTGTCTATTCTTTGAATATTCACAGCAGTTATTCATGTAAACACCTAGTCTGAGACATTGTTTACAGCTTAAAAGGGTGTTAAATAAAATGTGGTGATGATTAATGGTTTTTGTGTTAAAACAGCAGTTAAAACAGACCGGTCAAATTTGAAAAACTTGGATGCAAAAACTTGGATGCAGTTCTTCACTATAGGCTCTTCATGATGATGGTTGCACATATTCCAAAGTACATAGGGAGGAATGTTAACAGTGTTTGTGGACTGCAGCTACTAATGTTGCTGTATTGTTGAGTGAAATTTCTTAAAGTCAACTCTTCGACTCATTGTTGATGTGGCCTTCAACGCATTGACTTCGGTGTCTCATTATGTGCCAGAAGAATCACAGGCCACCGATTGGTTAGCTTTACTTATGAAGTGTAGAGTCTCCTCCCAAATAGACTCACCACCACAGAGAGTAGCTCAGCTCTGCAGGAAACCGTCCATTCATCCGAGCTTGGCTGTTGAAGATCTGTTTGTCTCAAGTTGCTGAGGTGGAAGGGAAACAATAGATATCCCAAATGATTAATTTTATTCTCTTTGCAATTGACAATGCTCAGCAGATTTTTTTTTATTTATTTAATCTTTATTTAATCAGGCGGTCTCATTGAGATTAAAATGTCTTTACTTCAAAAGAAGCATTAACAAGAACACAGTCAGCAGAACAGAAGCAACACAACTACACTACACAATAATCAGGAATTAAAAACAATTACAAGAATTATGATAATTAAACATCAGATAATGAAGCTTTAAAATCTCCAAGGTTAATGTAAGACTCTAGTTTGAGGACAGTTTGCCCAAAAGGTTAAAAAGGTGCATAGTACCTGAAACCAGTTCTGCCAACATTGGTGCATACTTGAGGGATAGCCAAGGCTAGGTAGATACTGGATTGTGTACTGTACCAGATTTTAATGAGTGAAGAGAAGTGAGGTAGTTTGGAAGCTTGAACAGTAGAGCTTTATAGATAAAGAACATGAGATGGCTATTTCTTCTTGACTGTCTTGACTGAAACGAGGTCCATCCAACCGTATGATACAGAGAACAATGATGAGTCTGAAAATGATGATACAAGGGATTTAACAGCTGAAGTGTTGATGAGGCAGCATGACAATACAGAATATCTCCATAGTCAAAGACAGACATGATGGTTTAATTCTAAACTAAAAGCCTAGTTTGATTTTTTAATTATTGAGTCAAGTGTTGAATATGAATCTTGATTGACTGCTAGCAAGCCAGGTCTTAGACTTACTGATGGACAGAAAGGTGCTTATTGAGAAGTGCCATTATGTCCTTCTACCAAACTCTTTGGAGGTTAGCTTTATCCTTCCCACCTTGGACCACTGTGCAAGAGGCACTTCCACTACTTCTCCATCTATCCATTTCTCTCTGCTTCTCCGGGGCCGGTTAAAGTAGTCCAGACCTCCCTCTCCCCAGATACGTCTTCCAACTCCTCCTGGAGGATCCCGAGGCTTTCTCAAGTCATATGAGATATATAATGCCTTCAGCGTGTTCTGGGTCTTCCCTGGGGTTATCTTTCAGTTTGACGTGCCCAGAAAACCTCCAAAGGGAGGCGCCCAGGAGGCATTCTTAACAGCTGCCCAAACCACCTCAACTGGTTCATTTGTAATGCGCAGGAACAGCGACTCTGCTCTGATCTCCCTCCAGATGTGTGAGCGCCTTACCCTATCTGTAAGGGCTTGTTTTTTTTAGTGTTTTACAAAAGAGAATAAACTGTGAATGTGATGATGAAAATGTCACTCCACTGCTTTTTGCTGTGTATATCAGCACCTTGAGAGCACAGGAAGATCTTTCTATCCCCCCAGCTGAATCACTTAAAGACGAGAAGACCAAAGCACAAATTTATTCGCTAGTGGATGCTGCTGAAATCAAAACTCCTACCACTCTGCTCTGTACGAGTGTCTGACTGAAGCCTCCAGCTGTCCTGTAGTGGACAAGGTCCTAGCGTGTATGAACCAGGAGACTGAGACATAAAACACTTCACTGCAAGAGTCCAATGATCAAACTAGCCTGCACAAACCCGGGGCACCAATGAGGGCCTCTGATTCAGTCAAGCAATGTATTTGAAGGACTGAAAGTTAAATTAAAAGCATATCTCTATCACCCAAAGCTAAACATGAGAATATCCTCATCTGTTCTGAAGCTGAGCCAAAAGCTGCAATAACAGATAGACTTTCACTGCAGACAGATTAAAAACAAAGAGCAAAGCACCTGCAAGGGATTGTGTGAGTTACACCAAAAGAACAACATGCCTCCTCATCCACAGCCCACATTTGATTTCTTGCCATCTAGCTTTCCTTTTTACAAAGCAGAAGAAAATAGTTTTGGGCATTTTTTGGGACACCACTGCTAGTCCCTGTGCTCATTTCTTTCTTTTTAATACGTACTGTCAGTGAGTTGGTGCTTCCATAACTCACTAAAATTCTGAGATACAATCATAACTACAAACTGTAAATGCTCAGGACTGTTGTCAACTCTCACAGTTCTAGAGTCCATGACTCCAGAGGGCTCGCTCACAGATTCCAATTTTACAGCACAACATAGTGTAGTGGATGGCTATAATTTCACTGTGCTGCACAAGGGAAAGCAAGAGAGTGTGTCGTTTTGTGTTATTGTGGTTTAGTGTGTGCTATGTACTAATATTTATATCCAATAACTAAATGCAGCACAACAGCTCTTTAACTATTACCACAAAGTTTGCCCTTATGTATGTTGATGCTTTTGATAAATATTCAACGTTCAGCCAAATCAGGTAATAATTTATTAATACTGTTATAGGCATTAAGTATGCTTAGTATAGTGTTTTTATCCTACAAATATGTTACCCTTATTGCCTCATTTATGTTTACACATTATATATTTAACAGTGGCGGGCCGTCAGGGCCTGCAAAGCCTTCTCTGCTGGCCTAAACAGAATCACAAAAAAAAAAAAAAAGAATTATTTATTTTTTTAAATTATTATAATTTATAAAAATATTTTTCCCATTATCTTATTTTCTCATTGCACAACTACTGTCTTCCTCAGTTGCTCTGCTTCCAGTGCAGCTTGTTTTAAGTAGAGCTTTTATCCAATCAGATTTCACCTCTTCTACTGAGAGGCCATGTGCTGTTTAAGTGAATGGGGACGATATTGTTGATTGTCATAGTGTTCAACCAATCAGATCTTTAGTTTGACATGTTGGGTGTATTCTTTGAGTGTCAGCAGCCGCTACCCCCAGACTAGCCGGCCTACACCTACGTCATCATTACATGTCCATGTGCAGCTCTGCCGCAAAGTGCAGGGTGTGCTGTGATTGGTCAGTGGGCGAGCACGTGACTATCGTGAAACGAAACTTAACAGCAGAGGCTTAGTCGCGTTGTGAATCACATCACGTGATGCAGCTCAGCCAATCAAATATGGCCATTCTGACAAGCTTCCTGACTCGAGTACCACACACCGTGACACAGGGGGCTGAGACGAGGAAAGAGATTGCAGAGCAGTACGTTTAACGTTTGGGTTGTGAAAGTAAAATCATAAGACAGTCTCCTAAAGAGATGAATGGGCCGCGGCTTGTCATTAAGGGATGATGGTGGGTCCCACAGCCAGACCAGCTGAGAACCACTGTACTACATGAGCACAGAAAACATTATATTTTCCTGAATTTCCAAATGCTCTAGCGTTATTCAAACGTATTGTAAGCCTCGTACCGAACGGTTTAATACGAGTACGTACATAGTTACAGCCTTAGAAACAAATAATAGATGTGGCGCCATCATGTGGTTATAAGGTGGTATTTCAGCTGCATGACAGCAGTGAAGACCTGGGTATAAAATGCACGGCCCGCCACTGATATTTAAACCACGCTCTTTCCTGTCTTCCTCTCACAACTAGCCTCGTAACAGATTTTCTTTTATGAAGTGCGATTCAAAAAGATCTTTCAGAGCTCATTGACTGTTGTCATTGATTGCAATTACATTCATGTCATTATCAGAATGTGGTGTGTGTTCAGAGAAGAACTATTACAGATTGAACTTTGCAGAACTCACTGTAGTTCAAATATTAAGTGTCGGCTGTCCTCACCAGATAAACAGCAGCGTTGTTGTTTGTTGAAGTTCCTAAACATTTATGATGTTTGAATTCTCCTGACAGCTAAACTTTTGTGATCATTGCAAACAGTGACCTTTCTTAGAGTAGCTTGACATTATTTTGCTGTTGCAAAACCTTTTAGGAAGAAGCTAAGGTGGAAAGTTGTCTTTGTCAGCAGAAACCACAGTCTCTCCGACCAACAGCCAAGACTGGTTTATGTCCTTTGCCTCAACTATAGAGGTGGCATCTCAGAATACACTCTGACTATAATGAAACAGTCATTTTAGAAGGCATTGAACAACAATTGTGTTGTTGTCACATGAGGGCTGGAATGATCGTGTACAGTAAAAGCCACTTGGGTAAAAGGGGGAAATTTAACTTAATAAATCACATATTGGAACATTAGATGAACAAAAAAGCACAATACGGGGTCCTTGCAACATTGTAAATCACGTTTTTACTGCACCTGGTGCGGTTATGTCAGTATGTCAACATGAAAATGGCAAATTTCGGACATGTACTTTAGTCATAAAGATATCTGCACCGAGTCGCCACTCATTGCAATGCCGTGCTTTTTGAAGAGCAGCTGTTGAATAAAAACTGCATTCAAACATGAATATTATGTTCATGCTGAAGAGACTGTCTGAATCTATCGGACCCTGTGCACAATTTTATAGCAAACCATCGAGAAAGCTCACGCTTCTGGCGATAATTAATAGAATAGCAAACAAATTAAAGATGTTGCGGGTAACAGGGGTGTAACGTGTAAGACATGCAACAATACAAATGCATGCCCCGGGGTGGGGGTGCTGCACCTAGCGTCGATGGTGCTACTTTGCACAGTTTGTGTAAAAGTTCCAGGGATTAACAGAGAATAGCAGAGAGAGAAAGAGAAAGTTGACACTCTGCCTCGCGGAGAGCAATTAGAGTTTGAGTTTAGGACAGAGTGAGAAGAACTGCACTAGAGAGATGTACTGTAGCTGCAGTCTGACAGTCACAGATAAAACACTTACATTGTCGAAATCAGGGCAGCGACTTTACTGTAAGCCGGCCTTATTTGCTGCTGCCTTTGCTTTAACATTATTTAACATGGAAGCTAATAAAGACCCAGAATCAAAAGCTGGCAGTTCTTTCATTGTTTCTTCTTTTCATTGTTCTTCCTTGATACACATCTTACGAAGGGGGAAATAATGCATTTTACACTGACAAGCTAACCACATAAAGTGACTAATTTTAGCTCATGGCTTCAAGTGAAGAATTCCTCTGGGAAGCAGTTTGATAAGCCTGGTGAAAGAGAGCGTTTCACCAGACAGCTGTACTGTATCTCCTTTTCTGATACTTTTCTCCACCTGCCTTTCCTCCCATCTCCTCCATCCCTCCCTCACCTCCTCCTCCCCTCATAGCCACTCTATAGATAATGAGGTTTTAATGTTGTAAATTTGATATGGCACAGTGAGGCTGGAATTTTCCCCACTACTTATCTCTGGCTTCCAGACCTTCCCAGATGGGTTGCCCTCTAACCTTTTCCCTGTGGCAAGCCCCCTCCACACACACACACACACACACACACATCTCCAAATCCAAACCCCACCCCAACACAATACCCCAATTTCTGTGGCCACTTCCATATATAGCTATTATTATCTCTCAGGTTTCAACATTGCAAACTGTGTACTTGTCCCTATGTTGTGCATCCTAATTATGACAGTAGGAATCTGGCTGGTCATAGTGGAAAATATATCAATAGTGCAGTTAAAGAAATTATGTTTAATACAGTATATTAAGATGCTGTAGGTAACAATAATACATGACACAAGACATCTCATATTTTATAGTACAAAAAAGACACAAGCAACAACAAAAGATGAAAAAATCCAGAAGAACAACAAATTGTCTAAGACGATGTTATTAAGAATTATAATGATAACAGTAATGAAAACTCAACCATCTTTAACCCCTTTTTATTCATGTGCATGTCCTCTTTTGAAAACTCTCCCACTTCTTCTCTCTTTCCACCCCCAATCCTCATTTTCTTCAGGCTCTTTTCCATCCTGAACTCTCCACCTCATCATCTCTCTTCCTCTCCTCTTTGCTCTCCCGTCAACCCCTCCACCTCCTTCATCCTCACGGCATGATTCCCTCCCCCGTCCTTTCATGCCATCACCACACCATATCTGTCCTTCCCTTCTGGACAGTTTCGATCTTGCTGCAATACAAACCTTTTTTATTTAAAATAAATGAGGTGAGAGGAAGCATAAGAAGGAGGGCCTGGAATGATAGAGGTAAAAGGTTGTAGCTTTGGCTTTATAAAATAGGCCTGATAGGTCTGATGCCTCAGGAGGAGTCTGTGAGCAATAACTAATTATCACGTTGTTTTATCTGAAGGAGATGGAGGAAAGAACGGGTAAAAGAGGACGAGATTTAAGAGTTTTCTTTTTCAAAGTATGAAGAAGGTAGTTGTGGACAAAATGACGTTGATTGATGATTTTATTTTCAACTTAAGTGGTGTCTTGCATTGCAAAAGGTTTTGGTGCCGAGGCTTTTAATCTTGTCACTAATCTAGTAAAATGGAAGTGAATACAATGTTGTGCTGTTTGTGCTGCACAAAACGTTGAAGAATTACATTTTGTAGGATTTGATGGCAGCATGACCTTCCAGAAACAATGGCCTTGTATCTCTGAACTTACTTTTACCAGTTTTCATAGGAACAACTTATTTAGTAGACTGTAGTTCACATGAAATGACTGTTAGATGTGGTATCAGATGCAATCTTCTGGCCACACCCATCAGTGATGCTGGATGTGAGTAGAGGCGCAACAGAGTTGAAACAGCAAGGACAGTAAAAATTAAACATATTTTATCACTCAACGCCAGTGGTGTTTATATGCCGAGGTTTTAAGATATGCCCCTTCTTGAAACTTCTGCCCCACCCCAGTACGTTGAGTGTAAATCTTTTTTTTGTTATGCTCCTCAAAATACTCAAAAATATGATTTGGAAAATACAACATGACCCGGTCACTCTGGATAATCTACACAGTTCTCTGTGAACTGTTTTCTTAATGAATTTCCTTCAGTAGAAAATAATGAGGTCTGTGGATTATTCTGAGTAACTGGGACAATATTTTTGGAATAAAAAGAAATTATAATATTTTTTTATTTTTTTATTTGAGCACCACAAACAAAATTCCATTCTCTTACATTGTATCGGTGTGAAGGCAGATATCTCCATATGGACAAATAAAACCCAATATAATTCTATGAATAGACAACCATGGGTAAGTGTGAACATGTCTGTAGGAATGTTGGTGAACTGACCCTTTAAGGTGTGAATTGATAGACAGAGATAAATGGATAGATGGATATGTCGCTCAGAAACAAAATTGATTGAGGGTATTTGGAGTGTTCTTTTTTACTGTTGGAAATGGACAATGACAAAAAATGTGATAGAGACTGGCATAGTTTGACAAGATGAATGAAAAATCTTTGGAATAATTAATCTTGTTTTAGCTGAAGGCCAAAACTGAGTACTAAATTTAGTCCCTCTCAGGCAGTGACTGATGAAGTGTTATGGTCTGTCTTGGCTTGCTGTGAAACATATTCATCCCTCTCTCAACCTCCTCTTCAGTCCCTGTCGTCAGTGCAGAACAGTTCAGTGGTCCTGAGCAAAACACCCAATGTTGTTCTGGAGGGTCTGAGGCCGGGGACCGGCTACATGGTCCAGGTGAGGGCCCGCACCGTGGCCGGCTACGGATCCTACAGCAAGGAAATGCTCTTCCAAACGCTCACCGACGGTAAGTGGGTGGGTGGGGTGTAGAGGTGTGTGTGTGTGTTGGTGGGGGTTTTATGGTGGAGAGGAAAGAGAGTGCAGGACTGAGAGGAGGAATGTTCAAGGTGGAGCAAGAGTGAAAATCTGGTGGTGAAGTAATTAAATTCTGCCCTACTTTGTGTGTGCATGAATTTGGGTGTTGCAGTCATGTAAAATGAGCCATGTAAATGCTAATATATGTGTGTGTGAGAGAGAGAGAGAGAGAGAGAGAGAGAGAGAGAGAGAGAGAGAGAGAGAGAGAGAGAGAGAGAAACTGTGTGTATATTTTCCATTCCAGAAATACTCAGTTGTGTTTATGTAAGAGAGTCTAAAAAATAGAAAGATAATACTGTGGCTGATTGTGTGTGTGTGTGTGTGTGTGTGTGTGTGTGTGTGTGTGTGTGTGTGTGTGTGTGTGTGTGTGTGTGTGTGTGTGTGTGTGTTTGTGTTTCTGCAGATGAGTATAAGTCAGAGCTGGGACAGCAGCTCTCCCTGATTGCAGGCTCTTTAGTGGGTGGAGTGTGTATCGTCTCATTGGTAGCTATCGCCATCATCTGTACCAGGTAACGCACACACACACACACACACACACATATATAAAAAAATAACAAGGTGTGAAAATGTGGCTATTTGCAGTGTAAACACTCTGTATCCCAACAACGTATTGGCTCTTTTCACAGAGGACATTTTGATTGTCATGTAGGCAAAGCACAGGTGTTACTAATAACATTATCAGTGGCTCCTTTCTATTCAAGTGTCATAGCACGTCCTGACAGTGTGACAGTGAGCCAGCATGCACAATACCAAAATCCTGAAACTGAAGCAGCTAAATTGGTATTCACCCACCATTCATTTACACAAATTGTGACGATGATTCTTAATTCAGATTTCGTTCACTAGCATTTTCCAGAGCTTTTTCCAACCACACCTCACGGCCTGGAAGCTCAGTCACGTGATAGCAGGTGTAGAATCCCCACCGCCCAAACATACGACCATCTGTTACCATGTGAAGCTACATACTTTGGCCATCAGTTTATAGCTGAGCCTTCACTATGAGAAGCAACACTGTGAGACGTGGATGACAGGTAGTAAGTGTACCTTGAGTTAAGAGTTTTATTGTCCATAATAATGTTACCAGGATCAAGGTTAAACTTTCACATTAATCATTATTATTGCAACATTATTATTTATGTCATTGATACTGTTTGTGTACACATTAAATAAGACCTACTGTTATAATGCATTACACTAAAATATTTTAATATAATGCAGATGAAAATGCCCCTGTAGGAGAAAGTATTTCTAAGCTGGACATATTTCAAATAACTTGATAATACAATTTTTGAACAATGACAACATGGCTTTGCACAAAAAAATCCCCTCGACCTCCCAGATATAGCACAACCAATTAGCATGTCTAACTTTTGTGTAACATTTCTGTCTGCTTGCCTTTTTTTCCCAAACCTCTCCGTTTGTGTTTGTGACTGCAGACGAAGGCAGTGTAAGGAGAGTGTGTACGGTGACAAGCTGCAGCAGTACAACACAGGAGGAGGTACGACCAGCACTGAAACTTCAATTGAACTTTACCTTTTATATACACCAAACTTCTAAAACAGCGTTTATGTTTACACTTTTTTACTTCGTTCCTCAGAGGTGACTCTGAGGCCTGACATGTTCAGTGGTCCCACCCCCACGGTGACCTTTCCCACGCTGTCTGAAGGCCATAGTTCACCGGGGGTCAAGATCTACATCGACCCCTTCACCTACGAGGACCCCAACGAGGCTGTTCGGGAGTTTGCCAAGGAAATCGACCCGTCCTGTGTCAAAATAGAGGAAGTCATTGGATCAGGTAGAGATCTTCATAGACTTAGTGTCTTTGACCCATGGCTTGCCCTTCTTTTCTCTCTCATGTTTCTATAAAGTGTTCAATATTAACTCAACAGCTACCTACAATGAAAATCCATGATTATTTCAGTATGTTTCAATTATTACTGTGAATTCATTCACAAAGAGCTTTTGTTCAAGAGTAAGATAAAAATCAAATGTACGGTCCATGTTCATATATGTTATAATCTGCTTCAAAAGTGAAATTATAGAAAATAAAATGCTGGTTTCTTCTAATGAGACCAACTGTCACTTGAAACAGCAGATAGTCTACAGTAAGTTAATGAATGTCTTGTGCCAGACATTTGTGTCAATGGAAAAGATCTGGAAACATGCAATGTCAGTTTATTATTTTGCTTTATTTTTTTCCTTTGAAGTCAGGAGAGATGTTTTATTCATGCTGAAAACTTTCACAGGAATAAATTAAAACTGCCTTCGTGCATTCTCTTTGGCTATCTGATCTGAACTATAAAAATGCTGTGTGAAGTTTGGCAAATAGAGACATTTGGATGTGAAATAGAGTCCCAGAGCATCAGACAGGGGACAGAGTTTTTGCTTTCAGATGGGGAAAAAAAGATGGAAATAAGGTACAAAAGATACGGACATATTTTAAAGTTGATAAGATGAAATGCCTTCTTTTACCACTGATCCCTGAGTACTGCAACTATGCAACATCTTCAATCATTTCACTCAAAATGCAGGAAAAATGTGTCTGTCAAGAATGCAAAATACTTGAGAACAACCTTGGTGCTCGGTTGCCGCGGACAGACCCAGGTCTAGCTTTGGTGCTGCCTTCGACCTGCAGTCGGAGCTCCGGACAGAGCAGGAGAGCTCAGCGCACAGCAGCAGCAGCATCTCCTCCTCCAGCCAGGAGCAGAGCTTCGACCCTCTGCTACTCCGGTCCCCGCCGGGAGCCAACACCGACATCACGGCACTCCTGGCACAGAAGAACCAGGAGTGAGCGGAGCGGACTGGCAGACCCTGCCACAGTAGAAATTAGAGGTTTTCTAAAGGGACTCGGAAACACTACCACTTTCGTCCACAGGCAAAGACAAAATTGACACAAAATGAAAGTTCAACCCCGTCATCCGTCTGCAGTGCATTCGTATTTTGTATTCGACCGCTTTATCTTGAGCACATTTTTGGATTATTAGAGATATTTGTCTTATATCTCAATCCACAATAAACAGAGGAATTTTTTTACTCCAAATATTATTCCCCAGTTTTTTTTTTCTTTGGACCAAAACCAATCAAACCCAAATGGCCATGGAGCTCTTGGTGATAAAGGTCATGAACTAGACTCAGACCCTCACCGCTGTGAGTATGTGCTTTCGGCTTTGGTCTGTTGAGCCGCTCTGAGAGGCTTTCTGTAATCCCTCCGTTTCTCGCTTTATTTCTCACCTCAGCCAGAGGTGACAGAGGAGGGATGAAAACAACGGGTAGGGAGAGGAAAATATGAACCGGGTGATATGAGATGTGGCTGGACTTTGAGCCCTTAAACTGTTGAATCTCTCCCATTCTGCTGCGGTAGAAAGTAAAAATATATCCACATCTCTTTCAATCGTTTTCTCCCTCTCCAACTTTCTCTTTTGTTTTTCTTTCTGTATTTCTTTGATACTTCCTCTTATTTTCATATATCTCTGTGATTCAGCCCCTGTGGAGTTTTAGAGTTTGTTTGCGTATAGAGAAATGATAAAACAAAGAACCAGGGGGGGGCGGGGGGGGGAGCAGAACAACAGATTGAGGAGGGAAGATAAAAGAGGAAGGCACCCTTAGGAGATGATAAAAATATCTCACCTCACTTTCTCTTACTCTGTCTCTCTCCGTGATAACACTTCTCTCTTTTTTTCTTTCCTTGTTACTATCACTCGTAAATGTCCCTCATAAAAAGCACTTTAAGCCCTGAAACACTTTAATTTACAATAGAAACGAGCGATAACATCTCCCCTGACAGGCCAGTTAATTTACTTAGACTGTGTTTAGAATTACAGGAGATTTAAGACGAGATTTTAGAATAAAGCCAATGACTAATTCTTGTAATGCTCCATCTTCCCATTGACCACCTCTATTTTAGAAAAAGAGGAAGTGACATGTCACCTGATCTTGCCTCTATCTTCATCCGTCCACACTTCCTTCCATCTTCTCCCTTATTTTAAATACTGTCTCATTTCCATCCATCACTCTTTCATTTCTTCACCCTCTATCCCTCCTTCCTCGCCCCATCCTCTCTTTCCATTCTCACTCTTATTTTGTCCTCCATCCATCTCTACTTCAGGTTGATTTACAACAGTGACAATAGATAGTTTTTAATGAGCAGTGAGATGTGGAGCAGAGATCACAGTGAGACAGGACGACACAGCCTGTCATCCAATTCCCATCACTCATCCATTATTCACACTTGATTTATATCTCTGAGATGACGACTTTTATTTTGAAGTGATATTCAATTTTCACGTCCCCAAGCAGCATATGGCTGCATTTATTTTGACAAAAGACATCTGTGTCTCCAGCACTGTACGAAATTGTCTGTACATTGAACAAGTTCAAGACATATCTTTGGCATTGTAACCGATTACAACCAACCAATTCATAGCATGCATTAAGAAAGCAATAACAAAAGACACATTTTTTTTTTTTGCATTAGTCTCTTCCACACTTTGTTGCTTTTGTTTTTAACATAGTGCATTGTGGGACATTGCACTGACAGATCCAAATGAGAACATGTTTCATTCAATGTCAGTTCAACATAAATAATATGGGACACCTGCTGGATCACAGTTTCACTTCTCCCTCTAACTCTTTTTCTCATTCTCACTCTGCTTTCACTTTTCCAGTGAACAAACGAGTACAATACTATGAAAGTCTGTAAATGTGCGTCGTAATTCCAGTATTTAAATGATATCGCCACCCTTCTCTATGATACCCGTCTTTTCATCTGTTGTCTAGATGGCTGTTCAGTACAACTATCTACAACAATCTAGTTCTAATTTAGCATAACCCGACCCTTAAGTCTTCTTTGACTCTGGTGGATCTTTTTTAAAGTCTGACAAAAAAACAAACAGATGGTGTCATTATTGTGAAATAGTCAGGTTTTGTCAGGTAGCAAATGCTAACTAGCCTACCTAGCTGACAAATGGCATACTATGCGACAACAGGGACCTCAGTACAGGTAATGAATGCACCAGGGAACATGAACAGACTTAGAAAACTGTTTAGCCTACAACATTAAATTAATCTGCAGGCAGAGATTGAACATATGAACTTGTGTCTCTTTATCCATGAGGTCACCTTGCTTCCTTTGTTTAAACTACAAGAGCAAACTTAAGGTGTGGTGTGCAAAGCCAAGTACCTTTGCAATAATAATGGCATTGTCCCTTTTATCTTGTTTGCCACCCCTGCTACAAACCTCTTATTACCCCCGAGAGGAGCTATTGAGGGGATTACATTTTTGTTGTGCTTTTGGACTACAAAAATACCATCAATGTCCCCTTTGCCAAAGCCCTCAACCTCAATCTGCTTGAGCAAAGCTGCTCAAAGGACATCAGTATGAGACTGAGGGGCGGCTTTTGCAGTCACTAAACCTGCACAAATAAGACAAAAAGAAACTCAAATAGCTCGATCTGGTATCGGTGACTATTATTTTAATAAAAAACAATTCAGTACATTTATATCTATTCATGTATTTGTTACATTTTGTTTCACAAAGTTAAGAAAGCAATGTTTAAGTCAACCATGATGTTGCCTTACATATAAAAGAATGATCCCAGTCACTTCCACACAGTCAGATCCATTCAGCTTATTAATTTAACACTGGTGTCGGAATAGTAATGTTACAGTGAAACTATCCCAAATACATTTAAGCCCTGCCACGTTTATATTCCTTGCTTGAAGTTTTGAGGAACGCCTCTTTTTTTCTGCCGACTGTGTTCTTAGCGCAAAGGTAACATTTATACTTTGCCACATAGATAATTGCAATCAGATGCAAAAAAAGGAAAATTGCACTTAGCTGCAAAACTTTATGGATGTGTTTGCGCTGTATGGGGCCAGATAGCGGTTGCCAGTGATGTGCAATTCATTGTGCTATTGGCGGCCGCAATGTATTCTTTGTGAATTTGCCCATTAGGGTGCAGAGGGCAGCTCCCATGACTGAGAGAGTGTTTATGTCTTTAACACACACTGACTTTCTCGCTACTGCCCAACTCAGCTGCTGCAAAGGACAATGTGCTCCTTCTCGTTTGATTGATGCAGAGTTTTTAATAATGAATGGTAGCCAAATTGTTTGAACTTCAGCCCACCTGATTTCTCAGCCTGGTGACTCATTTCTACATCTGAAAATGGGATTGAAATGAAATAAATGATTACATATTTCACCCCTTTTAATATGTAATCATTTATTTCAACATTTTGAATTCAGAGAAGCATTAAAAGAAAAGCCACCCCCAATAATGCACTTGTATTTTCCTACTGAGTCACATACTGTTTCTGAAGAACTTTAAATGTAAACTGTACCTTTTTCATTTAGCTTTAAAGCTTTAATGTCAGCCACATAATGTTTTTTTTCTTCTTCAGGTGAGTTTGGGGAGGTGTACAGAGGTCGCCTGAAGCCTGTTGGGAAAAAAGAAATTGCTGTGGCCATCAAGACCCTGAAGATTGGTTACTCTGAGAGGCAGAGGAGGGACTTCCTGTCCGAGGCGTCAATCATGGGCCAGTTTGACCAACCGAACATCATCAGACTGGAGGGCGTCGTCACCAAGAGCAGGCCTACGATGATCATCACAGAATTCATGGAGAATGGAGCACTTGACTCGTTTCTCAGGGTAAATACTATACACACACACGCACATATCTATTAGATATTTGAACAGTGTCCTGCTGAACTTTATTTAAGATCTTCACTTTAAATGTTGGCACATGCAGAGGAAGTGAAGTAATGTACACTGTACTACTACAATGACCCCAAACACAGTTGACAGTCTCAACCCAATGTCTACATCCTGAGCTGAGATTAGTTTGTCATCTTATGAAACAGCCCTTTGACACTTTACAATTCAAAAACTAAACTTAAGTAGTTTGACTTTCTAACACTAGGTGGGATGGGTTCATTTTACACACAAAATGAAGCTGTTGAGGCAAATTATATCATTGTTATTATATCGATGAAAAATTTGGTGAACAATATCATCATTTTTGCAAAATAGCTTAGAAACATTACATAACGTATGTGTTGATGTTTTTGCCTACAGTATCTATATACACACTTTTCTTCAGTTCAAAATCACCTGTTGTCCAAACACATAGATGCCTAAACGGAGAGTCGGATGGAAAGGGGAGTAGAGGGAGTTTTTTGAGAATGGGACTCAAAGACAGAAACAACTTCCTGCTCTTCTTTTTCTCCTCTCTTTTCTGTCCTGCGCTCTTTCCTCCTCATCCTGCGAGGATGTCTGTCTGTCAGTCTGTTCGTCTCTTTGATCCTGCCCTCCTTTCGAGGTGCCTCTGAAGACAGAGAGAGAAACTCTTTGATGTTTGGTTCTCACAGCGTGACCCCTTTTGACTCAGAAATCATCCGCTGACTCATGCACACACACACACACACACACACACACACACACACACACACACACAATGATCGATCTCACTGGTGTTGCTGTCCTAGCGTGACCATCTTGCAGGCACAAGACCCAGAGGATCAATGTGTGTGTTTGTGTGGGTGTGTGCGCGTGCATGTGTGTGTGTGTGTGTGTGTACCGAAAAAGGTTTTGCCTGCAGGATTAGGCTAGAAGAGCATCAAAGGCGAGGTTTGATGCACAAAGTGAATTAAAAGGTGCACACACACACACCTTCGACTGCAAGTATGTCAGCAGGGATGTTAATAAGAGACACAGACTTTTTTTGGCCCAAAGGTGAAAAGAATAAAATAGCCAAAAGGTCAACATGTCTCCTAACTACAACAAGCTTCCAGCTCCTCGAAATGTGTGTTTCTTTTCTGTTGATTTCCAATATTCAGCTCAGGATTTTTTTATTTCTGCTTGTGTACATTAAGGAGATATTTTAAAAAATTATCAAATTGTTTTTATTATACTATAAACATCTCCTCTTAATTATCTGATTTAGATTATTTAGATTATAGGATGAACCACTTTTACATCATATTGAATACTGTACATCTTTAGGACAATGAAAGATTATCAATGAATGTTATCAAAGTCCCTGTTTAATAATTCCAGCTTAAAAAAACATCTTTGGCCGACTGAAATATTCTTCAAGGGGATACAGCATTATTAAAGAGTAACTGCACACTCATACATATTTTTCAAGATGTAAACTAAATGATATGACTGTACCTTGATGAAACACATCAATGCGGGTGTTCATTTTGACATTTCTCATCACATTTATAAAAATCGGCATTTCATGGTTGAAAGTGGCTCGAATCTTAATTATCTTGCGAGGCCATTTCTGAGATAGAGTCGACCGTTTGGGACTAATCATGAAATAAAAGAATGTTAATGCCCTCTAATCAGACCCCCCTTAACTCGCCTCACCCCATAGCGTCTATCGTTTTCTACTTTTTCCGTAACCACCGTGTAGCATTACAGTCACAGCACCGCACAAGCCCGTTCACTCATTTCTGTTGACTGGTAATTAAGCCATCAGCACATCACACAATCTGGTGAATCCGTTTTAATAATGAATGAATTATCTCTCTGGTGATAGCAATCGGCTTTCATATGCTGTGACAAGTTCAAGTTGCTACTGTCGCGACAGTTTGTCTCTCAAGCATGCGTCCGCTCTCCTCCCGGTCGAAGCAGTTTCCCAGCAGCGGGGAGTGAGGTGGAAGGACCTCCAGATGTAATGCTTGTCTGATAAACAGTTGACAAAGACGTGGTGTCACTTTAGGAAAGTCAAACAAAGCCCTCCAGCTTTCAAATTGGAAATTGTGGGGGCAGGAGGTTTTTTTTAGACACTGTTTGATGATCTTACAAACACTTCTAGAAAGTGGTATATTGAATCTTTACAATTGTTACTGTATGTTAAAGTTAAAATATAAAACCAGCAATCTGCAGACTGTGTGTTTCTATGCTCCTTTTTCACGTCACATTAATCACATTACAGCCACATTTTGTAACATGTAGCTGTCATCTGGTTTGAAAAAAATTTACTTTTTTCCTCCCAAAATGGTTTGTTATAACTCCTGTTATGACATTGTATGTGAAATACTGACATATTTGACTTTCTCAAAATAACTACATGTAAGTGAAAAAGTCTGATAACGGAAAAATATAAATAATCCTGTCACGGTTCATGGTTTTGCAGCAAAATGATGGGCAGTTTCCGGTGATCCAGCTGGTTGGTATGCTGAGGGGCATCGCATCTGGAATGAGGTACACACACACACACACACATACACACACTCACTACTGCTACAGAAATCTATATTTATTATAAAGATGAAGAAAAACCCTTTTCAAACATTTCAATGAAATTAAATTTTTTTATTTAACAATACCAATTTTACCATATTCAATCCAATCCATTTTGTGTAGCCCAAATTCACAAATTTGCCTCCAAGGGGTTCACAATCTGTAAACATGTGACATCCTCTGTCCCAGGACCATAGATGTCATGTGTACAGAATGAACAACATAACAGAGTTACAACATCGTCAATTCATGACAGAAATGATTCAAATAATGAGAGTATAGTAGGCAGAATAATGATGGAAAAAATACAACTACTAATAATAACAGCAGCAGTGGATACAATAGAATAATAATGCTAGCAAAAGCCGTAATGGTATCGGTAATAGTCATAGAAATATGATTAATAATAATGATAGTAGCAGTGGGTCTCAGCAGGGCCACGGTCCAGATATAACCACGATCCATGGAAACCTGCGAGGCGAGAAAGCACAAAGACTCCGGGGAAGAAGCAACGTTAGTAATGTGCGTTAATAGGACATGAATTCATACAGAAGGAGAGAGAGAAGAGGAGAGAGGAGCTCAGTGTATCCTAGGAAGTCCCCCGGCAGTCTAGGCCTATAGCAGCATATCTATAGGGGCTGGTCCAAGGCAAACCTGAGCCAGCCCTAACTATAAGCATTATCAAAAAGAAAAGTCCTAAGCCTACTCTTAAATGTGGTGAGTGTGCCTGACCAATTAGGGCTTTGCAGGTGAGGAGAAGGATTGAAGTCAGGATGTGCCTGACTTTTTAAATGTTACGTAGGTGAAAAAAGGCCAGGACATATCCTGATCAAAGATAACTCAGACATTCTTTACAGTGGTGCTGGCTGCCAGGGCAATGCCATCTAGAGAATCTATATCATTAGATAATTGATTTCGGAGGTGTTCTGGGCCGTGTAGAATAACTTCAGTTTTGTCTGAATTTAACATCAGGAAGTTGCAGGTCATCCAGATGTTTATATCCTCAAGGCATGCTTGAAGTTGATTGAACTGGTTGGTTTCATCTGGCTTGATCGATTGATATATTTGGGTATCATCTGCATAACAATTAAAGTTTTGGGAGTGCTTTCTGATAATATTGCCTAAAGGAAGCATATATAAGGTGAATAAAATTGATCCAAGCACAGAACCTTGTGGAACTCCATGACTAACGTTGGTGTTCATCGAGGTTTCATCGTTTACATATACAAACTGAGATCGATCTGATAAATATGACTTAGTGCGGTTCCTTTAATGCCAATCAAATGTTCTAGTCTCTGTAATAGGACGTGATGGTCAATGGTCAACTGCTCTGGCATTACGGAGGGCCTTCTTATATGTTTTAAGACTGTCTCGCCAGACTAACCGAGAAAAAATATCCTTTCAAGTTTTTGCGATGTTTGCTTTAATTTGCGGCTTTCCGGGTTATACCATGGAGCGAGCCTCCTTTGTTTTATTATCTTCTTTTTTAGAGGAGCAATAGAGTCTAGTGTCATTCTCATTGAACCTGTAGCAATATCGACAAGATGATCAATCTGGGACGGACTAAAGTTATCACAGGAGTCCTCTGTTATATTGAGGCATGGTATTGAATCAAATGCAGATGGAATCTCTTTTTTTACGTTTAGCAGCACTATCAGATAGACATCTAGTGTAGAAGCTTTTGCCTACTGGCGTACACTCGGTAGTAAAAATTCAAAAGTTTTTAGGTAATGGTCCGATAAAAGAGGGTTCTGTGGAAAGTCTATTAAATGTTCCATTTTAAGGCCATATGCCAGAACAAGGTCGAGGGTGTGGTTAAAACCGTGAGTGGGTTTCTGTACACTCTGACAGAAGCCAATCGAGTCTAATAATGAGATAAACGTACTAGTACTAACAGTACTAAGGCTATCATTATAGACGATACATGAATGTTACAATCACCTACAATAATTACTTTATCTGTTTTAAGGACTAAACTTGAGAAGAACTCTGAAAATGTCGATAGGAATTCAGAATAACACTATAACAAATAGAATTGGCTGTAGTGTTTTCAAGGTTGGGTGTGAAAGATTAAGAACAAGGCTTTCAAATGAGTTACAATATAATTTAGGTTTAGGGTATCTTAATAGGCTTGATATTGAGATTTCAAGTGATGATATACTGTCTGGTCTGTCAGCAGATATCTCTTCTCTCCCACACACACACACACACACACACACACACACACATGAACAAACACAAGTCTATTTCAATAAGAGTGCCACAAATTATTGGCTTGGCAGCTTGAAACTGCTCACACATACACACGCACACACTCACTAGATCCTATCTGTGTTTTATTGCAGGTATCTGGCTGTGAAAGCACACAAATGTGTGTACATGTGCACAGACATTAAATCCCATTCCTATTTCATCAAAGGTGGCTGGAAGTGATAACACACACGCATACACTGACACGCACGCACACTGAATCCCATTTGCTTATTTTTGTAGCCCAGGTAGCTGGCGATGGATAACACACACATCCTCACAATAAATCCTGTTTATGTTACAGGTACCTTGCGGAAATGAGTTATGTTCACCGGGACCTGGCTGCTCGGAACATCCTGGTTAACAGTAACTTGGTGTGTAAGGTGTCTGACTTTGGATTATCACGGTATCTGGAGGACGACACCTCTGACCCCACCTACACCAGCTCACTGGTAAGGACTCACACACACACACACACACACACACACAAAGGGAACATGCAATAAACGTACCCTCAAGAGAATATTTAATTTCTGCATTTCTACTATGGTCAAAACCTCCTTCTCGTTCCCATGGTAATTTTGATAACTATGTGAGAGGCTGGACCATTCCATACACATACAACATGCTAGTGGCCCTGTGAAGCTGTAGTAGTTACTTCACGTTAGAAAATGAAATTGTCTCACAGGAGGCATTATCAGACTTAGTACTGTGTGATGCACACGTTAGGTGTTCATGTCCAGAGTGGAACTAAACAGCAAATGAGTTTCCATTGCTTTCTTTCCATCATTTATCTTCCTCTCTCTTCTTGCCTTTTCTCTTTATTTTCTCTCAGGGTGGTAAAATCCCAGTGCGGTGGACGGCTCCAGAGGCGATCGCCTACAGGAAGTTTACGTCGGCCTCAGATGTCTGGAGTTATGGGATCGTGACCTGGGAGGTGATGTCATATGGAGAGAGGCCTTACTGGGACATGAGCAACCAAGATGTGAGTCACTGCTTGTGTGTGTGTGTGTGTGTGTGTGTGTGTGTGTGTGTGTGTGTAGGTGTGTGTGTGTAGGTGTGTAAGAGAGAGACAGACAGACAGACACGGAGGGAGGGAGAGAGAGGGAGACAGACAGACACGGAGGGAGACAGACAGACAGACAGACAGACACGGAGAGAGAGGGAGGGAGACGGATAGACAGACACGGAGGGAGAGCGAGGGAGGCAGACAGATAGACAGACAGACACGGAGGGAGAGGGAGAGAGACGGATAGCCGCGCAGACACGGAGGGAGAGCGACAGACAGACACGGAGGGAGAGGGAGGGAGGGAGACAGACAGACAGACAGACAGACACGGAGGGGGAGGGAGAGCGAGGGAGACAGACAGACAGACAGACACGGAGGGGGAGGGAGGGAGACAGACAGACAGACAGACACGGAGGGAGGGAAGGGGAGAGAATGGGAAAGAGAGTCTTTGTCTTGTTTTCTTCTGTTCTCATTGATTTCGAAATCTGTCTTGGAATGTATACGTTTACCCTTTTTTGTCACACGCTGCCTTTCTAGTGTGTGTGTGTGTGTGTGTGTGGCGGGGGGGGGGGGGTATGGGTTGGGGGGGTGCATGTTCGTTTCCTTTGTCGCCTCTCACAGCGGGTGTCAGTTCTTGGAAATACACTGAAAATAAGGGCATCAATTTAAGTGTCAGAAATGTTTGTTTCCTGGATCATCAGACCAAAAGGCATCAGGATTTGGTTTTCCAGCTGATCTTTTCTTCAGGGAACATCTCATTGTCTTGACAACTTTATTCCAATTACCTTCACAGGATGATAAATTTGCTGCAGCATTTTGATACCTTTTTATTTCTTTTTGCTGGCATCTCAATGATGTTATTAAGTGGTTTGAGGTTTAATTTATCCCTGTGCGGTTTGGGCTACAAATGATTGGCATTTATTTTCAAATGTGTCATAAAATACACTCTCATCCTTTCTTTAGGCTGAGTATTCAATTGTACTGTTAAACCTAAGGGAGATCACGCACCGTACATGAAAAAGGAGGTTCCAGAAGATCGGATTGCTGACATTTTTAATTTTAGGTTTCTATTCCAAGAAGAAATGTGATAATCAGATTATAGTTAGTTTTGGCACTAAAACCCACTTCAAAGCACTGAGGCTCTAAATCTCAATTCTTGCTTTCTGAAACTATATATCTAATAGCTCTGACACAGAGGAACTGGGGAATTCTACAAGCCTCCAGTTTGTCTTGAATTTAAACTTGAAAATGTATTTAGTTGCTTCAGAAAATCTTCCAAATCATTGCTGAGTGTCAGTCAGTCAGTCAGTCGTGCTTATCACCTGGAACATATTTGGAATAACTTTCTAGTAAGAATTATTTATAGCTATCATTTAACTTTCCCAAAAAGTAACATTTTCAGACACACAGCTCCACTCCAGCAATGTTTAACCTGCTTTAGACCTCATTAACTTTCTGGTTACCTGTCCGATTGATGAGGAGGTAATCAGTAGCGAGATAACTTTCTAACTATAAGACAGACACACATTTTTATCTGATAGAAATAAATCATTCCCCCATTGTTGTCAGCAGAAAACCATTTCCCTGCATTAGCATCTACATCACTTAAACCGTCTCTTTTTCCGTTATTTCACACGTTCTCCTCTGTCTCTTGGCTCCCCCCCTGCTGTGTCTCACCTCACCTCCCTCCCTTGCAGCCTCACCCCTCGTTCTCCTGCGGGTGCTCCTCCGAAATAGAAGCCGTCTCTGCAGCGGTAATGACAGAGAGTCAGTCTAATGACAGAGGCAGTTTTATAATGGCACACACAGTGTATAATGATGGGGAAAGAGTGTGTGTTACCACTATAGCTAACGAGGGTCTGCTGGGGCATTAACTATGCATGAACCTCACACCCTAAACTCACACATGCTACACATGAAGCCGAACCACACACATGCAGGCAGACATGCATGAAGGCACATACACACACACACACACACAGGATTTCAAAGAACGGTGAGGTTGTCAGCGGAAGCCACCACAGGTGCTGTGTTCGACATGAATTAATCATGAAAGAGACCTGTGATGTTTTACTACACTCGCTGCTATTTTTGATTGACAGCGGTGCTTAGAGAGAATTTATGCGGCACAAAGCCTGAGAAGTGTGTCGGGGTCAAGTAGAGTTCACTCAGCGAGCAGACAAATCCCCGGTGCTGAATTCAGTCGAAGCTTCGCATTCCCTCAGCTTACTGTTAGGTAGGCTTACAAGTACACTGACACGGGCTAGTAACTTTAAATTTACGGGAAGTGCGGCAAGTATTATTTCAAGGAATTTAACGGCCCATCTGCTTTGTTAAAAGGCTTTCTTTACAAACGTAGCAGCAGCACTCGAAACTAAAGGCACAGTGTAACAACTTAGAAGCGAGGTGTGGACTCAAAAAGGCAAAATAGAGAGCACAGCTTCAGATCATGATGAGCATGTGTGCAGGGGATGGAGAAACACACTGGGGACAACTAAGGGAATGGCATGGTAGTGACCGGCAGACAGAAAACATTCAAAAAAGATGTAGGAAAGCCAGAATGTGTTGACCTTAAACTAATTTACCTGTAACTCCTGGCTTATCTGACTGTGATGGCAACATTTATTTAAAGAAATAGTTTAACGCTTTGGGAAATAAGCTTATTTGCTTTCTTGCCGCGCACAAAGACTTCAAAAGTAACAAAAGCTGTCTCCCAGCACCTCCAAAGGTAAAAAAAAAAGTCAACACATTATATCTCTTTGGTTAATACGTACAAAAACGGAAGTGTAAAAGGTAAATAGGGGTTCAGGCTGCTGCTGTTAGCTTCATAGCTACTGTACACCGAGCGCAATCAGTCTTCTCATCTCACTCGAGCCAAGAAAGCAAATAAGCAAATTATCCAAACATGTCAAACATTTCCTTTGAACATAGATGGTTGGTTTAAATAGTACTTTGGAAAGTGTTTTCCCATACTACACATATTATGATTACAATCAACTGATGCCGCCACGTCTCTAGCTTCCAGACAGTTGTCATTACAATAGTGTTGCAGCCCCCCTGTTCCCTGTTTCCTGATGCTATAAAGGGTTTGTTTACATGAAAAATATTCATTGGGCCTCTAAAGGATAGAGCGTGGAGGGTAAGAAGAAAGATGAATGTTATCTGAAGTCTTTACAAAGACAGAAACAGTTAAAAGCAAGGCAATCAGGTTACACAGCAATGTGAGTTTGACACATTACAACTATCATAATTACAGTTTGGGTGACATTTAAAAAGAATATTCACACATTCCTGACTCATTTGAGATAATGATCACAGAACTTTCTCCTTTCTTTTCTTTTCTTTTTTTTTGTGTGGCAAGGCAGCTAGTTACTCTTTCAGTCAAAGGAGTTTTTGAATGCTGTGATGTTCTGGATGATTGCATTCTACACTCAAAGGTATGCTGGCGTATTTAGCACAACCTCTCTGCAATACAAATTTTTTTGCCGAAAAGTTTTCGCAGAAAAGCCTTGACGGATGCTTATCATTCTCAATATCTGCGTTTGGCATAATGAAATCAAAAAGCTCCTCGGTGTAAAACTACCTGCCTCAACATCAGAGACTGCAGCGGGCGTCACCGCTGCTTAGCGATGAATATCTGGATATACTGTGCGACTGCACGCAGTGTCAGGATGAAGTTCTCAAATGGAAATTGAATCCTCTTAACTAATTCAAGTTTTCTTTTTTTTGTTGTAGTTTTAATTAAAGGAGGCAGGATTCTTCTGTAAAAAGACACCTTCCAAAATCACAAAGGAGTTATAACGGAGAAGACTGCACTCTTCTCTGCCAACAGGAAGTCACAAATCAAAATTTGAGAGAGAAATATAGTGTCCCCGAAACAGCAGGTCTCAACTTCTTCATCTTTCTGCCTCTTTCATCCGTCTGATATCCTCAGCATCATAGACCAGCACCATGCTGAGTGCAATTTACTGATGTCTGATCACAAATAACACATTTCTTCCACTTGTCATTGGACATCTCACATTTTCCAGTTCTCATTCTTTTTCCAATGCATGTCTATCCTTATCCTTTTTTCTTTCTGCAAATCTATTGTTGATAACGTGTCCTGCATGAAGTTGTTATAATGAATGTGTTAATAAAAAAGTTTCTCTATTTACACATCCAGCTGCTACAAATAAACAACTAGCTTTTATTTAGAGTCATATATCTGGTGACCTGCAAAGTACCAATGAGAGCGCTGAGACTGAACCAAAACACTTCAGTTGCGGGTTGTAAAACCAAAATAAATGAGCTGAGAGTCAGCTATTAATTCTCTGTGGGTTTGTCTCTTGCTTCTTCTCCCTTCCTTCCCTCTCTCTCACTGTGTCCCAGGTGATTAATGCCATCGAGCAGGACTTCAGGCTGCCGGCTCCCATGGACTGTCCGGTAGTGCTGCACCAGCTGATGCTGGACTGCTGGCAGAAAGACAGGAACGCACGGCCCAAATTCCACGATGTTGTCAGCATGTTGGACAAAATGATACGCAACCCTGCATCTCTCAAAGCCGGCACCAACAACGTCGCCCTCGGGTGAGGAGAGATACAAATTTACATACACAAACTCTCAGAATTTGTTTTTTTTTTAACACCTCCTTGTCTCTCCTAATCTCTACTCTCTGCAGTCCTTCCCATCATCCCTTGTTAGACCGTGGGGCTCCAGACTTGAGCAGGGTGAGCTCTGTGGAAGACTGGCTGGCTGCGTTGAAGATGACCCAGTATCGAGACTCCTTCCTGGGCTCAGGCTTCACTTCTTTGCCGCTCGTCACTCAAATCACAGCCGAGTAAGTCCACCCATTTAACTGCCTCTCCGTTTTTGTGCGTCTGTCTCTGCCGTCCTCGGTGGTTGGTGTCTTGTTAGTTGGACAACTGATAGGACGGCTGGTTGGCTGACTGCTGGTCCATGTGCAGGCATATCTGTCTCTATGAACAATCTCTTTGCTTCTGACTTGCTTCCATGCTTTTATCTTCTTTTTATCATGATATGACAATTACCAAACACTAAAACAACTCTGTCAAATAAACTGTAATTGCTTTGTAAAGGATTTGAACCAGTCAAAATAATAAGAATCGATGTGTGATGCTGTTGTTTCTTTAAAGCTTTCATGCAGCTGTTTCCCATACCTGGCATGCCTAGTGTTTCTGCTCGTGGTTTGTTCTCTCTTTTACTCTAATGACTGTGTTTTAATCAGAATTTCACTTCTTTCACCATATGCCATTGTGAGAAATTCTGAGTTTATCTTCATTTCCTTCGTATAATGCACAGTGGAATGAATTTGGTTGTTATCTATTCAAAGAATTGTAGATTCTTGCTTTTCCTGCCTAAACAAGCCTGTATAGGAGGCAAATTAGCACCTCTCCTTCTGTCTGAGAGCTACACGGTGTGGCTCCTGCTCCTGCCTTTATCCTTGGACGAGGCACCAACCTCAGAACTGGAGTCCCTGTGCACTTCACTGTGGGTCAAACATATAGGATCATTTTCCCCACAGGGATTCATTAAGTATATTTTAATATAGAGCCACACAGAATTGGCTATGTGCCACTGAACTGTATTTAAAAGGCTTTCAATGGATGAGACACGACTATGCAAGGGGAAAAATGGACGCTGCACCTTTCTGATTTTTTTTTTCCTGAAAATAAACTAAGCATTGAAAGACAAAATGATTGATGTGTTGTGAGAATTGAATTATTTATTTAAAATACAGGCCCAATTTAGATCCTATGCTTTATATAGGCTGAATAGGTTTGTTTTTCATAGTGGTTAAAATAATAGAAATTTAAATAGGAAAAAATAAGACATTTCTTTGCTCTTTTGAATCCTTGAAGCAGTTTATTTACAAATAAATCTCTACATTAAAAAGCTAAGAGCAAAATATTTCATAATTTCTTTATTTTCTCTGCAGAGAATTTGAGTTAAACGTAGGTTACTACTGAGTCATTATTTAATCAAACCAAACACAGTCCTTACACCCAGCATGTTCTTGCTGTGCTAATTTAAAGCACAGGTACCTTTTTGATTCCAATTCAAGCACCACTCATGATTACTGTAGTAGAGATTTACTGGTGTCACATACCACCTTTAAAAGTAGCCGTGTGTGATGATGAAGCAACCTTATATCTGTGCCTCTTTCTGTGTTTTTCCAGAGATCTTCAGAGGATTGGAGTGTCTCTAGCTGGACACCAGAAGAAAATCCTGACCAGTGTTCAATCGATGAGGCACAACATCGATGACCAGTCTCCTACTGAATCTGTGTAACCCACAGAGGGGAGTGACACAGTATGAAATATTTGACAAGTGTACAGTCCGAACGAGCAGGCTGTCACCTTTACACTTCTGTTTTACCCTCATACCACCTTAACAATGTGCCGCTCTTGGAGATCTAAACCACCGTGTTTTTAACAATCGCTGTGGCCATTTGTGTGTCTGCGTGGCCTCAGCAGTCACCAGGTCATCCTTCAGTCATTGGACAGACTTCTTTCACAACATTTAGCCAATTGATTTGAACTTAAATGCCTCTTGGAGGGAATTCAATGCAGAGTTCGTGCATGAGGAATAACAAGGCAGACATGATGTGTGACTGCAAAACCACATAAAACTAGTGTCTGGTCTTACGATCCCTCTCCCCTAAAATCTCCCTGCAAGATAACTTCCATCATTGAATTCGACAGACCAGTTTTCACCAGCCTGACTGTTTGATTCAACAGCCTGGTTTTTATTTAAGGATAAATCACACAAACATGCTGCTGTGAAGAGGAAACTGACTGAACAGACAGTTATATGAAGGGACACAAACTGGACTAAAAGGTGATTTAAAACAGTGTTTCTGGAGACCCATCGCAGGCTTTGCTGTTATCTCCGGTATGTTTTGTTGAGACTGAATTGCTAACATCTGAATCCAGATAAGAGCCAACTGTTAAATGGGACTTTGTGAATCCATCTTCATATTGAAGAGTCTGTACATAATATGATATGGGATGTTTATTTCCTATTTGCTTTCCCTTTTTGCCAACAACGTCGAACATGTTAATTGCCACTGGAGTATTGTGTGAGTTCTCTATGATTATCTTCCTCTGATTCATCACTGGAGCACACTTTTAAGTGCTGTGGACTGCAGACAAAATAGATAGAAAAAATAGGTTTAATAGTTCTATTTTTTTGTACTTCCCATGCAACAAAAGGAAAAGATAAACTCCTCCATGCAGAGAGCTTGAAAAGCTTGGCCTACTTAAAATACTTAATTCAGAAGTTACTCATAATGGATGAAGTTTAACAATCAGAGTGAAGGCAATTACAGACCAGGAAGCAGAAACAAAATCAGGTAAAGATATATGAAACCTTTGCAGTGTAATAAGTCTTTTTTTTCCCAAGTTATAAAGCAACTGCAGACATGAAAGTATAGAGGAAAAAGGAAAAACATGTTAAGAGAATGTAGATAGTGAGTCGTTACTAGCTGCTGAGGCGCAAATGTTGTGAACACACAAAGGCAGAAAAGGTATACCGTGCTCATCCAATGTTCTTGTGATTTGGCTGCAAATCCTAAAGCTGACTGCCAGTCAGGCATTAATACAACGCATGAACAAACCAGGAATCCAATGCTCATGTTCTGTGTCCACGCATGAAACAAATCTCATTTCTGTCAAAACTGTATGGCTGCCCTCCAGATGGTAATCACTCTACAGCAGGCAGGCGGGGGCCTTTGTATCAATTCATTTTTGTATTCACTGGCTGCTGAATATGTCATCGTTCTCAGAGTCTGTTTTGACAGACACATCTCCTCCCGATTGACATCAGTGATTAATACTGTTGTCAGTTTGCAGATGAAATGACATGAAGTGACCTATCCACGTTCGCACATCTGTGGAGAGCAACCTTTTCAATGGGGTGCTTACGCAACACCCATTTACAGGCAACGAAGACTGATTTCTCAGACATGTCAGAGAAATGACCTAACAAGCAAAGATAGGGAAATACGAAATGCTGGGGGGGGGAGGGGAAGGGGTCGAGAAGGAAATCGCTGGCGTATTCATCATGTTTTGGTGTAGACATAAAAATATATTATCAAGAAGGCCTGATCTCACTCTGGGGGCACACTGGTGGAGAAGTGCTGAGAGATGTCTTTTATCTCAGCGCTGAGCTGATTACCAGTTGTGAAACAACAGCAGGCCCGCTCTGCCTTTAGCCCAAACCTTTTGGTCATGCGTGTGCCCCCACATGCCAAGGATTACCAGTCTGCAGCCCTGCATTGTATTTCGTGATTTTATTTGTCATCCCCCTTGGTGCCGTGCTCACAATAACAGACGTGACAGCATTTAGTTGTTTGCTTTCAACACGTTTTACTGCTGGCATGTCCTACAGGACGATGTGTTTGCGTTGGTCTCGCACCACTGCTCTCCACTGCAGGGATGGCCCAAACTCTTTTATTTATGAACATTGTGACATTGAGAAAAACCTCCAAACATTTCATTTTTCCAATGTTTTGTAAAAACTGGCCAGAATTGCATTTGTTGCCCGGGAACGATAGCTTATTGAACCTTTTTTTCAGAGAGTATTGAGATCAACTGGGGTGGTGTAAGTGGTTTAAGGCATGATTCGTTGTAAATAGATGTCTGTGGAAAAAAAATTTCAGCGCTGGCTCGGGGGTTTTTAACAAAGAGTGAGACAATGTGTGCGCCTAAAAGCTCATATTGAACGCCATCTAATAATCATGCAGGTAAAAAAAAAAAAGCAATCAACCCAGAGAGGCTTCTTAATACATTACGTAACTTGAAGCTACATGACGTGTCAATCCTTTCCTTCATGTTTTTTTTCTTCTTTCTAACGAGATTAGATGTGAGCTACAAGATGTGAGCTTTCAGAGGCTTTTTACATCTTCCCGTGTCAGTGTTTGTGAAAAGACAACGAAGGACGTCTTGTATTCATACTATGACGCATTGGTTTGAGCAGAAATATACACCACAGAGAGGATATCTCAGGAACACGACTGATGTGAGTTAAGTCCACATTGCTGCATATAAAATGGGGTCGTTTATTGTTTAATCATGCACTACATGAAAAGGTTAATACAAGATGGAGTGCTTTAAGAGTTCATGGAGAAAACTGTTGTGTTTGATGTTAGTTTTCTGAACTGCTTATTAAAAGTAAAATCCACCCAGAATCAAGTCCCTAAAAGAGGGGAACATTTGACCAAATCCTTTGAGAGTTTTCTGTTTGTGTATGTGGACAAGACACTGACACAAAGAAACAAAGAGATACACTTTTGGGCAATGGACATTAGTTAGGGTTAATACACTTTGTGATTATGTCAGTGATGAATCTCTGGGCACATTTTCTAGTTCAAGGCTAAATTAGTTTTTGTTTTATCCTTTTTATTGAAAGTAGGAAGTTTTGACATTATGCTTTTTTTTATAAAGGGTCTCATGTTAAACAACAAATAATTAAGCTTCCAGTGAAAGTCCATTCTTTGTTATTTTAAAAAAAACTATTTTACAGACGTATCTTGCGCTAATTTACTGCAGATCTTTTTTAAATCCAATATTTACCGAAGACATTAGCTGTGTCCTAATTCCATACTACAGTACATACTAAAACCGTAGCAGGTTTTTCTATAGATGGAGTAGTGCAGTCACACTGAAAATGTGTATCAACTCAAAAAAAGACCTTGATTTGTGAGCTGTTAATGGATATTTGACATTTGAAAGTTGCAGTTTTACTGGCATGCATCTATTTAGTGTTGCTCACCAAAACTTATTGTTTAAATCCTTGATTTCTAACAAGCATGTTGAATGTAATTCTTTCCTTATAAAACACAGTAGGTTTGTTTGTTTGTTTACTTGCCACACAGTCTTCTTCTTCTACTACTTCTTCTTCTTCTTCTTCTTTACCTTTTGCTGGTGTATTAATGTGAAACCATTAGCACGAATGTAAATCACGTCACCCATGTGCATGTGAAGAAAGAACCACCACTCATACAAACATAAATCCATAGTGCTACTAGTGGTTTTTGACCACCAATGTGATTCAAGACACTTTAAATTGTCTCTGCACTGATCACGATCTGTTTTGGTTTTACTGGGCTACTTGCAGATCAGGCTCGGCCCTCCTCCAGTCAAGAAGGAGGTGGTAATGAAGCTGTTTAGCAACTGCCAACAGCTAGAAGAAGAACTTTTGCACTTCAGCCAGTTAGTTACAACAGCAACAGCAACAGTTAAGCTGGTGTTAGCTAACAACCATCCAAAACCTAATGAGTGAGACAACCTCCTTCTCCAGAGTTGGTTTGAACAATCTCATTCCAATCTTCCTTAAATGGTTCTTGGACGCATTTACACTCGGCTGTTTTGAGATCGGACACAGCGGTGTAACTTGGGTCATTGTCTTTTGGAAAAATGAACAAGCCTTTAACTTGCAAACCAGAGGCACCGAAATTGCTCCTCCCACTTCACATCCCTATATAGTATCGGTTTGGGACACAGCTACTGCATTGTTTTAGGTGGGTTACTCCTTTTAAAGGAAAGATCCGCCTATGAATATCCTTTAAGGTTTCTCTATTTGTAATACGTGGGGTGTTCATTAGGGCATCATTTTGTTATGAAGTGTTGCATGTCACTTTAGTGTTGTGAACTTGCTGCTCTGAAAAAGCTTGGCCTATATATCTGTGACCACAGTCTCTCTTCTTTGCATTCTGGTCTGCTGGGATTACTGTCAATGGGGACGACTATGATGGATTTCTTACTGTCGAATGCGGTGCAAATGGCAGCTGCAGACAAAAGCCCTCGCTCGGGACTGACACCAAAACCTGACATTTACTGCCGATGTTTTAGATAGAGAACTCCGTTCAGACTCCACTGTAACTGTGATGAAGATATATCAACATGCTGTCCCATTTTTTTTTTGGCCAATCAACCACTCTAACTGGATAAATATACCAATATACAACAAAATAGGCCCAGAAATGAAAAGGTGCGTCTCCAGAAGGACCTGTACGTGCTTTAGGGTGGATTTATCTTTTAATTGCAGTTTTTCTTTTCTGAAGGCTGGACGGACTCAGCTGCTTCTCTCTTTTCCCGTTTCTCTGGTTTAATAGATACTGTAGGTGAGGATGGAGATGAGAGTCAAAAAAGTGAAAGGGAATAGGTAATAGAAGGAGCCAGAGGAGAAGGAAAGGAAGAGAGAAAAGGGAGGGGTGGATGGGCGAGAGGCAAAGCTTGACACTGGTGTTTGAATAAAAATGAGCCTGGGTGTGGCGAGATTACTCTTTCTCTTTTTGTCTCCCTCTCTCTCTCTCTCCCTACTCTACCCGGCTGTCCTCTTTCTTCTCCTAATGCCCACAACCTCTCTGTACAACTCAATCTGCTTCCAGTCTGCATCTCCACAGTTTCAAAGGCAAGCAAGTTCAGCACTCGTTTTATTCGTAGATAAACTATTCACATTAAATTAACATTTCATATTTGAACTTTTAAGGATGTATTGGCAAGTAACACTTTTACACACACAAAAAAAAACCCTGCAGTGTGTTGTTGTTGGTTTTCAGAAGCAATTATCATGAAACTATGAAAGTAAAGGTCTTTTCTACCCAGAAATGAAGGGTATGTCATCTCATTTTAGCCTTTTGATCCGTGTGTTTAGACATGTTTCATCAAACTAACCTGAACTAAAACACTCTCTCTGGTAATGCACAAAAGTCTTCTTTTTTATTTTCTATTGCTTGCCATTTTTTCAGTATGTATGTAATGTATATTGGTTTCTCTTGAAAAAAAAAAAAAACAGCTCAGTAATCAGCTGTAGTCTGCCTTTCTGTTTACCTACAATACTGTTCTAGGTGTTACTGCTCATATAGTCAGAACATCCCACTGTAATGTATTATAATGCTGTAATATAACGTGAGTATGCGCACGCCTGTGCATCTTTTGTGCGTGTGTGCGCGCGCGTGTGTGTAATATAATGTGTGTGTGCTGTTCAGTGTGCAGTTAAATGTTTGTACATCGTACGTGTGTGAATTTGTAGCTGTTAACTTTCTGAGTCTTACATTTACAATGCACTGTTTGTCAATAAAGAAGACAAATCAATCACATTGATCAGCTTTGGTATTAAAGTGTTTATGCTATGAGGTAAGATAACCGGCTGCTTTGGTAGCTTCATATTTACCGTTCAGAAAAGAGAAGACGTATCGATCATCGAACTCTCAGCAGGAAATCGGATAAAACATATTTCCTGAAGGGTCAAACTATTTCTTTAACAACTTATAAGACACATTTGTTTTTATGAAATGTGCGTATAAACATGATTTTTAATTGATGACATGTTTCAAAATGATGCCATTACTTCTGTTTGTTAGCTGTAAAACACGATTAAAGTCAAGAGTAAATTGAAAAATGCCTTTTTTAACCATTTGAGATCAAATCCCTGATCCAATCATTTTACGTGTGATTACGTCAACTGGTGTCAACTAATTTCAACCAACAATATCATGACATCCATCCATGAATTAATCTGTAACTTTTAGCAACAAGAGAAGTGTGTGTGGAGTCTCGGTCCTCTGTAGCTCTGTGTCGCGCTACATGTTGAACCCGGCCCACATTCTGTTTCACTGGGGAATACGTCACGGTACAGAAGCTAAAGACGCTCTATAAAAACTTCAAATACAATGGATTCGTATCTGCTCTACAGATTATCAGTTTGTTTTCTTTAGCAGCACTTCCCTTGCAAATCCCAAATATCAGTTTCCTGTTTTTGGAGTTTAATAGTTTGTTCTTAAGCAGTCTATCAGGGCGTTTAGACACTTACACAGTTAACTGGGTAGGTCAGATTGTTCATCATTTTAATAATGCTAATAATAATAAGGGCAATTCAATATTCTTTGCTTGATGTTCTCTTCTGGAGGCAATATTCACATTCATACCTGACACACTATGCAATAAATTCCTTCATAGATTATAGAAGACAACTGCATTCTGAAAAGTAATAAAAAAGGTAATAAAACTAAGATGAGTTCCACTTGTATGACAGAAGACTAAATGAATCATTGATGGGAGTGAGAGTCAGTTTTTTAAATGCGTGAGTCTCATGTTTTTGACTGTAACTCTATGTTTATAAATGGCAAAGTTTACAGTCTGAGAGGACGACTTTGAATGATCCACTGTAGTACTTCAGAGCGTTATAGAGGCGTTTAACACAGCTGAGCTGACAAAAGAATTACAAAAGCTCAAGAACCCAGGAGGCGGGCTTTATTGAATCACATTTAAAGTTAGATTCACTTATAAAAGAAAGCCATTACCTGACTGTGGAGTCTGCTGCGGTGTGTTATTCAGAGCAGTGAGAGCCCCATCAATTCATACCAAACAGATTAACAGCACAGGAACTATTGCAAATTGCTAATGAGTGCCATAAATACACGTTAGGAGCGTAATTGACATAAAACCGTTAACTGTAGCTAAGTGACAGGAAATGAAATTTGATTACAATAAAATGTGGCCTGTGAGTTAAAAGTATTAAACACATTGTCCATTTATTTCACTGAAGCACTGAATTGAAAATGCAAGTCAAACACCCATACAGCTAATCGGCTACATCAACCATTTAAAAAACAACTCGTAAGTGTTTAACTGTCTTTAACTGATCTGCCACCTGTGATTAAAGGATAAAACCAACAATTAACAGCTTTTTTCTTCTTCGAAAAACTATTAAAAATGCAAGAATGAGACCGACCACTGCACTTGGCGACACTTTCCTTTCTTACCATGAGTCAAATACACCAACCTGCTGCCCTAAATACTCACTACAGCATGCTGTCGATTTTTTTATTAATCCGCAGCTGAAAATAGTCCCCAACAAATAATAATTCATAATTTAGACCTTTGTGGTTAAAGGAAAGCAATGTCTACCGCTTTTAACATGTATAGCTGTTAAATGTCCTTGTTTTTTCTTATATTTCTCTTGTTTATTGTATATATTTCATATGTGTGTATGTACGATGAGAGTAATGTGTAACCGGAGTCAAATTCCATGTATGCGCATGCATACATGGCCAATAAAGCTGATTCTGATTCTGGTTCTGATTCTGAAGAGACAGGACGCAAACAGCTGTTTTAAGCTTGCATTGATGTAATTCAAAACTTAATCCAGAGTTACATCTTCATCTGTAGGTTATTTTTCACATATTTGCAGCCTGTGTCTCTTTGGCTTCTTTAGTTTAGAAAAACGGGCCAGAGCTCATATGTTATGGATGATACTGTGCGCGTTGCCCCAACACTCAAAGGGTTAATGGCTTTCAGTAGTAACAACCAAAGTCTGGTGAGGCGTGTAAGAGGGGGGCACAACACCGGGCGTGGTGGCATGACTTCATCGCCGGTGGAAAAAGTGGGTGACAGAAGGAGGTGAAGAGACAGAAGATGGAGGAGGGAGGAGAATGTGTGTGTGTGTCACATAGAGTGAGTCATCTTCACACAACGTCACCAACACATTTCTGTCTTTGCTCTCCTCCCCCAACAGCCCCCTGGATACATCATTGACTCTCTCTTACCCCACTGGTGTGAGGCATTCTGCTCTCCCGACTTTGTTCCTGGAGATGAGGCAACGTGATTCTTTCTCTTCCTCTCTGGCTCTGTTTCTCTCTCTTTTCATTCGCCTCTATCTTTCCCTCACAGAGCTCTCTGCAGGAAAACGATGAATAGTGAGCGCATTTTTTTTTTTTTAAAGGGAATGAACGGTTATCTATTATTGAGCAGCAGTCAGCAGCAGCTATCTCTATCTACTAGGCTGCTAAAATAAATATGACACAGCACTGGAGAGATTTGCACAGATCTGAACTGAGCCCTCTCGTGCTCTTGAGTTACCCGTTCAACAGCAAAGCAAAAGCAAAACCCGAGCAAGACAATAGCTCAAAGCAACTAGTAAATCAAATGTGTGTGTGTGTGTGTGGCAACATTACAAATGGAGAAAATAAAGACATGTTTTGCTTGTCTCATCTTTGGATAAAACTCTCTTGCTGAGTGAGTGAACAGGACTCTGGTAACACCATTGTGAATCTGTTTCAGG
This sequence comes from Leptoclinus maculatus, assembly GCA_032191485.1. Classification (NCBI taxonomy): domain Eukaryota; kingdom Metazoa; phylum Chordata; class Actinopteri; order Perciformes; family Stichaeidae; genus Leptoclinus; species Leptoclinus maculatus. Next base: position 12,801,533 of record JAVDOI010000004.1, on the reverse strand, counting down.
TGGTTTCGCTTCTCTTTCTTTAGATTTACATGTCGATGCAGTATTTCACTTGAACTGGACTTATCCTAAACCCACTGTGTCTATTTTACCTAACTCTTCCAGTCATTTTTAGACCCTGTCCCCCACTTGTCCTGCAATTGCTTACAATGAGCTTCCTGCCATCATTCACCTGATTAGTCTGCAGCATGCACGCATGCCCCTTGTTAGTCAATTACTGCAGTATATACAGCATTCTCTCCAGTGGAAATTTACAGCTTACCTGATGAGTTGTGTTGCCTCTTTGTTGGAGCTTTCCAGCCTTCTTCCCTGTGTTGCCTGCGTTGGTTGTTTTAGTTTTTGTCCCTGCTGCTTTTTTATTATTTCTTTCTAATTCATTTGTTTGCTCATTCTGTAACATATGTCTCCTAAAAACTAGGAAAGTCTGGTTTCCCTCAATTAAGTTTAATCCACAGGACCTGCTCTGTTCACCTAGTCTGCTTCTGAGCACTGTTGCTTTACAGGACTAAATAGAAGATCATTTTGCGACATTGGATTTTTCTAAATACACCTCTGACTGGTTGAAGAGACAAACCTTGTTCAGGAATCGGAACAGAGAAGCCCAAGAGCCAAGTCCTTGGGGTGATACTTGCAGGTAAAAAGCCAGACAGACTCACTACCTTGTGGAGTTGCCATCTGCAAGGTACAGAGTTGGGCTCAGGAAACAGATTTGGGCATTGTGGGACTTGGCAGTGAAAAGGCAAGAACGTGTAATGTCACCTCTCTGGGCATCAGAGGCTGGAGCTGTTGTGTGAGGCTGATCTTAACATGAATGTGATGCTCTTGGATTAGTACGATGCAGTGTTAGCTTGAAGGCCAATCTCAGGGGTACATTTAAATATACACGTAAATCAAGTCTATTCACAGGTCAATGGGAGTGCATCTGCATATGTGAAAATAATTGTATAAAGCCTTTTGTGGCTCCAGAGAGAGCTGCGCTAATTCTGATAAATGTCATTAAATGATGTCACTTAGCCCAAACAGGTCCTCCACAAATGATCACACACCTGCCATTCCTTAACAACACGAAAGCTGTGTTATGAGTAAGAGGGAATCAAGTAATATTAAGAGAGACGAAACGTGATGAATAGGCTACCTTCAAAAAGTGCCATTATGAAATCGTAAACTCCACTTTGATAAACAGGGTTTCACTACATACACACAAGGATATGTGGTGGTCAACCAGTGGGAATAAGCCAGCTAGGAGGTTCAGTGGGCCGTAAAAGCCCAAAAGTGGTGGCCTCTGGCACATTCTACTGCCACTATTTTCATTCTGACATCTTAAATATTGCATGTTTTAATAAGTTTGCCTGGCTGATTTTAGTGAATTATTGTAAAGGAGAATTAGCCTTCTGTTTTTTTTAGCCTACACAGACTGTACTATTTAGCAAGGATTTATTGACTCCTTTATTGTAAGGTTCATCAGGACATGCCACAATGATGGTTAATATGAATAAAGACAATTCATATATTCATGCGTATATAGAAAGCACTTTCCGTTGACTTTTTTTCACTGCGAATCGTCAAGTTAATGCCGCCGCTGTTTTCTGAAGTAGCCCGTCCTTTGAGGATGTCCCCTGTTGGTGCAATCAATGCAATTCTTATTGTGTTTTGTCATGTTTCCAGTGCAACACCCTCCCAACCCACGGCATCATTGCAGAAGCGCATCAGCTCACCCTCCGGTTCCGCCACATGTTACCTCCATCAGCACCGTTGCCTTTGTTTGCACTTTTTATTGTTGTTAGCACCGTTAGCTGTGAGCCGCCGACTCGGCCATCGCCATGTTGAGGGCAGTGTGGAGGCAACAGATATGCTCTGAATTCCTTATATTTCCAGGAATTATATCAACATGTATGTGATCATGTAAAAGTGAATGAGTAATAATAGAAAGTTGTGTTTGATGTTTCATGTGCAAACAGAACATGCATAGGGTCATTATTATTTCGATTTGTTTATTATAATCTGCAATGTTTAGATTGGTTATGGATTAGTTCAAGAACTTGCATTCGTAAACATGAAATGAGTTCGGTTTGAAGTCCTGTCTCATGGCGTGTTTTATCCGCTCACAGCCCAGCAGCCTTGTTGATTTGACATGATGACACTGAGCATGTCACTGTACTTATGACCAAATTGTAATTGCACGGTCATTTTTTGAATTCTTGAACTGTGTGCCAAGATGCATCACCCCTGCAAGCTTTGTCAAAGTCAGACCCGCAGTGTCTTGAGTGATCACATCTGAGGTAAAGATGTTGACCTTTAATTATTGCACCCCATTAGGCTAATCACTTTAATTTGTAATGAATACAAAATGTATGCAGAAAGCTCAATGTCAACCAGATTCACATTGTTGGAGTTTGGGCCCTTTATAGTTTGACAATTTGCTCTTTAAATATAGACAGAGTCAGACCACAATTACGCAAAAGGTCACGAGAGGCCGTGATTTACAGTGATTTTACAGCAACTAAGGGGCGTCGCGGAGCAATAATCTATTGATAACAACTAAGCATTCTTCCGCCAAACAATGTAGTTCTTCAGCGACATTTAGCTGAATGGTTGCCAAACAACACACAGGCACAGTGGAAAGCCTGCTTCAAGATTGAGGTGATTATTGCCATTTATCTGGTCATTGCCATTAACTGGGCAATTGTTGAAGTTGTTTTCAATCATGTTAGCACTCTTATCTGGGAGAGGGATGTCTTACTCTGGACAGGTGCGTTTTAATCACCTACATGGACTCTCTAGTATACCTGACTTGAGATGAAAGAAAATAAAAGCTCTTACAATGTTGCAGTTACATTATAAATACATGTGAATCTGCTCACTTTTCCTAGCTGTTGTCACTTACCAGCAATATCATTTTAGTAACAAAATAGCCCTTTGCTGAGTAATCAAGCTACACAGAAAGTATATCACTAGCAATTGACAACATAGCTAGAGAAACATGAGTGTAATAGGCTACATAGTTAATATTTGGATGGAGATAAAAGGCTGGTTGATTGAGAGCGGCAGCAACAACAGGTATTTCTCTAGTGTTAGCGACCGTTGGTTCCCTGGCTGCTCGAACATAAAACCCTGAAGGCTCTCTTTGTTTATTTTGCTGCCACCTTGGTGTTTTTGTGCATTAATTGAATGACAGCGTAGGCCGTTCTCGTCCAGGTGGATGATCAAGTCTGAAAACAGTGAACAGACCAAATGGTCTGTTTAAAAGACCCGTCTACGTTTCTTGACTTTTCCAACCTCAATTTCTCTCTCATTAATTTCAGTCGTCTGCTTTCTTTTTTTTATCTTCCTCCTCTATCCTGTCCATCTCTTCCAACCATTAATCCACGCTTTACCCAGTAAATCAAAATTCACAACAAAATCTGACATTTTGTAAGAATTATTTTGACGCAGTTATACTGTTGTAGTTTGGTCACAACTACGGGTTTGAACACGACTCGGCCAATCGTAATTGAAACCATCTTTTTTTTATTATCAGTTTATTTTTAAGACTGAAAAACAATGTAAAGATGTATCATCATCACTATCATGAATCAATGTCTCATCACACCAGCTTTAATATATATATCAAACATGATGACAAACCTTAAAGAACAGATGAAGTTCTGTGGAGAAGGCGAGGGAGCAAGTGTTAAACAGTCAAGGAAATTCCAGAAACATCAGCAACAGTGCTATAAATGTCTGTTCAGAGTGGCCCTCGACCCAAGCAGGGAGTAAACACCTTGTTTTAAAAAAAAAAAAAGAAAAACAAACTGTGGTTTATGGCATTCCTGTCTCTTTGAACCGTGAAGTGCCTTGTGACGTAAATCCCTTTTGACCTCATCATGTCAAGGCTAAACAGAAAGGGCTTCCAGTGATTCACAGCAGGGTCATATAACATTACTGAGGGTTTAGTATAAGTTTGGCCTAATGTAGCCTTCTCTTGAATCATGCATTGTTTTCTCCAGAAGTATGGTGATTCCTTCTCAATGTAAAAAAAAGGGCTAACAAAAACATTTTGGACCATAATGGTATACAAAATATCCCACGGATATCCGGGAAAAAATGCATTGTTTTTGGAAAGTCTCCAGGGTGCTTTGTGCCATAGAATAAATAATTAATATTCAAAGTGCACGACTGAGCAATTCATTACTAAATTGTCCTTGCTTTGCACTGTGCTATTAATGAATTCAGGAAGTAGTATCTTGCATTTTGACTAGATTTGCTGTATTACCACATCCAGATGAAATGAACACATTTTTCAGCTCTGAATGTAACTTTAATGCTCAACTGTCTGAACTTCATCTAAACTTAGTATCCGCGTAAGTCTTCCCTGAAGTTGACACAGAGGTAAGATAAACAACTTTGTCTTCGTGCCGAGAGAATAATCTAAAATTAAGATTTGGTTCATATTTAAACCTTGAATGTACTTACCTGCTTATAACTCAAAGCTAATAGTTAATATTCATTTTTAGTGGCTCAAGTAAAACCTAAAGTTTGAATCAGTGTCAAAGGTCAAAATATCACCATGCTATCTACGGTCTGTCTGCATATTCACACTTCTCTCTTCCTCTTTCCTCTTCGATCCTCTTCATCTCTTCCTTCCTCCCACCTTTACCCCCCCCCCCCCCTTTACCTTCCTCTCCCCCTTTGTTTCCTGCATCCCATTGTTCTTTTCTACCCTGAAGCCTCTGAAGTTTAAATTTAGTCAGTGATTCTTCTGGAGGGATCAGTACTTGTGTTGCTTTCTGAGGACACACTTAGTGTTTGCAGGAAGTAGTTCAGTCTAATCTTGTTTTCACGGTGTGAGTCTTCTTCTGCACGACCAAGCCACGACCAAGCCAAGTTCTGCTTTAAAACTAACACTAACACAGTCCAACTGCATGCAACTCGGCCATTAAAGGTTTAAATTTCATCTTGTGGAACATTTTTTTATTTTATTTAATTAGTTATTTTTATATATTTCTATTTCTCTCGGTGTCTCATGGGCACAAATTATCCCGGAGCCTCATTTATAAAACTGTGTTTAGAATTCACGTCAGAAAGTTGCTTACTGGCCCAACAAAAAAGTGCTTACACCCATAAATATTCTGATTTATAACACAGTGCCCAGGTCCTACGCCGAATTCCCTTTATAGATCCCATCAACTTGAAAATTGGCGCACATGAATGAGCTTCTTGCCCCCCCCCCCCCCCCCTTCGGTATGCCCATAAAGTGAAACGCCCCCAACTAACTATTAATCGATACCGACTCCATGCAGAGAAGGATGACGAATTCAGAGAAAAAGGCTGTAACAGAAACGTCACCCAGTGTGAGATTGAAGTACTCAAGTATAGGCAAGAAATATATATTGTTTGCTGGACACAAATGTCAAAAAGCTTATAGAGTGGCAGCATGTGATGGAGGCAGTGAATAGCCTACTGCCAGCTCTGAAGGTCGGGCCGACTCCGAAATATAAAAGAAGTGGTCCAACATAAAAGTCAAAGCCAAAAGGTGCATAGGTGTGCAGAGTGTTTGTGCCACAGCGGGGGGCAGGAGCTCAACCCCCATGATGAGCGACTTGCTGCCCTGGGTGGGGTAGTGAGGGAGGTGGAGGGGGACACGGATATGCAAGAAAAGTGAGTAAACATTATCTCTAATTGGTTTAATCTGTTCACAAACATAAAAGTTGTCTTGAGAGGTGTGCCTGGATGTAGCCAGGCTAGCTTTTTACCCCTGCTTCCCGTCTTTATGCTAAGCTAGGCCAACTGCGTCCTGGCTCTAGAGACAAACTTAACACACGCAGGCCTAAGAGACGTATTGGCCTTCTGATCTGACTCTTGTAGAGAAAGCGAATGAGCTATAAACCCAAAATGTTTAACTGTTCCTTAAAAAAAACCTCAAACGCCATTTTTGGTGAGAAACAGCTAATACATCCTTTCATGTCTCAAAGTGACTTGATGAGTATGTAATCTCGTCCTGTCACATTTAATATGTTGATATAATTGTAGTGGAAACATGCTATGATTTAATGAATTTATTTTGGGAATATTTCAGAACTCGGCATAACATTTGTGCAAGTAAAATGAAGTTTATTTTTTGTTAGCATGACCAATCACCATGGCTACAGAGAGTGTCACCTACAGAAACGCCAGAGAGAAACACTGCAGTCCATGCTGTCACTTGATCGGTGATCTCTGAGGTATATCAGTATATATTTTTCATGTGGTTATGATCCATAACTTCTAGTTTACAGGAATTAATTGTAATTGCAAATCCATTCTGGAGATACAAGGTTTTTCGACTGCAGCAGCAGCAGCAGCAGTGGTGCGAGGAGGTCCCCTAACATGAGATCACACCGGTCTGATTCATTCAGGCTCCCTCGTTGTCACCAGATAACAACAACAGCAGCAGCAGCACACACACACACACACACACACCCTGCAGTTTGCATGCCTCTGTGTTCAGGACTGCACCCACATGTTGATTTGATGATCTGACCATAAGCAGGAGAGAGAGAGAGAGACTCAATTTTGTATCGCCATAGCAACGAGGTCGGTAGAGAAATCTGGTTCTCGCTCTTAATCTTTTTAAATCATCGTTGAAGAGAGTTCTCAGTCACAGTGTGTGTGTGTGTGTGTGTGTGTGTGTGTGTGTGTGTGTGTGTGTGGTAGAGAGAGAGATACTCTGAGTATGAGAATGAATCTCTACAGTAATTGTGGCCTCTCTCCACACCTTCTCTCTCACACTCACACACCCTTCACTTCTTCCTCTTTTGTCAGGGTACAGATTTTCTCTCGGCACGGGTCTTGTCTTTCTCCCTGCACAACGCCACGTCTGCTCTCAAGTCAAAGGCTGCTTCCTGGAGAGGTCCAGGCATCCCTTCACAGAGTAAATTAAATATCTAAGTGTTGAGATGCTTTGTTGCAACTCGGGTGGTGAAAAGTCGAGATTAAAAACAAAAAAACAAAATCACTTACAAACACGGCAAAGTTTAATTAATTAATGGCAGATTGAAATCCAGTTTGCATCCTTGTTTGCATTTCATATCCTCTTGTCTCCTACTCACCCATATCTCCATCTTTGTTTTTCCCTATTTCCCATTATTCAGTGAACAGATGTCAAGTCATCTTGTTGGTGTACAAATTTAAATTCTGGTCTCTGCTTGCAGCGATTAAAAAATGCTACAGTTTTTCAGATATGAGCATCATTGTAACTTCTCGAGGGGCAGTGATTACCTGTTTAATGCTTCAGTCAGTAAAGGAATCTATCAGATGACTCCGCCATGAATCCTCAATTAAGTATTCACAGATTTTCTTTCTTTGAATTTCTATCACTTTTAGTTTTTTTCAGCCTTTGGAGCTGTGGCTTCCCTTCTCTTATTTATATTCTTCCTCTTTAGAACAAAGTCTCTTTTTAATGCCGTCTCTGTCCTGACGTTAGGCAGAGGCCAGGGCAAGTGCAGCTGCTGTACAGTCCCCGGCCTTGTTAATATTTCACATGGTTAGAAGCCAGAGCAGACGTCTGGTTTTGTCCCAAAAGGAAAGTCTCCTCATTTAACCTTGGGCAACAAATCTCCATACTAACCAGCCCAGCCAAGGGCACGACTTGCAGTTGCAGTGTGGGTCCCTTGTTGTTTTCTTCAGCACTGTGCCACACTTCATTGCCATGCAAGATAACACTTTAAAGGTGCAAGATCCGAGATTGGGAGCATTTCGATTGCCCCTCTCAACGGCTCTCAACATGGCGACTCATAGCTAACGGTGCTAAATGCGGCTATCGTGCAGACAAAGCTAACACTTTTTACCTGAGAGAGAACTGGAGGGTGGGTGCTACGATGAGTTACATTTACGTGTAGAAATCATGCCTCTTATTTAACATAATGAATCACCTTTTCTACATCACTGAGAGTTTTTTTCTATTATTAAAAGGTCTTGTCAGAAATGCTTCTCTCCTGCTGAACCAAACACACCGTTTCTGTTTGATTGGCAGCCAAGGGGGCAAACTGAATCCCAGCAGGGGAACAGGAGACAAAGTAAATACATTTAACAGAAAATGTACTTTACAATGAAAACAAGTTCTGCTTTTACATAGACGGAGAACCAGCAGCTTTCCGTCTGGTTAAAAGCAGAAAGAAAATCAAAACTATAAATGACTCATTTAGTTTCTGATCTTTTCTCAAAGGACAACACGGGACATGTGATTTACAGATCAGATCTCTTTGTTGTGGTCGAAAAAAATTATTTCAGTTGGACTTTAAGCTTCTGTAAGATGTGAAGCTTTTCACTGCATTAGAACACCCAGGTAGCCAAAAATGCCCAAACCAACAGCAGCTTAAATCCTGTTTGCCTGGTTTCTTCACAGGTTCATTGGTCCTTTTCCAGATGTTGACACCAGCTGAGTGCTGGAGCTGTTTCTCAGCCAAACTCTACACCCCAACATCTTAGCCAAATCTGGCAGCCATATATGGGCCAGAGCTGGCTAACATTAGGTCTTTTGATGCCAGAACACAGGTGAGTGCACCAACTCTCAGCTGATAACATTCTCAGGAAGACTATCAGCCTCTATCGGACGCTATAGCCTACAATTTACATTATTTGCCCAGTTAAATTTGACGAGAGCTGTACTTCATGGTTTATGACACAAACCAGGAAGAGATTAATGTTCTTCATGCACAAACAGAATGAACACTTCAGTTTATCACAAAGGCAGATGGTAGGAGGAGTGAAAGATAGATGGAAAATCACTTTCCAGCTGTTTATCCTCTTCAGTAAAGTAAAAGAGAAAATATTTGTCTGAAAAGATAACATCGTCTTTATTGTGAGGAGGTGTTGCTTCACGGGATTTAAAGTTCCTGTTTTTGGGAAACATGGCCTTGATTTACAGTGAGAGCATCAATGGTGCAAGGCTCAGATTACCTGATCATCTGCACAATCAATAAGTGTGCTGAGCGAAAATAAATACAATGAAATCAATTTAAATTTCAGCACGAAACCAATAAATTGAATTTCATGACTATTTCACAAACAGCCGTGAGAATGTGTCGCACAGTTTAAACAATGACTGATGTTTAAATAGCACCTGTGTTTTCAAGTGTAGCCGATGTATTGCAGAGGAGCTACCTTTTCACAAAACAATGTCATGACGCTGTCATGAAGGTCTGCTCACCACTCCTCAGAAAGAGAGTGGGGGGGATACAGGTTTAAACACTGCAATTCACTTAGAACACTATATGACATATAATATAGACAGTTATTCCTAATGCTGCTCTTCCAGCGGTATAATGAAGACTCCGGGGATATTGTGGCCTCAAAGGTAGAATAAAGGTCAAAGGTCATACAAAACAGCTTTTCATGATAATCATCTCACTCTGCTATTATGATTTGTGGGATGGATTTCTTGAACTCAAACATATGTTTATATTTTCTGACTGTATTTTGTGAATCCTATCTTATGGGAAAGGTTTGGAAGGTGGTGATATATAGGCCACAGACGTGGACTTTACTTCTGTCTATTTACTTTAAAGTGAGGCCAAGGACCAGATTGTGGTGTTGCAGGCTAAGTGAAAAAACGTTTTCTACATGGATCATCAACTGAGCATGTTGACTTTTTGGATTCAGGCTGACGTAATCAAAGATCTTTTTTTTTTTTACAGGTTTCAATAATTCTTATAAATATTGTTTTCTCTGTCAACTGCATATATGCAGTAACTACACTATGAATGGGCAGTCTAGCCGGACCGACATAATTATTACCTTTTTAAATATATTATTTCATGAATCAAGAAAGAACTTTTTAAATTAATGATTGTGTTTTTTTCAGGTCAGGAAACTTATTTTGATTTCTAAATGAGCCTTTTGTTCTTTATTATATTGAACCAACACACACAATCACAATCGCGATGATGGCTCCATGGATTTAATTATGTTACTTCGATTAATACACTGCTAGTTGTGGACACACACATTAACCTCTGCAGAAACAATCATCTGTCACCAGAAATATGACAGAAATATATGTGGATTTGTGGAGGATTTATGGCAGTCATTTAGAGAGAGGTTTACTGTTGCAGGAGCCGGGGAGGAAAAGCATGGCTGATGAAAAATAGTCTGTCAATCTGTCCGCCCTGGGTAGAATCTCAAACCTAGGAATCTGACGGTAAGAATGAAATATTATGTGAAAAGTGAAATATTCTGCTTGGTCTGTCCTCATTATATCTCTCTCGCTCTCTGTCTGCCTCTCTCTTTTGTCTCACTTTCTACCTTTCTGACTGCTGTCTTCATCTCTCTGCCCTCCCAGTCTCTCTTTGTCGCTGTCTGTCTGTCTGTCTCCCTCTCTTTCTATCCCACTCAATGCTGCAGGGAGTTATTCAGCATCAAATTAGTCACAGTTTTCACAACTATCTATATCTATCTATCTATCTAACTAACTAAAGAGGAGAGGAACAGAGTAGAGAGTAAGGCGGTGGTGAAAGGGCATTACCCATCTGTATGCTTTCTGTTTCCTTACATCTAAATTTATATTTTCTAATTATTTATGTAGATAAAAAGCGAAGTAGAATAACAGCTTTATTGAGAAAAGGGTCGTGAAAGTCAACACTCAACTCAACATACTGCACTCCTGGGAAATACTGTTGAATGTGATCTACTACTGGAGATCTACTGTATATAAAAATGTTAAGAACTCATTGAATCATAGAGGTGCTTTAATAGAAAATGGTCAGCGCCGTCATAAACATTATAAGACTGTGAATAGCAGGGAACCTAATTAATTTGATTTGACTTTTAACTGAAATGAAAGCAGAGAGTGTAATTTAATTTAATTTGTATGGCAGGAAGAGGGAATGGTTTTTAGCACAAACTATTAAGCTATTAGGCCTGAGATACAAAAGACTCAAATACAAGTTGACAGAAAGGACAGCACAGGGTGCATTTGGTCTGCTAGGAAATGCACCTAATTTGATTTGCTAAAATTTGATAACTAGGAAAGGAATTGGAAATTTAAAATCTGTATACAGGCTATCTTAAGGTCTAAGAAGTCTAAGTCTTAGAAAGCGTTGCATTCCTCAATACAAGGCATCAAAGAACTCTTAAATTAAATTGGAATAAATCTTAAATATTTTCTCTTCCCTGCTGCGGGAAGTGATTCAAGACTGTTTTGTATCTGATTGCATTGTTTAAAAAGGGTTGTTTTTACAGTGGACAAAGTGTGTTGAAATCATCTTATGTGGGGTGTCAGCACCATTTACTCATAATATGCAAATGTGAATATCATCAAAAACTTAAATGAATAATTGAAAAAACTTGCATCAATCCCTTTTCTGTCAATCACAATTCATGTCATGTTAATTTGATTCACTATATGATTTAAGATGAGAAATACTGGAATTTATTTTTCTTGACATAATAGGCTATATTGTCCCCAGTGGTTTTTGTTGTCAATAGTTGTGAAACAGGTATTCTATACTATTCTATATTCTGTACTCTATGTGGTATTAAATGTCTTACATTTTAATTAATGAATTCTGCAGAACCCTTTATAGTTTGAATCACCTAGTGCAGAGGTCTTCAACAGGGGGTCCGCGACCCCTAGGGGGACGGGGAGGTACTGCAGGGGGGGTCGTGAATTTTTTTGCTTGATTAGACAATTTTTCATATTTTTAGAATCACAATTTTATACAATATATATAGTAGGGGGTCCCTGCTCCATCTCCATCTCCATCAGTTTGGGGGTCCTTGGCCTGAAACACGTTGAAGACCCCTGACCTAGTGTATCATTAAAAATAACGAAATGTGAATTTTGAAAATAAGCAAAATCAGAGAATACAATTACAGTAAATAATTAAATTTAGGCTAAAAATAGAACCTGATCTGACCTGACCTGAACAAAATAGCAAGAAATGCATTTTCAGTATAATTGTATAGTGCTGCTGTATGCAGTGTAGGACATTTTGATTGAAATGTGAGTTTAATATTTATTTAACACATTTTCAAAACTCTATTCCTTTTAACAAGTCAGTGTCTCTACTCAGCCACATTTTCAGCATTAGAACTGACAACCTCCTGAGTTGCCCTCCACTTGTCAGACTTACATCATCTGAGTTACAGGCGGGGCGATTCTGCATGTTGAGATCTCAGATTCATTCATTCAATTTCTCTTAAATTAATCTACATGGACTAATTGATCAAACAAAAAATTAGATAATATCAGTGATGAGACCTAAGGTCATGGTGCAGTGAGCAGGGTGCTGTCCATGGTGCTTATCAGACACTGCTGTTTGTGGTGCTGACAGCAACACAGCAACGCTTGACTGCCTTTATCCAGGTGCAGCACTCACAAAAGCACTTTTTAACACCTCCTACAAGCTTTTTGCTGATGTAATTGATCGTGTCATCTCTTTTCTCCTGGGGTGAACCCCATCCCACTCTCCAACACATGAGCCCTGTGCCTGCCAGCCTGATAGACAGTCATGCTGCATACGGAGTTAATTCAAAAGCTTCCTCCCGAACAAGATGAAAGATTGTATTTGTGCCAGTGACTTGAACCGACTCCCTTGACGCTGTGACACTTGTGACACTATGCGCCATAGCTTCTTTGTTGCAGGAATTTTAGTTGGAAATTACATTTTCCGCAGGTTTCAGCTCACCAGAAAGCACCGGAAAGTGTCTGTAACTTTTTGGAAGACACACATTTTGTGAAGCACACACCCACACACGAACGCACACAAAAACATGCCTCTTTCCCGCCCTCCCTCCCTCCCTCCCTCCCTCCCTCCCTTCCTCTACCACACACTCATCCATGTGTGCATGAGCACGCACACAAAATAACACAGACGGAATAATGAAAATACCTCTGCACTCATGCTGAGATGAGAGCTTGCAAGTGGAAAATAATGACATCTATTGGGAGTCAAGAATGCCTCTGTGCAACACACACACACATACACACGAGAATGCACATGAGCACACAGAAGTTGATAAATACGCTAATTATCCTGTGCATGTTATGCATATTGGATTGAATCAGTTCTACCAGTCTTTTCAGTCCAAGTGGATTCAGTGTGTGTTTGGCGGGCATCTAAGAGTTGCTGCTGTGGAAATTAACAGGACGTCTCTGTGTCACCTGTGGTACCTGATGTGCTGCCATGGCAGAAGCTTTTCTTGGCTCAGGAATCCAGTGCTGCTTATGTTGTGCCAATTTTCTGTGTCATGCCAACAAAATAAATGAATCTGCCGAATGTAATTGCAGGTAACTTGGGTGTACTGGAGAGTAATTCGGTAATATAGAGTTCCAGTACGTGTCCGGTCTATTTTTTGTCTCCTTTCTTACTGGTGCCTCCACAACATCGAGCAAAATAATCCTGACTGCAACGTAGAGATAAGGATTCACTGTACGCCAGGGGATAATCTCCTGGTACTGTGTTGTGTAGCAGCGTGATATGCAGTACATGTAGCATGTGGTAGTCGTTTAAAAGTCCTATTATCTGGCAAGTCAACAGCCTTAGTGGGATTTTCCAAATTATGACACCTGAGAGAGGCAGGGGTTACCAACAACAGTGCAGCAGGAGATAGCTCTACCCTGAGTGAGTCACTATGACTTTTGAAGGCAGACTCAGAATAGTGAGTTGGACAGGTTATATTTATACTTCCCAGCTGATAAACCAGAGGAGAAATGATCTGCTGTGGTGTAGATCATATCAAATGATCTTCATCAAGCAGATGCAGTTTGGCTAGTTGTCTTCTAAACCTTTAAGATATTCATATTAATATGCTCATGTCAGAACACTGCAAGACACAATAAGGGAAGATTTACTTCTGCTTCCTGTTTTACAAATGTTACCCCATCAAAAAGCAATCACCCTAAAATAATGGGTATCCTTAGTGGGTCAAGCTCCAAAAATGCTGGATCAAATATAGTCCTGCATTTTCAAAAAATGAGGTCAGTCTATTGACATCGCAGCGTTGGAAAGCCAGAGGATTCCTGCAAAGAATACACAAGATAGTCTGGCAAAAAAGTTTTAACCTGGTTTAACTTTTACCACAATGCATTGCAACTTTATTCAACAAGGCCTTATGTTGGCCACTCACATGCTTATACACTTTCCTGGCACATAACTTTGTCACGTAAAAGCCATATTTCCACTGTTTACCTCCCGATCGCCACGCCGAAAGAAACTGATTGCAACCGTGATAACTGTCCAGGGTTGTGATATTCTGTCTTTCAGTATCATAAACCGCTGTACAGTGTTTTGCTGTCTGATAAGCGTTTAAACTCACAGATCTGTTACTGTTAATTACAACTTCCTGGATTGCATCCCACCAGGGCTTGAAACAACACAAGAGATCTCCAAATGCGATGCAGAGTAAGCACTGTGTCATGATGCAAAGCTGGAGGACAAAGCAGGAAATGAGCAAAATGTTCAATCACGCTCGAGTTATGCTTTGACATTGACCTCAATGATGGATGCGGCCCTTCTCCAAGCATCATTTTAATTCTGTAGCCCTTCAAATCAAAGTAGTAGAGAACTGGGAAGCTTTGAATGGTTGTAATCAGCTTCTCATCCATTTTTCACCCACCATTGTTCATGAAACTAAATTACAGTGATGGTGTTACAGCGAAGTGTGATAATTTGATTGGCTGTTGACGGCCCATTGATTCAGAGAAGTTCCATCGCGGCCAACTTTCTGTTTTTTTGAAGGGTTTGTGTGACATCCACACAACAGCCAAGTTTGGTTACTCAGCTCTAAAGGAAATTCATGGTTTTCCATGTGACTTGCTGATTATGTTACTTGCAGTGTGAATGCAGGGTTAAGAAGTTTTTTACAGCAGTAAAAGGAAGCAAGTGTGTGTTGTATGAATACTAAAACTGAGAGACACAAGCCGCCAACACAATGAATTAACTAAACAAATGAAGCATTAAAATGAACGAACCAAGCAAAAGACGTTTGTCACTCCTGCTTTATATCTATGTGTAGTTCTCTTTATCACTCTTAATCAGCCTATTAGTCAGCTTTTACCGTTCCATTAAGTGTTTTCAAACCTTGTTAATGTCCCACTGTAGAGTGTGTTTGGGTGTGTTTTTTTGAGTAGCAAGCCACAGACCGTGCTCTGAGTCAGCAGACAAGAGTGGAGCTGAATGTTAAAATGACTAAATGCTAAATGCCAGCTCAGTAATGAGAAACTGTCTGAAGCTGTCAGTTGCAGCCCGGACCAAATGCTCCACTTTGATTAAGACACCTATCGTCTGTGTCCCACAAACAGAAAACACACTGCGCTCTAAAAAGGTCAAGCTTTCAGAAAGTGTGAACGTTTGTTCATTTCCTCAGTGACATCTATGCATTTCTCAAAGTATTCTGGTGTGTTTATTAACAAGTCAAAGTTTGCAGAAGTTAGTGCGAACATTGAACGACCTCATTATGCAGAGGACGATTAGAATGAGTTACCTAGCAGATACTGTATTTCTCAGACAAACAGCAGGGTTTCTAAACAGGCTTTTATCAAAAATGACTCAAGAATTTAGGCATTTTAAATCTTATCGTTGGACAGATTAAAGTCGTATTCCTTCAGATTTCAGTATGGGTTAATTTGGCGACACCCATGCAACCAAACAAACTCACATTACTTCAATATTTCATGGTACGCAGTTTTCCAAACAACAGCAGGACACAGTGAAGTTGGGTTACCTTGCTCAAAATATGCCAGAAATGAATCTTTTCCATCTTGATGGACACACTTTTGATGAACAACATTGACATTTATTTGTCAAAGTGTGTATGTAAGCATATATTTATACAGTATTTAAGTAAGTATATTATGTGTTCCTCCAACTTGTTTCTTTCAGTATACTATGTTTTCTTCTTTTTGTACTATGTATATGTGTGGAATTGTTGCTTTCCTTCTTTCCTTCCTTCCTACCTTCCTTCCTTCCTTCCTTCCTTTGTTTTGTTGTTGGCTTTGCATCAAAAATAGACTCCATCTTGATAGTTTCTGGGCCATTAGAAAGTACCAGGACACAAACTATATTTAGACCCAGATTGTAGCGGTCAAGTTCTTGAGTTTCTGAAAAGGTTCCTGGAAAGGTTCCTGCAGTGAAAAGTGGCCATTTAATTAAGCAGAACGTTGTGCAGTGTTTAAATGTGTCATTTTTACTTGGAGATGTTCTATTGCGCACACTGATTATTTGAGGTTTTGCTAGGCTTGTTATGTGTCAAGACTGTCCTCCCAAGAAGAAAGACATAGTTTCCTCAAAATTACATATAACCACCAAGTTGTTTTATTCCTTCAATGTCCCCTGTGGACTTCTCATGTAAACAAACAAAAAATGTGTTTACATCCAGTGTCACTCATCAAAACACATTGTGTGTATCCTTGAGGTCTAAGAAATGTGTTGAATGAAGGAAAATGTATATTTTAAATCCTGCATTGTGTCCATACACATTTTTCTTCTTAGCAATCTTCTTCTTCCCTGGCTTTGTTTTAGCATTGCATAGCTGCATTTTTTTTGTTCCACATCACTCCTACTGATCCGAAACTTCGTGAGGTTATTTTAACCACAGCAGTCTCACATCGAACAACTGATTTATTTGTCTATTATTTGATTTGTGACAGTTTTGAAAAGCACATACAAATTATTTTGACCTGCCGCATCAGATCAGAAAACACTTCTATGTGTTGTAATCTAGAAGAAACAAATTTTACTCGGTTTGATAGTATTGTAAAGTATATTTCCAATCTTACTGTATTCTGTTTGATAACATAGCTTTGTCTATCATTTGGCATCAACCTGCAAATTCAGTCCAGCTCTATTATTTCCATGATGACCACATAAGACCTTTGCTCATTCTATTTTTTGTCATTTTGTTTAATTGATGTTCATGTTTAATTCATGTTCATTCAGACCAGAAAACATTTTGATTCATCATTGGAAGATTCTCCCACCCTGGTCGGCTTCAGCCTCTCTTATCAAAGCCGGGAAACCTCTTTGATTTAGCAGACAACACAGAGTCAATAATGATGTTCTCAGTGGAGCATCCCCTCTGGAGTGTTTGCAGGCTATGTTTGTTGGTGTTGTTTAGATGCATCAATCTCACCGCTCAATGGAGTGGACTCCTGCTGCCACTGTTCAGCATTCAAATTATCTTCCAGTCAATTATTCATAAAGTTGAGAAGAAAAACTGACATAGGAAGTTTGTTTTTTGTAAAGATCTGTTATTCCAAAGAAGTGACATGTAATCTGTGATCAAAAAGCAGAAAGTCACCGGAGCAGACAAAGATCAAACTTCCCTGCTGTTTTGAAATGGAGTTTACTTTTCATTTCAGACTGGGATATTTTAGGGGACTTTTATGTTTTTTTAAAGAATGTATGAACACACACACGCGCACACACACACACACGCCCTCTCACATATATACATATACCCCTCACACACTGACAAGTGTAGAAAAACCTCATTAAGATCAAAGACTTGTTTCTGTTAATTACTCTGTTGCTGTAGCCCGATCCTTCCCCTCATTCACACACATACACACACAGAAATAATTACACTGTGGCTATTTTTAAAACAGGATCACTGTTTCTTAGAGTGCTTTCTGTGTGTGAACCTTATATCATTATTATTATCTCCTATATTAACACATTTCTGAGCTTGTCATTTGACCTCAAAGCCGAGGTCTCATGCATAACTTGAGTGTTTCTGTTTTATGCAACTTTATTATATGCAACTTTATTAAAGCTCAGAAATCTGGTCAAGTGCTGCCGAAAAAGAGCTGGAGAAGCCCAACCAAAAAACAATGGTATGAAAAAAACAGTGTAGAGCCAGATCTCACTGGAACCGTTTGCAGTAAATATTTGGTTTTGGGCGGACATATGTTTATCATGTAAACTTAGGATCCACTTTAGTTGCTCAATACATTTTCTCTATTTAGTATTCATAGTTTTCATCCAATTATTTCTTTTATTGTTTCGTGTTTGATTGGATTTCTAACCATTGTTCTCTCCGAGGTCCACTTCCTGGTTGAGGATGGTGCTCATATGAAAGTGCACACATGAAGGCCCCTTTTCTACAACAGTTGTTGGCAATGTGGACTGTACCAAGTGGGAAATTGGAATGGGCGAGGAAGCAATGGGTTTTCTTTTTACAATTTGTTTCTTACCAGCCTTAGTAGAATTAACTCAAGCCTGAATATGATGGTTAAGAGTTTTGTACATCTTAATGCCTCAGTGGAAAGACTGATGAACTATTCAAACAAATGTAAATATCCCTTAGTTGGCTGAAAGGCTAGTTTTCATTGGTCAGTCCATTTGCGTGATGTTGTTTAGCATCCTACAATAATAAAATAATACAATATGTAAATAAGTTTAGCCTTTAGCCGTACTGACATGGACCTTGGTGGTCCATTACAAAGAACATGGCAGGAAACAAATACATCCTAGTGTATGTGACTAGGTACCCTTGGACTTTCCCTTCTGAGGGATACCTCTGTTGGACACATGGTCTACGCTCTGCTACAGCTAATTTCTAAATGTTGACAGATCGAGGCCTGTAATCTTTTGTCTAACACACTTAGGCAGGTGAATAGATTGCTACCATTCGCAGACCAATGGTTGAGCATTTCAACCAAACCCAAGTTTATTTCGGCAAATGGCAAGGACTGGGATAGCTTCCCTATTTAATATTTGTTTACTGGGAAGTTCCACAGGCTGCAACTGGGTTTTCTCCATTTGAGCTGTTTTTTGGTAGGCAGGTCTGGGTCCACATGATGTTCGCAGACAGTCCGTGAAGGGTCCCCAGGGGGAGACAGAGAGATTGCTTTACAGATGAAGAAGAAAATGCAGCGAACTGGCAAGCTGGTCCGGAAAGACCTAGAGAAGGCTCAGCGCAATCAACAAACCTGCGCAATCAACAAACCTGTTAAGATCAATCAGCCAGACAGCGGTCGTTTGAGCCAGGTAAGCAAGTCCTTCTCCTACTCCCTTCATGTGAGAAAAAATTGCTGTAAAAGTGGCACGGTCCATATGTGGTGACCAGAAAACTTGGAGTCACTACCTATGAAATAGAGATGCCAGAGAGAAGAAATCCCAAGCTAACTTTTCACATCAATCTGCTGAAAGCGTGGAAATCCTGGGAGGCTCAGGCAAAAACAGTGAATGTTTGTGCGGGTTGTTGAGGGAGGGGATGACACTGTGAGTGAATTCATTTCAAAGGACCAATCCGCTCAGCTTTTTTCCGCTCGGCAGATGAAGCTCCAGTCCATCATTTCCCTTTCCCATTCGTTCCAGGAAAAACAAATCTCGTCAGCCATGATATCAAACTGAAGAATTCAACTCCATCCATCCCTGAAAGGTTGGTGTTGATAGATGACATTCAGACGAAAATTGACCTGTGGGATTAGGTTCTGCAATTACTTCTGCAAGGTAAATGCTAAATCAGACTTTGATGCATATCTAATGCCAAGACTTGAGGACCTCATTTAGAGAGCAGGCAATGCAAAATACATCAGTACTCTGGATTTGTGCAAAGGCTGAAGGCAGGTGCCTACTGGCAGGTGCCACTCACTGAAGCTGCCAAGCCTCTTATAGCTAATTCAAGCCTGTTAGAGACCAACCGCTAAAACTCAGCTGAAGTCATTTCTGGGTTTGGTTGGCTGGTACATGACTTTTCAGTACAAGCAGCTCCTTTGACTGACCTGACACACAAATCGTTTGTTTTTGGAGCAGAGCAGGAGAAGTCATTTGAGGACCTTTGCAGTGGGCCTGTACTCCACAGCCCAAATTTCAGCCTACCATTTACTGTCCAGACAGATGCCTTGGGAAGGGGCACTGGGGCTCTCCTGCAAGGGCAGGGAGGAGACCAGAGGCCTGTGGCCTACATAAGCAGAGAGAGTTTTCCAAGAGGGATGGGCTATTCTGCTACTTGGCAGGAATGCTTTGGAAGGGGAATGACTTCCCTTGCTGGGAAAATAATTCAGCCTTGAGAAGGACCACATGGCTCTCAACTGGTTGGAGTCAATAAAGGACACAAACTCCAGCTTTAGTAGAATCATTAGCCTGAATATTGTAGAGTTAGGTCAGTGAGTTTCCTTTGTTCTTGTACTGATGCTATTTATTCTATGTATATTGATGTTGACAGTAAAAAGCAGAGGTCTTAACCAAGTTCCTGGAATGTTGTGCTCATTTTGGTTCTCCAAAACTTCCCAGAACCGCTGGCTCTTATTCTGATCAACAGGGTTTCAAATTGTTCACCTTAACAGTGTTGTAGAACTTTTTTCCCCTTTCCTTCCCCTTTAATTATCTCCTGCCCCCTCAGATTTATCTTGTGATGCCTAACTGTAACTTACTGTATACAGCCTAAAATTACCAAAACCTTGACTAAAACAAAAGTAAAATGCTACTTATAGGCATGGATGCATCAGTATTAACAATCTACTAATGTGATATTATTTCAGTCACAGGGGCACATTTTCTGCCATGTAAGTACCTTTTCTTATGATACTTTAAGTAAATTTAGTTGATCAGGATTCTGTACTTGTGGTATTGTCCTTTTACTAAGGTCTTCCTCCATAGCTGTTGTTTTTCAAAGATTACCTGCTGTGTTATTTTGCTTTTCTGTGTTCCTGCAATGCAAGATAAAAAACAACATATACGCTGTTGGAAAAATCTACATATTAGCTCGCAAAATCTTTTTGGGGATCACATTTATGCGTCCCCAGAGAAGGAGAAAATAGCCAAGTAGATTTGTCAAACTGTTTGGTTCATTGCAATCTCCAAAACAAGACATGCAAGGAACAGTGACAACTGACAATGACATTTCTCTAATTGTTTGACTTAATCTACTGTGGCTTTGGCTCACTTGCACATATTTTCAAGGCACTTTTTGCATGTGGGTGGGTGTACTCGCATTTGTGTAAAATTCATCTTTTCATGTGAAAAACAATTTTGCTGGGCCACTGGGAGGGGAAATCGTGTTGGATCAGGTATTTCACACATGAGTAGTGAGACTTGAGACAAGTCAACGCTCTTCCCAGATGACTTGCGTCTGACAACCATGTGGGTTTTAAGCTTGTTTTCTTTTGCTCATTAAAGTCTCAGTAACCTAAGATGTGTGAATATGATTTTGCTTTATCAAAAACAGTCCCTGAACACCAAAAGGACAATGTGTATGTTCTTGTACCTGCCAACAAATGTCTCACTCTCATTCCCAAACATGTGTGTGTGTGTGTGTGTGTGTGTGTGTGTGTGTGTGTGTGTGTGTGTGTGTGTGTGTGTGTGTGTGTGTGTGTGTGTGTGTGTGTGTGTGTGTGTGTGTGTGTTTGTGTGTGTTTGGCATGTAGATGGCACACCTGCCATTTCAACACTTCAAAGCTCTAGCCAGATGTGAAAGCAAAGGGACTGGCTACACAGGGACCCACAGTGGGAGGTAAACCGTGCAGTTCAATGGCATTATTCACTATAATTATACATGCAGAGACATAATGGCTGGAGCTCATTAAAAATGCTTTATGTACTTCATGTACCAGCCTTATTTCTTCACCTGTGGTCACACTTTGAGGGTATAACCTGCAGCAGCCATTTTGCATCTCTTTTAAAACAAGCATTTGTTGGTCAATGGATAAATTCAGCAACTATTGTGCAGTGCTTTCTAATTTCAACAATATAGTGTTCTGAATTTGCTCCAGCTCTGATTAGCGCCTACAACTGGCCTCTTATTCCTAGCAACCGCAGCTGAAACTCCTGGACTGTGTCCAAAATCAATCTCTATTAACTTTATAGTGCATTATATTCACTGTCCTGGTATATATGACCAAATGTCAATTTACTATACTATACTATACTACTATATACTATAAGTATCTAGTATAGTATATGGGAATAGTGAATGAGTGAACAAGATACTGACTTCAGATACAGTTATGTTTTATCAACAACAAAGGTGAAATGGTCAACATGTTATCACTTAATTATCCAGGAGACTCTTGTATTTCTATGGTGATAAACATTGAGGGTAATATTAAAAAGAAAACTTTTAAAATGTCAGGCTGGTATGTTTCTGAACTCTTTTCGGATGTAGAAAAGCATTTTTGTTATTGGAGGATGTGAGGTACTTGATGTTTTACATTGAAGCAGTCTTCTGGTTGACATTTCGTTTCCTCTTTCAGTGATAGTCAACTCTCATGGCATCAGCCAAAGGGAGGCTCATCTCTGGACTAAAATCATGTTACATGGTAGAGTTTTACTAGGATTACAGGGACCCTGTTCGCCTGAAGGACTGTCTTTTCTGCTCTCTTCCTCCTGACCAACACTCTATTTGCCTATGCTTGCTTGGCACAGTCACATATTCCTTTTTAATACCACAAACCGCTTCCCATTTCAGGGTTGATAAAACTGCAGAACTGTTCCTCTCAGGAGCCACTGAAGTGTGTGTGTGTGTGTGTGTGTGTCTGTGTGTGTGTGTGTGTGTGTGTGTGTGTGTGTGTGTGTGTGTGTGTGTGTGTGTGTGTGTGTGTGTGTGTGTGTGTGTGTGTGTGTGTGTTATCCATTAATGCTTAATATCATTGGGAGAGAGCATTTCCTCTTCTTCAGCATTTAAGGGTTTAAACATCTATGATTTAAGTGTTGAAATGACTACATCATCATGTCTCCTGCATGCAGCTCATGTGCATCCTGACTTGGGACAACCACTTCAGTATTATCATGGCATGCACACACGTCTTAAAATGGATTTCATGTTTGGCTCTGAAATGTCTCGTGCAAATGTCACACTTAAATATAAGTGTGTTCTATATTTGGAGTGATTGTGTGTGTGCGTGTGCGTGCGTGCGTGTGCGTGCATGCGTGCAAGCTTGTGCAATTTGATGGAAGTTGTCGCATATTCATAGCAGCCCAATTTTGACTAAAACAACAAGGTTTTCCACAATTCATGCCATGCATTATAACATTGTCAGGCTGATGGTCTTATCCATTCAAGTGAAGATAATCAGACAGGTAGAAAACTGAAGAGAGTGGAGAATGACATGTAATACACACACACACACACACACACACACACACACACACTAAGTCACGCACACATGCACTGACACACTTTCCTTGTTTCAGTCATTCTCTTGCTGGCATTTCCTGGGGTTGCTCTCTCTGCATGAGCTTTTCACACTTCCTCTCTATCGCTGATCAGAGAGAGAGAGAGAGAGAGAGAGAGAGAGAGAGAGAGAGGAGAGAGAGAGAGAGAGAGAGAGAGAGAGAAGAGAGAGAGGAGAGAGAGAGAGAGAGAGAGAGAGAGAGAGAGAGAGAGAGAGAGAGAGAGGGGGGGGGAGAGAGAGAGAGAGAGAGAGAGAGAGAGAGAGAGAGAGAGAGAGAGAGGAGGGAGGGAGGGAGGGAGGGAGGGAGGAGGGAGAGAGAGAGAGAGAGAGAGAGAGAGAGAGAGAGAGAGAGAGAGAGAGAGAGAGAGAGAGAGAGAGAGAGAGAGAGAGAGAGAGAGAGAGAGAGAGAGAGAGAGAGAGAGAGAGAGAGAGAGAGAGAATCAGGCAGATAGTTGGTCAGAGGCAGCCAAGCATTGAGTGGTAGTCAGACAGAGACAGACATTCTGGGAGTGGTGCCAGGACCTGAATTTTTATTTTACCCTAATCAGTCATCTCCGTTTAAACATTGAACCAGGATCAATGCAGCTGAATAGAAGGACAGGTGAAATTCAGGTGCAGAGAGCTATGTTCTTAAATGCTGGCGACAGTTTTTGTTTTATCTTCAAAACTAGAAATCTTTAACTCATCAGTTTCCTCTTGTTGGATTAAAATTGTAAGATTTAAAGAGCAACTTTGTACCAGAACACCAGCTGAAAATTGTATTTTTGCTGACTTCAAATAGTGTAACTTCTCACTTTACTGTAGTATGTGTACTTTAGGATGTGTCAGCACCCTGAGACACGAAACAGCATGAAAACAGAAGAAAAGATTCAATATTTGATGGACATTAAAGAGAGAAAAAAAATGCTAAGTGATTTTCAAAGACTGGGCAGGGACTAAGGTGGGTAGCGCTAAGATTAAAAGATTACTCTAAAGAAAGTGAAAGCAAAAGATAATTGAAATGGCGTGATGCCAAGTAGCCAAGTAGACTAAGGCAGTCTGAGAATTACAATGTAGGCTATCGAGATCAGTGGCTTGTTGACAGAAAAGACACAGGTACAGTATATCTACTCAACAATCTGACAAATTGCAGTTCAGGTTTTAGACATGAAGAGTCATTTCTTTGCTCTGGCAGAATTTATTTGTGTGAAAGCTTATTAAAACATCTCACCCCAAAACAAAGACTGCAGACGTTCAGACGTTGGAGCAGATGGACATAAAAGGGAGGAGAGGTGTAAAGTCTAGAAATATCAAAGTTTAAATACGGTTAGTCATCAAGAAGCTAAACACGGATGGCGAGCATGCACATACACACATGCATGCACGCACACATGCACATATTCTCACACATACACACACAGGCTGAGACATCCAGAGCATCCTCTGTGTGCCAGGCTCTTCCTCCAGGGTGAGTTAGTGGTGCTTTTAAGTGCTGACATCAAAGAGGCTTGTATGGGTGTATAAATAGGCTTCAGGGCTGAAAAAGTTTTAGTTGTCATGAGTTTGATACCCAGTCGGTTAGACAAGGTTATGCATTGACTCAGTGACTTCTCCCTAACCCCTCTCTTTCTTATACACACATGAGCACACACACACACACACACACACACACACAGAAAAGAGTGCATGGATACACAGAGGCAGACAAACGCCTTCAAACACAAGTAAACACATACATCCTAACACATTTGAGCAGGCAAACACCTGAAACACAACAAGTCCCGGCTAAGACATTTCCCAAACAGCCACAAATAAACTGGCAAATAATAATTTTATTTGCCAGCATAACTGGTGCTGACGTCCAGCCAGTAGTGGGTAGCAGGTGACTGGTCGTGAAACATCTTAGAGTCGGCCGAGGAGGTAAAATGAGGAGTGGGCAATGCATCACGAGGGCCAGACTTTGGAGTGCCACACATGGTACTTCAATCACATTCAGTGATTGAGCCGGTCTCTCACACTGTGCGTCATCATCCCAGCTCTGGGTCTCTATAATACACCCTGACATGACTATGTTCCCCTGTATTTTCTCTCTGCGACTGCTACTGTGCTTTCACCATCGTTTACTGTAATGGCTATGCATCGCATCTGTGTCCCTGATGTCTTCAGATCCGTTTTTTTCCAAGTCTCTTGTTCTCACTCTAATTTGTACCACAGAACATTCTGTGAATGATCGGGGCCAAAAAAATCAAATCTGCATCACTTAATACTTTTTTGTTTCAACATGGAATCGAACTGCTTAACAACATAATTTCCTTGTTCTCAGCAAACAGGTTCTGATAACATCATGTAGAAGAAAGTCTCACATCGAGCCACTTAAGACAGCCCAGTACACTGGATTATTCTGAACGTCACAATTTCCTCCAATACCAGCGTTTAGTGGTGATACAAGTAGTGTGCCCTACTGTAAATGTTGTTTGGCGGATTGTAAGGGTGTGCCGGTTGGAATGGTGGGTGGTTGAGTAAGGAGTCTGCCTTTCATTGCGTGTGACTGAAGTTTGTGTTCTGTCACACACATGCAATTAAAGTAACCATGAAGTTATCGCAGGAGCTAGATTTTAAGATTTGGTATAGGTTTAAATTGTTGGCACTCATTCTAATCCAGGGTTTTGCAGAATTGTCCATCGTTGAAGTTTTTGTCAGGAGTTGGCGGCGACCAAAACAGTGATGAAACGAGGGTGAATGTTCAACTCGACGTTCATTAGTTTTCAACACATTAGTTGTAACAGCTTCTGCGTCTGTTCTACTGTCTGCTAGTGGCTAAAAACCAACCTGAATTAAAATTAAACTTTAAAAAAAGACCCTGTCTCTTTAATGCAGGAACCTTTGACAAAATACAATAGCAGCAGCCTGTAGATTTAAATAGAATATAATGTAAGTTCAGGAAAAATAAGTTAATATAACAATGTCATTAAACACAGAAACATTAAGTCATTTTCTATTATGTAAAGTAATGTAAGGAAATGTAGGAAAATAGCTGCAGGTCCTTGAAACTGTGCCGTTTTTTAACATCCAAAACCCCAAAACAATTTGAAATTGTTTTGACAAAATAGTTACATTTAGAGTCATAACTATAACCTTATACTTCATCCATAAGAAATATGATTTTGATTTGAGCAGTATGTGTGAAAGTTTAGTTAACTTTAGTTAACTTTAGTTAACTTTATACTATTGCAACAAAGGAAGCATCCTTGATGGGCTCAACTGTGTACAATTCAGGAGTCAAATAACCATAATATGTTAAAATACAAAAATATCCAAAATAATTACAAAGAAAACCATTATGTAAAGTTAAAAAGCATTACAAGGTTTGCAATTTAGTATTCTTCTTTCTCTCCTCTTGTTGAGAATACATACAGCAGGCATAGGAACATAAGACTCCTCGTATCACAACTAAAGTTTCAGTGGGGGTGTCCTGCTCTCATCTACTTCCTGTGGCTTCAGTCAGAGAAGCTGAATACATGACAGGGAAATTAAGAGTCTAAAGCTGACTACTTTATCCTGCTGAAATGACAGGGATTTTTGACCACTGCTGCAGAGAATGCCAATCAACTGTGAAAGCTTTGTTAACGTGAGCTCATAGCTTGACCAATTACAGTGAAATGTAATGGGTTTAGCATCAATATCCATGTTTTGGCCACAACAGTGTAGGAAGCAGCTCCTCCAGGGGAGGAAAAGTTTGAAACCAATTAAATGAGGGAATTATCCCTCTTCCTGCTCTCTCTCGATCCTAATGTCTTCCCTGCTCTGTGTAGACTGTGACCAATAAGATAAGAAAGAAATCCCAGCAGCATCTTGTGAAGGAAAAAAACCAAAACAAGTGAACCCAGAGTGAGAAAAGAGAAGACAAAGGGAAAGATAGTGTGTGTGTGTGTGTGTGTGTGTGTGTGTGTGTGTGTGTGTGTGTGTGTGTGTGTGTGTGTGTGTGTGTGTGTGTGTGTGTGTGTGTGTGTGTGTGTGTGTGTGTGTGTGTGTGTGTGTGTGTGTGTGTGTGTGTGTGTGTGTGTGTGTGTGTGTGTGTGTGTGTGTGTGTGTTGGTGTGTTTATGCAAGATGGTGATAAGGAGGATGATTTGCAAAAGATAAAGGCTGGCTGCCATCTTGTAATTTTGGTCTATTCATTCACACGTATCTGTGAGAGGGTGGACAAAGTAGTGATGAAAGGCAACATGTAAACACAGGTAGAATGTGATTAGAAAGAGAAAGAGGAGAAAAGGGGCTTCTTTTTTTCTTAAATGTGCAGTGCAGTAAAGAACCAATTATTTTCCTACAGGTGATGTTACACAGGAGGAGGTTTCTGCCAGTATTTCCCCCAGAAATGTTTTCTTGTTGGCAAGGTGGAAATGTCTGTGAAAGCGCATTTAGACTATGCTACACTGAAATTCTCCTCTGAAAACAATACTAATGAACTTCCCTGAAACAGCATTTAGACCGTGTCAGAGGAAAACTGACACAAGCAGTAAATCCAATGAAACCTTTGAAAAAAAAAGTATTTAGACCACATCAAACTGACATTTTCTGTCCTCTTCTCACCCCAGGCCCATCGCTGTATGATGTTGAACAGCAGGAGCCCCAGTGTCAGGCAGCAGCCCCATCGTATCTGGGCCTGGGTATCACTACAGCGTAGCATCTCTCTGCAGCGAGCAGAAGGGGAGATTACTCCGTGCTCGCATCAAAGGAGGTTTGTCTAACTTGGGCCTGGCGTTGTGCTGGTAGAGCGAGTCCTTGGAGCAGCCTCGTCGTTCTTATCTCTCCCCCACAGACTCCTTCTGCTTTCTGCTGCAACACAACTAGCTGCCGGTAACATTGGCGCATGCAATCATGGCTCTGCACGGTCAAATGTGCACACAGACAAACACTGGTGCACATTCTCTTGTATGAAATCACGCACAAACACACATACACCAAGACACACACACACACGAACACACACACACACACACACTCTTTTTTTCTTCTATTAGCAGAATTTGTTCTGCTGAGTGAGTCTCTCCCTCCTCCAGCCTCTGTTGAGAGCTGAACCAGGTTCAGCGAATATTTGAAATGGGTTGAATGGTTATCCCTGGACAGATGCTTTCAAAAAGAACCCACTACACTTGAAGTTGATGTTTAATATTACTTAAATACTAGAATGTACTGTAGGTTACAGCTGAGGCTGATCATTACATTTGCAGATATTTGGTCATAATCCAAAGTATTGGGTAAGCTGCGTGGTGACCTGAAGATGGTGCTATAAAAAAGGTCAGGAATCACCAAAGTTTTTACAATTCATCCTTATGACAACATGAATGTATGTACCAAATTTCATGGCAATCCATCAGATAGTTGTCCAGATATTTTACTCTGAGCTAAAAATGTCAACCTATAGGTGGCGCTAGAAGTGTGTGTGTGTGTGTGTGTGTGTGTGTGTGTGTGTGTGTGTGTGTGTGTGTGTGTGTGTGTGTGTGTGTGTGTGTGTGTGTGTGTGTGTGTGTCAACTGCAGTCACAGACAATGGAACCAATCTCACTGCTCCAAGGGTGTGAACCCCACCCATAACACACACAGTCGAGCCTGGTTAACTGCTTTGAAATAAAAACGATATATACTGAACATCCCATTTTTTTAAATAACACAATGAACTGGAACAGCAGGAATAATTACCATTGCTTATTTACCATACTGATGTAAATGCAGTCGGTTTTAAGGGTCAATCTGAATCTTGATTTGTGTTTGAGTAAAATCAAGACACAAAACCCAAATATCAGAATTACGAGGTTCTAATACAGCAGCAAGTCTGATACGGAAAGCAATTCACTGGGTAACAGTGAATCATTAACCCAGTTCTGACTGGTGGACCCACAGTTTTACCAGATTTCCCTCCAGTGCAGCACACCAGACTCACAGTGACCCCTTGTGGTGAGATGCTCATATTGCAGCCACAACATATGGCTCAATGTATTTCTTTGTTAAGTTAAAATGTAAATGGGGACTATTGCTTTAAACTAGGCCTCGTAAATGCCCTACATGCATCTTTAGATCAGGATTAAACAGAAAAACCCCTCAACTGAGAATATAATAGACTTTAATCATGTTTTTGTATGCATATAAACGTATGTATATTATCTACAGTATTTTTCGGATAGGAGAGAGTGTTCCCCGGGTTGAATGAACCACTGGAACATTCATTCACAAGTATCAGCCCTGTGACACCAAATAAACTTTGTCCTTGGCATCATTTCAACATCTCCGTCCTGTTTTGATTCCAAAAGTCACTGCAGGGACCGAACGCAAACACAAGAGAACAAACTTACCTTTAAACCAGTTCTGTCTTTTAGCTACTGTCTGGAACCTCTGCCACCATGGACACATCTATCTGCACATTATCACTGCTGTTATCCCTGCTATCTATTCACACTCGGAGTGTGTACGGCGAGGGTTTTCCACTGTCGCCTATCGAACTTGCTCCCATCCCCTGTAATGACAAAGTAGTGGAGAAGCTGTCTCGTCTGGCTGTCACTTACATCAATGAGGATCGCACCGATGGCTACAAGTTTGCCCTCAACCGCATTGCAAATGTCCACCTGCATGCTCAGGTCAGTGCAGAGACAAATGCCCAGTTGGAACAGCTGCCTGGGGTTGTTGTAATATTCTGTCAGTGGGTGATTTGTTCATGTTTAACAAGGGGAGTGTGTTGGAATGGTTGTTTTCCCTTCTGTTGTGGCTGATATATCAAAAGATCCCTGTGAAAAAAGGAAGTCACACACTGATAGATTTAACCAACCGTGGCCAATCTTGATGTCAGTGGGATCCCATTTAAGACGATTTGTGTTTTGTTGTTACAAATGACTGTGCACAGTCAAACTTTAATCAGAAACCTTCCTCTCGCATTGTTACAATGTGCTGATTCTCACACTGGGGAAGTGATAATGAAATTAAACTCCTTTTCAAGGACTTATTGTGGTCCCCAGACCCTAGTTTGGGAAACCTTGAAATACATCAAAGGCGTGAAAAATAGCAGCAATTACATTAGTGCGCAAACACTAAAGAATGAAAACAACAATACATATTTGTTGTTTGCGCTTTGTGGTGAATGACTCATCAGCGATTGTTGCTCATAATAGATGTAACAATAAAATTCATGTACAGAATTTTATGTCATAAAATGAGAAGCCACCCTCTTTCACGCCTCATCAAAAAAGGCCTTTAGAACTGAAGTGACTGTTCATAAAAGTCCAGGTCATTTCAGTCCAGGACCGCTGGGACAGACCTTTACACAACAGGCTTTATGAACTTCATGCTGTCAGCTGCTGAAGGCTATCGTAGCCCGGCTGTGGGATGGATCCGGTTTTAAGAGTCTCAGTTTAACTTCATGACCTGAAACGGCTGACATTACACCTGCTCAAATTGTTGGGATTTGTTTTCAGTGCTACAGCTAAAATCAATATTGTCCAAAATATTCTGGGGAATTACACAGAGCACCTCCTAAATGGTTCCTTAAAGATGTAACTGAACAAATGAATGTACTTGACAGAAGACCAACCAATACATTTGAGCCACAGATAAATACTAAAACGTGTGTAATGCTTCTATTTATTACATGAATACAAATATTGGCGCATATAACAGTACTGTTGGAAATTCTGAGCACACAGCGTTGTTTGTACCTCCACTCTCTCATTACTTGTGTTTGCATTGTGCCTGTCAGGGCCCAGCAGGCAATGTGTATTACCTGGACCTGGATGTCCTGGAGACCAAGTGTCACATAGGCAGCCCAAAACCATGGAAACGCTGTGACGTCAGACCATTCATGGAAACAGTAGGACAAGCACACACACACACACATCTCTTGTTGACATAATGCTTTCCCTACACATTGACAAAAGGGCAGTTTAAGACATGTCACAATGTCTTGAAAACACTCTATCACCTTTATCTTGAATTCATGGTTTATATTTTGATACAAGCACATTTCTTTATATCCTCCATAATATTTTGCTCATTTGCAGAAGAGGATTTGTTGCAGCGTAGCCCCTAATCTTACACTTTGACCCTTCCGTTGGCCTAATTCTAACGCTAAACCTTGAAACCAAGGTCTCACCCCGCAAACAGTCCATTGAAGAAGGAAGACGGGGAAAAATGCCCTCACTCTCAAGGTCAATCATTTTGGTTCTTGCAAAGATGGAAGCACAAGAGCACACACACATTTAAAGTCACTTTGACATGGACTGTTCTAGGTATGCCACATGTTGCAATATCTTATGTAAAACGGCATTTATTGGTATAACTTGAGTTTCTTTCTATTGTATTCTTTTCAGCAAATCTCTGGCATCTGTAACACCACCATGCTCCACACACCAGAGGGATACACCTACCTGTACAGCTACGACTGCACTCTTGTCCCAGGTAACACTGACAACATCGTTAGATGGAATACAAGGTGCTTGAAACGTATCAAGAACAATTCTACAACATGATATTAAAAGGAGCTTTGATACCAGAAAATATGGATTATCATACTGTGATGGATGACATAATGTTTGGTTTTGTATCTTAAAGAATGAATGTTGCATCTCACTGATCAGCTGGTGCTGGTTTGAATTTCTCTACAAGTAATATTTGTGGTAGTAACATTGCTCAGTGTGCAAGGCTTATCATAAAGATAAGAAAATCTATGAGTTGACTTTGGCTCACTGGCACAAATGGAACACCTTACAACTGGGCATTCCCCACTATGACACATCTAATTATCAGGTATGGGAAATGTCTATTACCCTAAACTCAAACTATTGTTTTTCCCATTGTGTTATATCAGTATAAACACCGGTATTACTACATTTGGATTTGGGCTTTAACAAAAGATCTTCCAGAACATGTTTATTGCAAATGCAGCTTTTACTGTGAACACTTCTAATAACTGCTTTTATTCATTGTCCATGCGTTTCTGCCCAACATATTCTGCATACGATAGCTTATTGTTGCAATTCAGTACAAATGTTATATTATATTCTCTGCGTCTGGTCCCTGTAGATCCCCCAGAGAAGCTCCAGCAGACCTGTCCAACCTGCCCCACCCTGCTCCCAGTGGAGAGCCCACAGGCTGTGACTGCTGCTCAGGTCACTCTGGCGTCCTATAAGAGACAGTCACCAGTGGGTGCAGGGCTCGGAGTGAAGAAGATCACCAGAGCTGCAGCGCAGGTACGACCGGAGATCCCAGTTCTTAACTCTGATTGGACAAACAAAGCTCTGGGGGCGATTTCATTACACAACGTGTTGAATGTTGCGTTTATTAAGAAATGACACTCAAGAAAAATCTGTGGGTGTACATGAGCAGATGGCACAGTGCACCTTTGGGCCTTTGTGCGCCAGATGAGTACCTTTACTGCACAAATACCATAATGATACAAGAGTCGGCAAGGTTGCAGAATATTACTGAAGGCACTTTAGGCCTTGCAATCTGGCCAGGGTATTGTTTGGGGAGAAAATTAGACACTGAATAGTTCGCTTGGGGATGAAAGCTCAGAATATTGCTATTTAATACCCCTTAGGTAACATTTTTTGGTACTCTAAAACCAAGATGATAGCCTTTACATACAGCAACCATATCAAGTAATTGCCTTTGTTTATTTGTGCAATTTTCCCTTTTCTTAATATGTTATTTTATATATTTAAGGTTGCACCTATGAAAGCCAGCTTTGTGGAGTACATAGTCCAAGAGTGTCCAGAGGGAGTGACAGACAGAGGCACCTGCCAGCGGCTGACAGTCGAGTCTGACACAGAGGTACTCAACACGGAGAGTGAAAATACGACATTAACTCAACACAATATACATACCATATTAGACAAGTAAAATACTAAATTAGTATTGCACTCTGATAGTTAAAAATCCACATGAAAACCAGAGTTGCGTATCATTCTAATCCTGCTTTGGACATAGAAATGTTTCTTCAAAGTACAACAACATTGTCTGAAGGTGCTCCATTAATTAAAAGAATGGATTTCTGTCTTGACAATCTGACACTGTTATGATGCTAATTAATGTTGTTCAGAAAAACTTAAATACACATCAATCAGCCAGCATATGGTTTACTATCACTGACGCAGCTCCTGGAAGTATTACTTGACGGATTTATGTTTAATTTTAACCACTAAAAGGCTGCAGTTATTGATTATTTCATCAAACAAGCCTGACAGGTCCTCTCCTCCTTTTTTAATGTATTATGTTATTATTAGTTACATTTGTTTGCCTCCATGCTCTATCCTTTTGGGTTTTTTTCTTAGTGTGACCCAGTATTTTAAAATAAATTAATAAAATGTCTCTCTCAGACTGCAGGTTTTTGTGCAGGATCGGTGCACGGAGACGTGAAAGTCAATCCTGATGTCCAGGTGTCCTGTGAGATGTTCAAAGCGCAGGTACAGGAAGCTGTTGAAAATATTTACCACCAAAATCAGAAACATATTCGTAACATTCAAGGTACAATACAAGGTATTTGCCGTGGTGCATAACGATCATAAATATGTTTTGGACCAATACATATCTCTGAGTGAATTAAGCCAAAGTGGCAACTGTAATTTCTTAAGTGTGACAAAGTTACAACGGAGAGGCCTACATGATCAATATGTCCAAAATGGGCATGAGAACGTAAAAAAAGTAAAACTCCATCCCCTATCTTCTTGCTGCTAACATATTACTACAGTTTTCTGAGCTTTCATGTTATTTTTTAACAAACACACAAAGTAAATCACATTCATGGGGATGCTTTGACCTAATGTGAAATCTGACTCAAAGACTACCAAATAAAATGATTTAGATTCTCCTTGACAGGAAATGAAATACAGGAAATCAGCAGCAGAGAGGTTTAACACTCATAGCAGAAACAACATGTACACCCCAACAAAGAACAGAGCATTCAAGTGCATTAATCAATGTAAGTCAGTCAAGTGGAAAAAATCAGCAAAATGTATTATGAAGTGCCAGTCATTTCACTCTGTGGGACTGCAGCTAGGAACATAATAACCCACTGCCTGAGCAATATTTGATGAATGTTTTATGCTGTTTTGTTTCAGGTTTTACTAAAGCACCCTTTAAAATTATAATTCAACTTTCTGAATGATTGCCACTGGCCATGTAATTATTCTGTCATATCTTGTGTGGTGTCTTCAAATGTATGCTGCGCTTGTGTGTGTTTAAACTGATGTGTGAGATTTAAAATTGGATGGTTCTGTGCTATAATTATGTTGTCTTCTCACTACTTTCTAGAGCTGTGGTGTGTAATGTAATATTGCGTGACTGAGACTCGTTTTGCAGCCAACAAGAGTGAGTTTGTCAAATATCAGTTTAGTGTGATCTCGTCTCTTCGTCTACAGAATGTGGACATCCTCAGACCAGTGCAGCCTCAGGGTCACGACTTCCCTCAGGACCCTGCGATCCCAACCTTCCCGACTCTGATCGACGACCCAGGGAATGATCCTCTGCCTGTTCCCTCTGACCCTACATCGCCCCCTGCTGTTCAACCAGAGCTGTTTGACCCCATGCCCATTCTTCCTGTGCCCTTTGAGCCCCCTGTTGAGGTTAACCCCTCTAACCCCCTCACCTCATCTTCCAGTGAGTCGGATGAACATCTAGTAAACCAGCAACAGCGGCCTCAGGGTGCTGATCCTTTTGCTTCATCCTCTGAAGAGATCGGAGGCCCTGTAGCACTGCGACCCCCCTTTAACTTCCGCTACCAGAGGCGTGACCGCGAGAAACGGCAGGCCTTGATGGAGACTTCATCGTCTCACAGCCCCACCTTCCTGTCTGATTTCCCCAGTGGGCCCTCTCCTTTCCGCTCCTGTCCTGGTCCAGCTCGATACACCACAGTTTAACTAGTGCTGCCAGTGAGGGGGTGGACCGTTAAACGCTGCCTGTCACTGGAGGCTTGTAATAATTTGTGCTAATGAGAGGAATACTATGTCTTTTCATTGGTCCTGAAATTACTTCTCTGCTGCTGCTGTAATAGTGCTCCCAAAGCAGCCAAAGGCTTAAACCATATGTATTTGAAAATGGATTTACTATTTGAATAACTATTTGAATAAATCTTGGTTTGAATCTTCTGTCAACTGCTTGATGAACTTACATACTTAAACTAACAGTCTGACAATACTTAGGGTATCTATTTAGTTGATAAAACGTTGATTTTAGAGCTGATTTTTTTAAGAGCTTCAACAATAAATCGATTAATTGATTGAAAGAAAATGTATTTGTAACTTTTGGTAACTGAACATTAAACAACATAGATATTTACAGACTTTTAAACACATCACTGTCACAAACGTGTTTAATCGATTCATTTAATTTAGTTGCAGCACTAAAATATTTAGGTGCACGGGTCGTCTTAAGTGGAATGAAGAACCGAGGCCTGCAGACTCACAAGTGAATCCCTTTGCAGTTTAAGTGAATGGGGACGATATTGTTGATTGTCATAGTGTTCAACCAATCAGATCTTTAGTTTGACATGTTGGGCGTATTCTTTGACGTGCCAGAGCCTGCTAGCTGGCCTACAAGTATGTCAGCATTACGTGCAGCTCAGTTTTCAGGAGCAGCTCTGCAGTGAGGTGAAGCGTGTGCTGTGATTGGTCAGTGGGCGAGCACGTGACTATTGGAAAACGAAACTTACAGCAGAGGCTTAGTCTGAGTAGTGAGAGTTCAAATTGAAAGATATGGAAGAAATTATGAAATTCTTTGCATTTTGCTTGGTGTAGATTATTTATTTTTTTACCTAGCAGCTTTGTTTTTTTAACACTTAATGGCTGAAGGAGGAGAAACGGATTTGTGAGGTGGGATTTAACCGTGAGATTAAACTCTTTGTTAACAAAGAAAGGAGGAACAGCATTTGGTAAGTTAACTGCGTTTGTTTTTTTACATCTAATATCTGAATGGCCCTTGAGTGTGTAGCAGAATGCGTGTTGCTGCTGTTGTTTTCCTGTGAAGCTAGTTAGCCTAGCCTCTCAGAACACTTGCGGAGCATCAGCTGTTTTTGGTTCAGAGGTCACACAGCCCGTTGTCTCCTACGGGAGAGCAGAAAACATTATATTTCCTACAATTTAAGCTTCTGCATTTTCCAAATGCACTAGTATTATTCAAACGTATTGTTCGGTTTGTAAGCCTCATACCGAACGGTTTAATATGAATACGTATATTATTACAGCCCTAGAAACGAATAATAACCCTAGCTGTGGCGCCATCATGAGGTTATTAGGTAGTATTTCAGCAGTGAAGGCCCAGGTATAAAATGCACGGCCCGCCACTGATGTAAACAAGCCAAAAGGTGGATGAGAAACGCACATGCGTTAATGGCATCAAATGAAAAAGTCAATTCAGTGAATGCTGAGCAAGTGTGATTTATCACACTGTGGCTCAACATGTTCGGACGCCATGAACTCCCTGTTTTGAAAGAAACAATTCTCAAAAAGCAAATCCATTAAAGCCCCATGCCCACTCCTTTGTTCCAGATAACATGGAGAAAAAAGATCCTGTTGTTAGAAACTGCAGCCTTTTTACCCTCCTCTCCACAAGAGGCACCACGTGGGGGCTCACTGAGGTATTACCTCTCATCTTATAAATAGAGGCCTAGATGAGAACTTCCTCCTCTTTGTTCTTACAACCCATGTACTGACTTCACATTACACTACACCATGTTAATAAATACATTCATAAAATGTTTCTTTAATCTTGCCTTCACATATTTTACGGGAACACAAATAATAATGATAAGAAAGCAAAAATTCCGGTGTGAGACAAGCAAAATGTACTTTGAAGGGATGCACAAGTATTGTGAGGGAGCTCAAACATATTTCAAGGACATAAAAGAATACATTCACTGAAAAGAAAATATGATGGCTGTTTTACTATGATATCTGATCCGTTGACAACTTATTAAAAATGTCCGAAAAGGTTCTTTAAAGCAGGGGTCTTCAACGTTTTTCAGGCCAAGGACCCCCAAACTGATAGAGAGATGGAGCAGGGACCCCCGACTATATATATTGTATAAAATTGTGTTTTATATTAAACTGGGCCTAGTGCCATGTATAAACATACCTCTTTATTGTGCATTCAATACTAAGCTATTCAAATAATACACAGATTCATATATTCATGTTTTTATTTTAAACATGTGCAAGGCACAGTGAGTAGGGTGGTCGTGCCACTGCCATTTATAAACATACCTTGTCAGCTGATACCAATGCCAATATCAACAATTGCATGATAATCATGCATACATTCATGCTATTCAAATTGACGTTTTCATTTTAAACATAAATGTGGAAACGAAAATGAGTGATGGCCTATTAGTGCCTCTGCCAATAAACATACCTGTTATCTTGCATACAATACTGAACTATTAAAATAATGGACAGATTCATGTTTGGAAAAAAAAAGTACCTCCGCGGACCCCCTGTTGAAGACCTCTGCTTTAAAGGTAAGACATTATCATATACACTGTTTATACAGAAACAAGAGCTATTGGAAAGAGCAGACGGAGACGAGAGAAGCAGTGGAGATGCGATAAGTCATCCCGCATGGGGCTGTAAGTGTCACTCAGTATGATCTTCAATAAACAAAGCATCCCTGTCTTTTCCAGAAACTTGCCCTCTATTAAAAAACACTCAGCAAACATGAGCAGTCAAAGTGCAGTCCAAAGCCACGACAAACACAGGAATGAGACCCATACGTCAGGACATGAAACATAGCCGAGATAGAGCAAAGCCCACAGGTCAAGAAGCAGCAGTCTGTCTTCATTTAAAGGACAGTGGGAACTCTGCTGGGGACAGCTGAGAACACAATTTTGACAGAGAGGACGAGGTGGTTTGAAAGATGAGGGAATAAGGCTAAAATAGCCATCTTGAAACAAAGTGAAAGGCTGTGACACTGTTGTGCTCCCCAGACATCCATTCACATACCACACTTTAATCCCAAACCCCTGATGAGACTCAGTTTTCATATAACCCCAGAACAGCTTTTGATGTCATAATATCTTCTTCAACAGATTTTAACATAGTCCAGGATTCAACAGATACCTCATAAATTATATTTATAACTTTTCTCTGTTGGGTGCTTTTGGAGATGAAACTTTCAACCTCTTGATGTTTACAAGCGATTCTCGGAATTGTCCCTTGCAAGAAATATTTGTAAATATACTTAAATGGCAAGGTCGGTTGTTTAATTAAGGAGCTGTAGCTATATATTTGAAACACAGGGCCACTTTGTGCGACAGAGGGCGGGAGAGAGCTTAGAATCTAACTATCTAACTATCACATCTTGCAACTTGCTGCTGAATTAAATCTG
Source organism: Leptoclinus maculatus (assembly GCA_032191485.1). Taxonomy (NCBI): domain Eukaryota; kingdom Metazoa; phylum Chordata; class Actinopteri; order Perciformes; family Stichaeidae; genus Leptoclinus; species Leptoclinus maculatus. Next base: position 12,763,125 of record JAVDOI010000004.1, on the reverse strand, counting down.
TCTGTTTGCCGCATGCTGCTGTATAAAACATAACTTGAAGTCACCAGTAAGTGCCTTAAAATCCCCCCCACCATCTAAACGTCAAGCCTATTTTTTTTATAGACCCGATTGGTCGATTGTTTTTAAAGTAGCAATGATGTCAACATTTCCTATGGCACGTGAAGGCAGCAAACGTGGAATCCTAATTGGAGTCAGACTTTCAGCGCGAGGAGTGGCTTGTTCAACTTCTTCTTCCCGAGACCACGGAGTCATCTTCCCACCAGATGGTCGAGTGAGTACTTCAGCGGACAACTGAGCGAAACGATTAGTTTGGAAGATTTTAAACTGGTGGACATATTTACTGAAGCTGAAGCCATGTTTGTGGAGTGTTCGCGGACGTCAGTTTAAGGTAGGTGAAATGAACACCTGAAAAGTTGTTTTCGGTGTCAGTCGTGTTGTCGCGCTCCGTTTCTTGTTAAAGCGTAACAACGTTAACGTTAGCTCACTTTCCTCACTGCGTGGCCTTTCTTTAAGTTCCTACTCGGTGTTGTCTTTATTTTAACAGACTGACTCGTCTCCTCACAAGTTTTTTTTGCCGTTTAACGAGCCAGGCGAGCATGTGGTGGCATGTCCCTACTAAACTGATTTCCAGCTTTCTAGTGACGTTGTGTCATTTCCCAAACATCGTGAAGGATGTGTCACCACGCGACTGAACTGGAAATAAGTTGACCAACTTGCAGCTTCCATAATTTTCCTTTTAACGAAAAACGTAACGACGTGACAGTTTTAGGACCAAAGTATTGCAAATAGTGATTTTTCAAGATATGCATTGCAAATCCACCAAAAGTTACAGTGAAAAACAGGACACAAAAAATGAATATATAAGGATATACACATAATACTAATAATACATATTATTATGAAATTAAATATATTCTCATTAAAATGACTGAGCAGCTTTTCTCTACTTTTACATGTTTATGTGTATTCTTCTCTCATGTGTTGCACACATTATTCTAGAGAGGCTATAATTACAGAGTATACAGCCTTCAGTGATGGTGTTGCAGCCACATTTTCTATTTAACTGTTGCTTGTGACTTCTTTCCCCACGCAGGGTTATAGGGTTGAGTCTCTAATGATGCTTCCTTCAAATGAACCTTTCTTCAAAAGAAAATCTGGTTTGCACTTTAGAGAGCGTCCCTTAGTCCCTTAGTTGGACAGGGTGTATTCATATTGAAATGGTTATGGTTTATCTCTAGCATATGTGACTAAATGTCGACACAGAGCTGCTTTATGCTTGCAGTAGCTACTTTTCAACTGTAGCTTTTCACACAAATCTTCTGCTAAAGAGAGTCAAGTAACAGCATTCATAATGTTGCAGGTGTTGTTTGTACAGACACTTTGCTGTGTCATTTGTTACAATGAGTGCAATGTGTGGTGGTAAAAACAGAGCTTCCTTTAGGATCTTTAACTTTAATGGCTATCACACCCCCACACACACTGTCTTTGTGTGTGTGCGTGTGTGTGTGTGTGTGTGTGTGGGTTTGTTATCTTGATGATGAGCTGTGATTTAGATTAGAAACATGTGACTGGCAACTAATTGCTCTCCCTTCATTTTTGAAAATTGCCACACATCATTCCTCTCAGCAACTCGGAGATCTACACCAGCAAAAGTCAAACTCAACAGATATGTTAACACAACATGTACATCAGTATAGATTGATATAGATCAAATGGAAAGCGAGAGAGCAAGCATTTGGTACTTTCTCTTGCTGTTTTGTTCTTACAACATGAAGATCTCAGTTCCTGTTGAATTTCTCCTTTCTTGATTTTTGAGAAGCTATTGTACAACACTTCGTGGTTAGAGGCCCTGAAAATGAAGTGTGGGAATGTAAAGGTGTAGTCGGCAGCTTTACTGTGCATTTACCAGCATATGATGGCTTTCTTCCTCTGTACTCTGATAGCTATAGCTGCTACCCACATTTCAAACGCCACAGGTAAAAGAAATGATGTAAAACATGCAGACAGGGTCAAAAAGTTATCGTTTGAAAAAGATATTACAACGGGCTAAGTGGCTTTGAACACGGTGTGATTCCAGACTTTGTAGTTGATGCATCAGAAGGCGCTGCACCCTCGGGGGTGTTTGCACACTACGCTGTCTGGAGTTAACAGGATGATGCAACCAACAAAAATGATGCGGTCAGCTTGAGGTTTTTGGGTGAAAACGCTTCAGTCAGTGAATGAGCTCATAGGTTAATAGGCTCATATGCAACAGTATGTGCAGAAAGATCACATGGGAGGTGTGGGGAATAGATCCAATGTTACCTGGTCCACATAGGATGAATCCCTTGGGCAGTGGTTTAAAGGTGCAGGGTTGTATTTGCACACAGCATGTTGAATGCCACTGTGTTTTAGCATTTAGCATTGTTGCTGATGAGCATTTTTCCAATGGAAATTCCAGCAAAATAGCCATCTGATAATGTGGCCACAAAATAGTTTCTGTATTTTACTTATTTGTTGTTAAAGTGACATATTACATCTTAAAGAAACATGAGGGGAAAAGTTGCCGGTATTGCCTCCAAAAAAAAGCTGGCAACTGACAGGGGCTGACAACTAATGATTATCTTCATCATCGATTAGTCTGTCCATTATATTCTCGATTCATCTTTCATCGTCGGATGTTTTATAAAAGTAATTCAAATGGAAGTCTGTCAAATGAAGTTTACCAGAGCATTAGTCATCCGCTCGCTGTCATAGGAGACTAAAAAAAACCTGCAAATATTCACATTTTACAAACTGAAACCAATTAATTTTAGGTTGTCTTTGCTAAGAAAGTTACTAAAGTAAATGATCAGAATTGCTGCCAATATATTTTCTGTTGATCCGATAATCTATAATTGACTTATCATTTCTGCTCTAGAACTGACAGCTTCTACATTTATGGCAACTTAAGCGTCAACGAATAGATTTAAACCGTGTGTGTGTGTGTGTGTGTGTGTGTGTGTGTGTGTGTGTGTGTGTGTGTGTGTGTGTGTGTGTGTGTGTGTGTGTGTGTGTGTGTGTGTGTGTGTGTGTGTGTGTGTGTGTGTGTGTGTGTGTGTGTGTGTGTGTGTGTGTGTGTGTGTGTGTGTGTGTGTGTGTGTGTGTGTGTGTGTGTGTGTGTGTGTGTGTGTGTGTGTGTGTGTGTGTGTGTGTGTGTGTGTACTCTTGCTTCCCAGCTCCAGTTTCAAGTTAAGGGGCGGGACAAAGATAGCATTGTATGACAGCCGAAGTCTCGCGCCGTCTTTCGGTAACCATGCGCGGCAGTGTTCAGCCTTTGCCCAACACGAGTCCTTGTCAGTCTCCAGATGTTTTCAACCCCTTCAGGGATCCATCATGTGGCTCAGTCTGGCTCTTGTTAGGACCTCCAGGCTGACGGTCATGTATGGCTGCGTTTCTCTGCACCGTGTGCAGGACGGGGAGCATTTACTTCACGCCCGCCAGAGGTATGCTGCAGAGGTATGCTGCACATGTAGTGTCACAGTAACCACCTTTCTGAACGCAAAATGATCTGTTTTCATTGCTTGGTATCTAAAGAAAGTTCCATATTTTTGAGCTTCATATTCTGTGATAAAAGCTTGAATGCTTTAACTTTGGTTATAGATTCACCTCATCATTTTGGATATGGATCAGAGCTGAAACAGTTCATCGATCCGTCTATCAACAAAAAAATTAATTGGAAACAAGTTTGATAATCAATTAATAGTCAAAATATTGTTTTAAGCAACAACTGTGGTTATGGCTGCTTAACCGATTGATTGATTGGGAAAAGATATTGTCAGTTTAGTCAATTATGAAAATAATTTGTGGAATGGATTTTAAAGAATACTTCTTCTGGGGAAATGTGTATTTTATTTATTAAAAAAGAAATATCTGGCATAATCAGTTTGTTTTCACCGGCCTGTGCTTATTTGTGTTTATATTTACAGATGTGCGTGTCCACATAGAAGTGAGGGGTGGGGGGGGGGTAGTAACAACAGTTTCTCTGGCAGTAACATGACACCTTATTGGCAAATTGATGGAGGATGCTGAGCGGACCACAGGAGGTCCTTACTAACCCTGATGTAAATATTTCATGGTATGACTGAAACACTTGTGAGAATATGCACCTGATTGCAGGCTATATTGTCATCGTAGGGTCGAGTCGACGTATATTGCATCAACCCACAGTCATGTCGGGCATTACACCCAAGCTGTGTCAAGACGGTGTCCCGTCGGCTTCTTTTCCTCTAAATGAATTCCACTCTGTCGATAACCTGCGGGCTCGTCACTTCTCTGTTCCTGCAATCTGATAACCAGATTCCTGCTGATCCAGTCCTGAGTACTAACAGCAATATCTTCTATCACATAGGAGAGAGCAGGAAGACAGTGTGTGGGTTTTTGGTGCCCACCCAAAAGCAACAAGGACAAACGGCACTAGAGCAGCTGCATTAAAGGCGACTCTGTGCTCTTAAATAAATCAATTTTTTTTTTTCTAAATTCACCCTGATTATTAAGAGTTTATATCGGCAAGGACACAAGTCTATGCACCAATCTGATATCAGGTATTGGTATAATATATCAGCTCATTAAAGCTACACAGGAACAACAACAACAACCGGTCACTCGGTACCCGCTCTCCGTACATCCAGCCCGATCTGCACTGCACATGTGCAAACTAGCACTAGACACCTGTGGTTAAACACTCTCGTGTACCCTATTTCTTTTCACTGATAATGCTACATTGTGAACAACTCATTTCTGTTGAAATGGGCAGGAGAAGCACTAGCTACGTTAGCTGCTAGCTGCTGGTGGGCAGCACCGTCTTGCTTGGGTCAATAAAGAAGCTTAACAGCTGTCAACAGAAGCTCCATTGAGTAACCTTATGATGCGCTCAAGGTTCAAGGCCATTGAATAACATTTGTATTTTGTATCGGTGGGATTTGCCCCAAGAAATCATTGAGCATTATGGAAATCCATCAACAGATAGTACATCTCATTAAAACGTATATACAACATTATTTGTGACCGGTCGGCAGGGAAGTTCCTATCCATGCTGCCTGCCGCTGAATGATTATTTCTTGGCGTGTTGAGCCTTAGCCTTAGCTTTAGGGTTGACTGGAGCCACTTAAAGTTGCTATAATTACCACTGAGATCTGGCCTAATTGGAAGTGACACACAGCATCAGGTGGCTTAGAGATGCCGGTTACCGATGGCTAAGTCGTAGAGAAATACGGCAATCGGCTAAATCATTCTCTCTTTGTTCTTTTCTGCTTCATAACAATCTGGTGTTAATCTGCGCTCGCTTGAACCAACCAAAGGTTTCTAGCCCCAACTCTTGACCGTTAAGGTCAATGTGGACGCTGAGTGGATTAACTCCTTTTGTTTTGCTGTTACCACGGGTTAGCAGAGCGCTTCAAGGGACAGCAGCCGATCTCCAAAGGGAAGCCGTGTTTTCATTATTTATATGAAATTGGGACGGCGTGGCTGCGTGCGTTATGTGTAGGCACGTGAAGGAAGAGAAGGTGAACGGTGTTGTGCTGGAAGAGCTGTGTTTGCTCCAGAGAGTGATCGGGAAACGTGAAATGTCCGTCGTGTCAAACTGTCTCGAGTGCGTCAGAATGGGGAGAGGCAACAGGTATGTGGGCCCGGGCATTGATTTGTCACTTTGCATTGACTTCAATTGAATGAATTGTTCTTGTTTTAGATGTCAGGAAGCATGTTGATCTGTTTTATAGCTTTAAATAATCAGGTCAGGAGACAGACTGGGAGGAAGTGCGGTCAGTCTAGGAGCCCTAATTTTGAGTCTTTCAGGGGCGCTCAAAAGAGAGCTAGCTGTCCAACCCATACTTGTTTTAATGGGTGACGAGAGATATCGGGGGGGGGGGGGGGGAAACAAGTCATAAACCTGTAATTATTCAAATGAAAATTGATGGTGGGTGGCAAATGTAATTTGTTTTCATATGATATGCAATACAATCAAATTATATCTCAAAACTCAACTTGGCATGTTTCATTTCTGTACGCTTACTGTAGAAGAAAAGCGATTTTAATTCAGTTTGTAGACATAAAACTGTAAATAGGTCTGATTACAGAAAGGAAAGTACGTTTCGGGTACTTCAACTGGAATAAATTACATTCAGCTCTTGAGACTGCATCCTGCAAATGAAGCGAATGCTGGATGTCCTGTGCGTGACTGGATTTGTTTTACAACCTGATGATGTAATCCTATAGATTCACTCCTGGTTCTTTTTTTTTTTTTTCAATACTGCCACTTTGATGTTGACGAAAACGGATGATCTTGTTTTTTGGGAAGGGTGTGGAGACCGTTCAACGGTAGTCATTATCACAGATATGAGTTTACTTTGTGTTCATGGTTAGATGTAAGGCACAGCTTCATTCCTTTGGCCCACAACAGACAGGAAATGCTCCGTCCTATTTTGGATTTGTAGTTCTTGTCTGACTCCACATGGTCTGGACTTCTCTCTGCTTAACATGTGCTATTTCTGTATCTATATAGTATGTAGTTGCTTAAAGTTGCAGATTATGAGTCAATTCGTTGATAAGTTGATCGACAGAACATTAATTAAGAAAGGTTTTAATAATTGTTGTCGTTGTAAGTTGTCAGACAAACATTCAGTGGTTTTAGCCTCTCAAATGTGAGGATTTTCTTTGACATTGTAATTGTTCATTTGATGTAAAGTACTATTGAATATCTTTGGGGTTTGGACTGTTGGTGGGACAAATCAAACAATTTGAAAATGGAAATGTATTCTCTATTTTCTGACATTTTATTGAGTAAACAGTTGATCTAAAATGTAATTAACTGATAATTAATAATAATTATTTATAGTTTTAGCACTTTTTTTATTTTTTTGACTAACCTTTCATAGTCGGCAATACTCTCTCGATGTGATGTATCAAATGTTCATTGTGGTGATGGGGCTCTTTGTGCAACACATGAGCGCGTCATTGCATCGATGTCTATACATTTACGATAAGGAAGTTAATTTGTAATTGTAGCTGTCCATTAACGGCTCCACCTGCACTACGAATTCTAGTATTCAAGCTGTTTTACGTCAAATATTCTATCAATGTTCAAAGTAATAAATACAGTAAGCCGCCTTCTGGGTATACTAATGTAAAGTCGGGGTATTAATTAAGTTCCTGATGCTTATGGAGTATGAATTATTTCCGAAATGTCTTGAGTTTTGGACATAGAGTTCACATTCCCACTTCCCTCTAGGATGGAGTCTTCGTGTCTGGACCTGGCTCTGGAAGGCGAGCGGCTCTGTAAGGCGGGCGACTATCGTGTCGGTGTGTCCTTCTTTGAGTCTGCCATCCAGGTTGGAACAGAGGACCTTCAGATCCTCAGTGCCATCTACAGCCAGCTGGGCAATGCCTACTTTCACCTCCAGGAGTACAACAAAGCCCTGGAGTACCATCGCCATGACCTCACACTTACTCGGTAAACACTTTCACCACCGGAATAATTCTTTTGAAACCATATCCTCCTTTTTAACCCTTCATATGGATCGGACAACCTTGAGAAAATACCTGGGTTTCCTTGCTGATGTAATATTCAACCGTGTAAACTAGTTTTGTGTCGGTCCAACGTGAGGATTTTACAACGCCACAACATTTAAAATCCCCATCTCCCCCTCCATGATTTACATTTCTAGACTCGATCTCCACTGTATCGCTGCTTGCGACTGTAAACTACTTTCTTGCCTGTTGTGCTTTTGTACTCGTACATTTGAGTGATCCTTTAATATTCCAATATTTTTTTGTTCTCCTTTTTGAAATCCCAGAACCATTGGAGATGAACTTGGTGAGGCAAAAGCCAGTGGCAACCTTGGGAACACATTAAAGCTTTTAGGACGGTATGATGAAGCAGTGGTTTGTTCCCAAAGACATTTGGATATCACCCGAGCCATGTATGACAAGGTGGGTCATATTTTATTAATATTTTAGAACTACAACAAGGAAGTTATCTCGTTAAAGCTGAAACACTTCTTTAGTCCTTTCATCTTAATAACCTGACAATGGATGGCGTTTTACTGTTCTGTAATTGAGAAGTTCAGTCAATGACTAAATGACTAAAAGGCCCATTTGCTTTGATTAGTGTGAATGGATCCAAATTAGTTTTCAATCGATACCACACGACTTGCTCAGCAGCCACAGAACAGTTTTGGCATGCGTGATGACGGCGAAGCGTCGTCGCAGCAACATCTAGAATAGTTTGCCAGTCCGCGTGCAAACACACGCAGGTCTGGTGTCAGTTTATTTTAAGTATATAATTACAGCTCTGGTCACTCTTGTTTCCCGTCTGTGAAAATCTGGTGTGCGTGCTGTAGGTTGGGCAGGCTCGAGCGCTGTATAATTTCGGGAACGTTTACCACGCCAAGGGCAAGAGCATCTGCTGGACTGGAGCGGAGCCAGGAGAGTTCCCAGAGGAGGCCAAGATAGCCCTGAGGAAAGCGTCGCAGTACTACGAGTGAGTTGGTATCACCAAAATGTTTGTTGTTTTGCATTTATTTTAACAGTCCTGAGGAATTCCTCAGACCAAGACCTCGACTGCAGAGTCACAGGTTTGTTCCTCACAATAAACTGTGTTAGTTTTAGTTAGTTTGTGTCATGCCAAACATCTGGCCCAGCCCACATGGGATTACCAGGAAATGGCCTTTTTTTTTTTTTACAAATCATGCATCTTCGGGTAATACTCGCACAAAAACAAGAGTGGAAAAAGTTACATTATAAATATTTCTATCTTCTTTCAAATAACGTGTGGAAAAATTCCAAATTATTTGTGCACTGAGATGAACTACCTCCAGTTTCTTTCTGATAAATGCCCTTTTCCCCTCATCTCTCAGGTTTTCCTCAAGTCATTTAAATGTTTCACATGTGAACAGTCAACTCAATCGTTGTGCATCATCCATATTTACAAAATCAATATCTGTTATCAACAGTAAGTGGCAAAATACCAGATCTCAGCTGGGCAAATATAGCATTTCATTCTCAGTACCATATTCATTTTTTATCATCAGCCCCACTGCTCTACTTTTTGTACATTTTCCAGCCAAATTCCTCAAGTATAAAGTGTAACCTACTCAAAGCTGGTTGGTTTTGTAACAAAGAAGTTGTTTTTGAATCACACATTGGCTGCCTCACCTTTTACATGTTGGTGTTAACAGGTTTAAGTTGTTCTCCCTCTTGTCTGTCCAATCAGCCTGTAGGTAACCTCTGTGTAAGAGAAAATACTGCTGACATGTAGCCGTGATGTTATTATTCACTATATATCATGTTGAGGGTGAGAGTTCAGTCTTGACCATGGAAATAGTATTTTGACAAAATAATCTCAAATCAAGGTCCACTTTTGAATCCAAGTACGAGATAACAGGTGGTGGTACTTTAAACTGCGTACTGGCCCCTTAACTCACTGAAATGTATTATTATTCTGTCACAGGTGTAAACACTATCAGGCCTCATTAATTCATTAATAAGAGGAACCAAAAGGAAAGGATTGTTTCTGTTGAGAGGCCTGGAAAATCATCCTGAAAACACCTTTTCTATGAAAACTAAGTGTTTCTCTGTTGTTTTTTTACAAAGAGCAAACCTGAGCCTGGTGAAGGACTTAGGCGATCAGGCGGCCCAAGGTCGTACTCATGGTAACCTTGGCAACACGTACTATCTTCTGGGTGACTTTGACAAAGCTGCAGCTGCACACGAAAAGGTAGGCGGCAAACACACGTGTGTCTTCAGGGTCTGCTACACATCACCTGCTTCAGGTTGGCTTTGTTCTCTGTGTTTTTAAAGGCAATCAACATTTGTTGATATTGGACACATTTTGTTAAAGGAACAGCGTGAGAATTACTGGCATCTAGTGGTGAGGATCCAGATTACAACAATTTATCCTCACTCCTCTCTTTCCAAGCGTGTCAGAGAACTACGGTGGCCTTCAGATGGGAAGAAGTATCTCTAGGACTTCTCAGCCCCGACACAGAGAGCAGACGAGATGCACACTGCAGCGTGATAATACATTACATTAAAAAGCACCATAAACACCTGGGTTTATCAATACTCCAGTCTTTAATAATGGAGCACTGCTGTCGGTTTAATTCTTCCGGTACCCATCCCTACCTTCACGTAACGTAAACATGTGACAGGTTCTCACCAGAGCCAGCGTTGGGTTTGTCTGTGAGGACCCGCTGCCTGCGTAGATATAAATGGCTTTTTTTTCTAAGCTAACAAAAACATAATTTGACATAGTTCTGCATATTATATTCCATTTCTGACAGTTAATCCCTCTCCATGTTACACACTGTTCTTTGAAGAGGATGTAGACGTTTTTATCCACGTACCTTTTTGTTTTCATGATTGTGAAGGATGTGTCCATCTTGATTTCCTTGTAATCTGAGTAATGTGCCCCCTACTGTTTGTCCTGTTGGCAGCGGCTGCTCATCGCTAAAGAGTTTGGGGATAAGTCTGCTGAGAGGAGGGCCCACTGTAACCTTGGCAATGCTCACATATTCCTCAGCCAGTTTGAAGTGGCGGCGGGTCATTACAAGTGAGTAAACTCGTGAGGCTGGAGGCCTTCCTCACAGCGTCTTCATCATACGCGGACAAAACACAGTCCTGAAAAACGTTTTCTTTATTTTCTTTAATTTAATAAATTGGTGATAACATACTATAATGTAGATATGTCTTTATTAATGTAATTTATCAGCAGATTAAACTCCTCCTGTGGGCTGCTGTATGAACATAACATGAATGATAATATAGTTAAAGTTAGAATATAACATACATCGTCACAGGAGAAGTTTGCTGACAAATACTGTAAAACCAGAAACACTTGATGATTTATGTTTATTTTATTTAAGAAGCACATTAATTGACATGAGCCACCATGTAAATGTACCAGATTCAGCCGTGCAGGCTAATTTCCCTGGGAGGTTGACGGTATTAAAAGAAAACCCACAAGAGCACAAAAGCACAGACCCATAAATACGGAAGCACAATTAAATGCACATAAGAACAAAACCATAAGCACAATTTAAAGTGCATGAGCACACAAGGAAATAAGAATGTCCTTAAATCTGCTTACAACTACTTGAAAAGTGTTACTGTTTTGGTTGTATAAAGAAGACAATACAGTAATTTATAACAACCACAGACCTGTACAGACATGTAGTTGCTCAGAAGCCAGTTGATTACGTTCCAATGTTTTAATCCAGTATGTTCTTCATATAGAAGGCCTTGGGAAATTGCAACAAAGAAAGCAACAGATAAGCATCATTCTCCTGCTCCCACCCTCGACATTCTTTGACTGTCTTCCTCCTCTTCTGTTTGGCCCTCAGGAGGACTCTGCAGCTGGCCAGGCTTTTGAAGGACAAAGCTGTGGAGGCCCAGGCCTGTTACAGTCTGGGCAACACATACACACTACTGCAAGACTATGAGAGAGCCATTGATTACCACCTCAAACATCTGGTCATTGCTCAGGACCTCAATGACAGGTATCGCCAATAAAAGCCATTTGTTGTCAGCGTTCAACTGTCTTTGAAGTACAATGAGAACGTACAGTTTCAATGTGGGGGGGCCTCTGAACTAATTACCTGCCAACACCCAAACGGCAAAACACTGAAAAGTAGAGATTTGATGTCATTAACACATAACAGCTATGAGTTGTTAGAAAAGATGCAAATGGATACTTTATAAAGCAGTCTTTACTCTTTTATAGATTACATTTTAAATTAGCTCCTCATCAACTAACTTCTACATTAAAAGGCTGATCAAAAGATGTGTCGGCATGAAGACGTGGTTGAACCTTTTTTTTTTTTCTTCACCATACAGATCAAGTCAGTGTAAAGGCTTTCCCTCCATTACAACTCTAATTCGTTTTGAAGATGTCTCTTTACCCATATAAATATTCTTCCCATAAGTAGAAACCTAGGTCTTCTTGAACAAAGTAATACATATTTGTACCCTCTGTGAAATGTGTGCACATGCGTGAGATTGAATTTACTCAAAATATGGACTTGTTGACTTTAAGCTGTACCAGCTCATGTTAAGATCAGGTTTTTTGGGGATTGTACTGCATGAAGGTTTGATGCCCTTCCCATTGTTGCGTAATCTCAGCTAAAGTTGATCAGCCTGTTTCCCTCTGTGTCTCGCTGCAGAGTCGGTGAAGGACGAGCATACTGGAGTCTAGGAAATGCCCACACCGCCCTGGGGAATCACCAACAAGCCATGTACTTTGCTGAGAAACATCTGGAAATTGCCAGAGAGGTGACTGTTTACTGTTTACCTCCTCCCTCAGGGTGCAATCAGTAGCTGCCATCAGGCCACACCCCCCTCTAGTGGTTGCATGGGGAACAGCAGGGAATAATGTATACATTCATTAAGGAAACTGCAAAGCCAGTGTGAAAATGAGTTACTTAACAATAGTTTATTTTGACTTTGTTTTGTAGTCGTATGCTTACATTAGCTTTGATGTTGCAGACTGGAGACAAAAGCGGCGAGGTGACAGCCAGGATGAACTTGTCGGACCTACGGATGGTCGTAGGCCTGAAGTCCAACATTCAGCCAAACATCTTCCGCAACTCCAACACTAATAGCTCTGCTCTGCCAGTGAGCTACCAGGGTTACCCCGGCCTCCAAGGTAAATTTGCACTCCCCAGGAAAGCATGTCAGTCCGACATGAACGCAAACAATGCAGTAAACTCCACAGGGCACCTTTTTAAAACGGTTGTCCTGTAGTTGTGAAAGTGATGTATAAATATGAAGTGGCCACGCTATTGAATTGTGTGTCTTTTTTTCAGGGGTCAAGTCTTCAGTAAGGATAAGTGCAGAGAACCTTGGACTGAGTCCAACTCCTGACAAAAATCTAACTGGGGATTCATCTGCACATCCAGTATGTATGAAATTACTTCACAAGAAAAGTGTGCTTAGCTTGAAATATAAAAAAATGTCCAACTGTAAGCACCACTCTGCTTGTCAATATACATTTAAGTTATTATTTTCTTTTCTTTTTAGATAATCTACGCGGCAAATAACATGGTTAATTTGTTTCAACTAACTGCTGTCGTGACACTGATTGCACTAAAGTGGGGGGTGGAGTCTTCCTGAATTTGGTGCTTAGCAACTGTCTTAATTGCAAGATGAATTAAGTCTCCCTTGTGCTTCTGCTTCAGGAACATGTGGGCCAACATGAGAAGAAACCTCTGTTCTTGTCATGTAAAATTATAATGCAGTTTCCTTTTCCTCAAGAACCTGTTCACCCAACCCATAGTGTTACCATGGTTAAAACATTAAACCTCTGACATGAAATCAAATCTCTTTGATTCTTATTTGAATGTACAGGACTGGGAAGAGGATGTGTTCCCTGGATCTTCAAAAAACAACACAATCAAGGCTTCCACGAAGCTCTTCCTCTTCAATCGGCTGAAAAGCAAGAAGCAGAAGAACCCCAAATCCTCTCCCAAAGACCAGCATGAAAACCGCACCGAGCACTCGGCTCCTGAGCTGGAAGCACCGGTGTCTCCTAAGGTATTTCTAAATACACTAGATTATCCTGCTCACTCAGAACATCCATGGAACCCACAAGATGAGCAATGATGATTCACACTTAAGACAAAGTTAATGTCATGTGTCATGTATCCTATGACACAGGCTCACAGATTTGTTCCACATACGTTAAGACTGCACGATGAAATGTGGGATTGTTTTTGACTCGTGTTCCAAAATAATATCAGACTAAAAAGTCCAGTTATGTCAATTTCAAAACTGATAGTTAATGAAAATGCCTTTTGTATTACAAACCATACAGTGGTGTCAAAATGTCCTCTGTGTCCACACACACACACACACACACACACACACACACACACACACACACACACACACCCTGTTTTGCAGAATGATAAACTATGAAAGTGTTTGTTTTTTATTTAAAATCTTCCTGAAAGTATAACCGCACTGATGTAGCTAGCAGAGTAGTACATATTTGCAGATAAAAGCAGTACATCAGTTTCATCAATAATTAGAATAGGGCCCATCACAATTCCCCAGTGTTAGTAGGTGTATCAACTATTTTGAAGAATCTCAATACGTTGACATTGTTTGAGCCCAAAACTAAAAGTTGCTTCTGTAAGAGGAGTAGAAGTGACTCAGTTTGTTCATGCTGTTAACCCTTTCTTTCCTCTAAACGCTTGCCTGCAGACCTTCTGAACAATCTGAAGCCATGTTCTAATGTTATTAAGTCTATTTGTTTTGTTTTTTAACCCTCTAGCCTGGATCCCGGGACACGATTGGAGAGGACGGCTTTTTCGACCTCCTCTCTCGTTTCCAGGGCAGCAGAATGGACGACCAAAGGTGCTCCCCACTGGATGGCCAGAGCCATCTCACTGCTCCTCCCTCTCCCTCCTCCACCCCACCTGTAGCTGAAAAGAAACGTGAGTCAGCCCCTTGTGTTCACACCATATGTAATAGTACAATAATACAGTCATTTGTCATTTTCTTATTAAGCTAAAGTTTGTCCTTCATTAAAGACGAGTCTGCCCTGGTGGCAAATCAGTGTTGCTCCTATGGTGTGAATGCAGCATGTGTCCTTTATGTGTTAAATGTTGTGCAATCCTTTGTGTTGTTTGTGTCAAAGAGGACTTAAAGCAGTGGTTCTCAACTGGTCTGTCTGTGGGACCCACCATCACCCCTTAATGACAAGCCGTGACCCAAATTTTCAACTTCTGAAATGTATTTGATGAAAAGATGGTGCAGTTTGAACCTGAGCTGAAAATGTCCTCTGCAGTCGTAGTATAGGGAGCTCTCTTGTGCAGAGAAATTGTTCCTGTAAGTCCCCGTCCCACACGTTTCACGTAAACAAGTAAAACTGCTTTGTTTGTTATGTCTGTAGATTCGTCCATTTGTAATGCAAAATGACCACTTGCCTAAATTCGAGCTGTGGTCTGTTGTTTGATGTCATCCGACATCTCTTCAATTCACCTACTTATAGTGTCATTTGAGAGAGGTATAGTTTTCAGCTTATCTGCTGCGGATTGATCCAACAAATACCGCTTCAGTTTTGACGGCTTCATGCTTTCTTGTGCCAGAACCTCGCTGCACAAAACACACTGAGGTTTTTGCCCTCTTTTGTCCTCAATGTAAGAAAATCCATATCTCATGTCGTCGGTGTCGTACTTGCGTTTCGCTCAATTAGCATGAAAACAAACTTTGTGGGTGTTCTTCTATACTGTGAAATTGCGGGTGTCTATTAGCATTACAAGGCAATAAAGCCAAATACTGTTAAGGAGTGTGAATGACTCCGCTGCATAAAAAATCCCCTTCAAAATAAAAGCACAATCCTTTCTTTTTCAGACCCACTGAAAACGGGTCACCAGTTGAGAATCACTGACTTAAAGTAATAAGCCACAAAGAAAATCTGTGATTTGAGTATCAAATGCGCTGTTTCTTGCCATGAAGTGTGTTGTAAAAGGTGTGTGGTGTCATCCTTCACTGAGCAAAGCAGCTTCTATGGACCTTTCCTTTTACTTTCTGCCCATCTTCAAAATAGTTATTGTTGCACTCCTTTTGTAATGGTCATGAATCCAACCTCATCACAGCATGCATGGGACATTTCTTTATAGCAAGTCTATGGGGAGTGTGATGCTCAAAAGATGGGATTTGGTTTTAGCGTTGCTTTTAATTTCCTTCAATAACTGTATCCCAGAAACATCTCATCCTTCTAAAACTTTTTTTTTTTCTGTCTACAAATCAGAATGAAATGCTGGTTAGACGAGTAAAAAGGCCCAACTCACGGTTACCAGCGCGATTGTAACGCACCATACACCATTTGTTCCAAATCACACCCAGATAATAAGTACCTCTGTTTCTAGCTGTTTCGGAGTGCGAAACACCGTTGCAGGATCCTGGTCATTTCCTGGAGCAGCTGGCCAGCTCCCAGGCCCGTCGGCTGGACGACCAACGAGTCAGCCTGAGCCATTTTCCTGGCTTACGACTCAGCACCTCCAACCCGCCTCGTACACCCTCCACCTCCAGCACAGATCAAGTCCCCCCACAAGGTAACCAAATATTGCTGATTTTTGGTCCTCTCCATCGCTACTCACTTCGTGGCTAATACTTGTTTCTTCTCCCAGCACCGATCTCCAGCACAAATACAGCTCACATACCCTCCCTGTACAGTCAACTCGAGGCCAGCGCTGAGCAGCCTGAAGGGGATGACGTCTTCTTCGACATGCTAGTTAAGTGCCAGGTGAGAGAAATAAATCCAGCATGTTGCCTGCTGCCCTAGCATACAGTATTTTGTTTCCCACATTACAGATATAACGGACAGTACACTTCTATATTTTAAGAGATGTCCTGAAAAGAAGTTCATAGTTTAATAATTTCGGGGAGAAAGAGCTAATCCATTAAAAACGTTATTCTCTATGCATGTTTAATTGTGTACTAAAATCATATATTTAGTACCACATTACATGGTTCTTTCTAGAAAACTTCTTAAATGATTGAGCTTTATCCTTTTCAGACACTTGTAGATGTTATTCTGGAGAGTTCAATAACATTTTTGTAATTTGTTTCCGTTTACTGTGTGTGTGTGTGTGTGTGTGTGTGTGTGTGTGTGTGTGTGTGTGTGTGTGTGTGTGTGTGTGTGTGTGTGTGTGTGTGTGTGTGTGTGTGTGTGTGTGTGTGTGTGTGTGTGTGTGTGTGTGTGTGTGTGTGTGTGTGTGTGTGTGTGTGTGTGTGTGTGTGTGTGTACAAAGTTAATTTAAAGGCAATGTCTACATTTCAGAGGCACTGGCACTAAAAAGCTTTGGTATTTATTGATCACACCCAAATAAACAGATTTATTTCCTCTCAAATACTTGCATTGTACATTGTATTTACATTGTATGAACGTCTAAGAGACCTAATTTAGTAAGAGCTTTTCATTTAGTCAGTGATGTATACGTGGCTACTCGTGCTCTTGATATGCATCAGCTCATATAACTGCACTCACAGCCGTCTCTTGTCAATGTTTTAGGGCTCCCGACTGAACGACCAGAGGTGTGCCGCTCCGCCTTCTAAAACTAAGGGACCAACTGTTCCAGATGAAGATTTTTTCAGTCTCATCCTGCGTTCCCAGTCCAACAGGATGGAGGAGCAGCGAGTCCTGCCGCCTCCTGGCGTCACCCAATCAAAACCAGACTGAAAAACCACTTAGGATACGAGATGAAGTGACCAAGCTTCCTTTTTTATCAAGTTGTTGTTTTTGGAACCCCAATACTTGTGCAAGAGACACTATAAGGAATCAAACCTTACGAAACTGGTTACTGCGACTGTAAACAGGAATTTAGGTGTTCAAGACGTCTGACAGCATCTCTTGGTAGTCATCACCTTCTGTTGTGGTGCCCCATGCTGGGTGCTTTAATCAAAGACCTCTACCAGTGGCGTCTGCATCAAGCCGTTCACACAAACTGGGTTGTGTTGTTTGGACTAAAGGCACTCAAGGACATGAGCCAGACTGAAGGGATTTCTGCTTTATGATGATGGACAAAAAAGACAATATATGAACTTATCTCAAGCAATTAAGCAAATTGGAACATTGCAGTACATCTTGGCTTGAATTGATCTTACCAACAATAACTTGGTATCAAATCTTCTCTTGGGAAATAAAGGTCCACATCCACCGCTACTACCGCAGTAGTGACTATTTGAGACATTTATAGTATCTATCGGCCTCCCAATATTGCTTCTCAAGACCTGTATGGGCGGAGTTATTATTGCCATGACCAGAAATGGGAATTTAATTTTTTGCAACGTTTTACAAGGAATTAATTCATGTGAGGGGAAAAATGTAATTTTGGCTTTTGTATTGGAACCTTCTCGTCACAATGGAGAAATAAAATCTTGTCAGTTCACTCATTTAGTCAACCTTGATTTATTATCTTCAGTGTACAACATTGGGATCTTTCCAAATAACATGCTTCAAACTTTAGTGTAACAATCTACACCTCAGTATAAATAAGTGTATTTAAAAGTGCATCATAAAGACCAGACTTCATTAGTGTTGTAGTGACCGTTGCTTCCCAATAAAAAAGGTCACCACGGCTTCTGAAATGTTTGTTCTGACGCGTGCCACAAATAACGAAGTCCAGTTTCCAATATAGGCATTTATTTTCTACATAAACAGAGGCAAACCACTTTCTCTGCTGTAATCCATTGTCTTTACATAGACCAAAAAAAATCATAACATTTATATTCATTCAATGTCGCACGGTCAAAAACTGTTTGCAACCACCTGTGTCCAAGGAACCCACTGCTTATAATACCTGTGCCGGCACTACGCCCCCATGTGGTGGGAGGTTGCACAAAAAACAAAAACAACAAAATGGCTCTTACAAGTGTCTCAAACTGTCTTTTCAGCACTGAAAAAAAAATGCTCCTTCACATGAAATCAATCTCCTGAGCAAACCAGGAGCATAATGTTAAAGTATATTTAAGACTCCCACTGAATATATAACAGGCTATACTGTTTAAACTATGACAGTTTAATAACCCCACATTAAACGCCTGCTATGCCTCTGAAGTCAGCCTGTTATGATGCTTCCTGCACCTGAAAGGAGAAAATAGCTCGCATACAGTTTAATTAGTGCTGATAAGGGACATCCAGAATGGTTGACATTACCGCGTTAGAAAGCAAATGGTGCCATCAATATTAGACTATGAAGGGGCCAGTGTGAGCTGCATTTGACCTACCTGGTAATGCAGCAGTCCAAGAAGCAGCCTTTGTTCTTGTCAAGTCTGTACACCCCAGAATTTGGCAGATCTTTACACTCTGACATGAATTTCTGCAGCTCCGATGTCGGGTTTCCACTCTGCTGCTGCTGCTAAATGAGTAGCAAAAAGTGACCGTTAATAGTTTGCTATAACTGCAAATAATATATTACTCTTCTCTAAACAACCAGCATATAAATCATCCTTAACATTAGGTAGGGAAAATAATAATAGTGGGTCACAAATATCTAAAATGAGTAAACATCACCTTAATGGTGTCAGTGATGATGATGATGAACAGGCTGAGGATCATGTAGATAAAGAGCGAAACGAAGCTATAGAGGTAGACCCTGCTGAAGATCCACACCAGGCTGCTCTTCTGCTTCATGTTCTTAAAGGTGGCGTACATGTCGTCTCCGTTGATCAGGGAGAACAGACACTCCGACACCGTATTCAAGGTCCGAAACTAAAACAAGTCAAAGAGAAGGAAGGGTATTACTTGTGTCTGTTATGGAAGAAGTACCCATTTCTTTTACCTGGACAAAAGTTACAGTACCACAGTGTTGAAATACTCAAGTAACTTAAGCAAAGTATGAAAGTATTTCCAAGTAGATAGTACCAAAAGTACTCATTATGCGGAATAGTCAATTTCATAATGATCTGTATTACATTATTGGATTATAATCAATGATGCATTCATGTGTGAATTATTTTAATGTTGCAGATGGTGAAGGGTGCTAATTTTAACAAATGTATGTACTGCTGCATAGCTTGTGATTTCTAACCCTCAGGGTATAAAGTATCATACAAGTACCTTGAAATAGAACTTTAGTAAATGTACTTATTTACATTCCACCGCTGTGATTAACTACTGAAATGAGAAGAACCTGGATTGAAAATATTTTCTGGTTTGGCTTTTAAAAAAATCCAGCAGACTTCTCTTTGTATTATGTAAACAAGCCTTACCTTCTCGTGATATGGGCCAAGGACAATCCAGCCGCAGAAGCAGTAACTCAGGTAGATTATTCCAGCACAGCAGATGAAACGGATTACATTTGGGAAAGCTGCCCTCAGAGTCAGGATGAGAATCTGAAAATGGCCACAGACAACAGATAGCAAAAAGATCAGTAAAGTATCTGGAATGCCACACACAAGACTGTAGCTTCTCTTTTAACCATTTAACAGTAAAAGAGCAAAGATGATTAGTGTAACTGTTGCATTTGTATCGTACGGGATTGTCTATTGTAAACCATGTGGCATTGGTATTGTTGAATTATTGCATTGCATGTGTTGTAAATGAATGGTCTGGTCTTACATTATACTTCTTAAAGTATCCCATGTAGCGGATGACCCCGATCCAGACAAACATGGTACCGGTCCCAAGGAGGATGCTGCAGACATCATAACTAGTGAGGACCTTAAAGAAAAAGTGGACTGAAGGAATACACATGAGTACATGCACAGTGTAGACAGCTTCTAATATTCTCATAATGTAATATAGCAAAACAATTGACACGGATCAACCTCAGTCATACTGTGTATAGCATACCCCCATTACCTTAGTCTGGATCTCTATCTTGAGAATGGAGCCAATGATGGTCAAAGTGTCGCTCACGATAATGAGGATGTACCAACCATTCAAAAACTCCAACTTGTCTGACCATGGGATTTGATTACCGCCATGGTTCTTGCAGTAGAGTGTGTACTCCTGTTTACAACACAATGAAATACAGGTAGTTGTACTGTTAATATTTGTAAAGAAGTTTTCGATAGATATTATTTGTGACAAATGTGTTAAATATTAAATGAAGAATGTAAGTACATGTATTTAAGTAACGCACCTAAGCCCACATTTGAGGTACTTGTACTTTACTTGAGTATTTCATTTTCACGT
Organism: Leptoclinus maculatus; assembly: GCA_032191485.1. Taxonomy (NCBI): domain Eukaryota; kingdom Metazoa; phylum Chordata; class Actinopteri; order Perciformes; family Stichaeidae; genus Leptoclinus; species Leptoclinus maculatus. The sequence continues at coordinate 12,742,469 of JAVDOI010000004.1, read as the reverse complement.
CACTTCATAATTCTAGTCCACTACAATTCAGAGAAAACCATTGTACTTTTGACTCCATTACATATATTTGACAGCTGTAGTTACTATACGAACATTTTTCATATAAAATATACGGGAATATAGTGCATTGTCATGTCAGAAAAATGACATGACAACTCATAGTACAGTATGCCATAAAAAAAACATACAAAGGTCATACATAGTAAGGTGACATAAAAAAAAGCATACTATACTATATAGTATGTTATAAAAGTGTCATATAGTGGTATGTCATAACATTGTAAAATATAAAATGTCTTGTATGGTTAGTCATAAACATTGTAACAAAGGCAAGGTGTAGTAAGGCATGAAAATACATTTTAAATAGTATACCAAAAAAATTCCATGGTTTAGTGTGATATAAAACTTTTATAATAGTTTAGGTGATAAAAAAAAACGTCGGTTATTTAAAGTCATAGTATAGTATGTCATTAAAAAAAGTAAATCAAAGAAGTCAGTCATAAAAAGTCATAGTATATTTTGCAATGAAAAAGTACAAACAAATGTAATAGTATACTATCTCATTAAAATGTTTCCTAAATAAGTCATGAACATGTAATAATGAAGTACGTTATGGAAATGTCATATAAAATATCAAAAATGAATAGTATAACATAGAAATTGTGAATAAATGTAATAAAAAATACCATTAAAAAGTCATAGTATAGTATGTCATAAATATGTCGTACTTTATGCCATAAAAAGTGCAAAACTGTCCCCTCTGTGCAGTGCATTATAAAAATGTCATTAGCATGTCAAAAAAATGCACATACAGTGTTACATACAGTATAGTATGTAAAAAAAACATTCCGGAGAATGTCAAAGTATATTATAGAGTCATAGTACAGTTTGCCATATATAAGTTATAATATAGATAGTTATAAAATTGTCAGAGTATAGAATGTTAAATTATAGGGAAAGTATGGACTATGTTCTGAGACAGTTATTTGTTTTTAATTTGTTGTGTTTTAAAGAGTCATTGATTTGCAAAAAGGAATGACTTAAAATCTTACTGAATGTAATCTAACCAACTGTGTCTTGCTGTGTTTCATGGTCAGTTCAATTAACTTACAAACTGCAGTTGAATCCCATTGACCACTGAGCGTGTGCAGAGGGCAAAGGTGGTGATGCACGTTATAATGATGAGGCAGTCAAACAGCACAGTCAGGTATATGTTTCTAGCAGCTGAGGGAACAGAGAGATTCAAATGACTCTCACCTGAAAAGGACACACATCTTCAAACAGATGTTGTGAGCCTCAAGCTTAGAGAGCAGCCTTAATGAGTCCCAGGACATGAGCTTTATTTTGTACATACTAAGTTCAGCTCAGCAAACTTACATGCTCCAGTTACTTTCCAGTCTCTGCATTCATTGATGTCTACATCGTTTTCCAGGTCAACCTTTATCCTGCCGCTGTGCGCTTGGTTGTTGAAGGTTATCTGTTAACCAGAGTCATGTTTAAGGATGTACTCCTTTTCTAAAATGGTCTTTCCTCCCTTAATTAAAGTCAAACCCAACAGCTAAACATTCACTTTCCACGCCCTTAAGATAACATTTTACTATGTTCATAGCAGGCACTGTGTGCAAAATGCCTTATATAAAGACTGCTGTAATGTGTGTCCTCGGGTAGTTTCATTAAATAAACAAGTTTCACACGGTCTCTTTTCATTTTACCTCCTATCTGTGCTGTGTGAACAGCTGCAGTGTCACAAGGAATCATTGTCACCGTTATGGCAGCAATGAAGTGATCAGATGTGTCAAATCATTGCTTTTAGAAGACAAAGTCTGATGTGATCCTGTTTATTGAGCCATGAAGACAAGTCAAATGACTTACAATAACAGTAAAGTCGTAGCAGTCTGGCAGCTCTCGATGTCTCACTGTCTGTAAATGTATGGCCTTAAGAACAAACGTGATCTTGACAGAAATCATCCTGGAAGACAGAGCTGATGCATTAAACTGAGGCGTTTCACATACCGTATACAAACGAGAGGAGAAGACTTGAATTACATGTTAGGTGCAAACCTTTTGAAATGCAATTCGAAACGTGGAAGTGAGAGATGATACATCGGATAAACGTTAAAGCAATCTGTTAGATGCCAAAACAAAAACAAAAAGTCACAAAAAAAAGCAACTAAAATCCTTAAACCTGGTTAAGTAATCTGTTTTCCCATGCATAACTCAAACAATCATGCATACATACCAGTTGTCACATGGGCATCAATTTCAAAGGTCTCATTGCCCGGGTAGATGGTACCGTTTCTGTAGAACTCCTCACACACTGGCAGGGGGTTGTACAAAGTACTATTTTTCTCGTATTTGTGATTGCCTACTGTGATGTTGTGCAGATGTCCATACTGGAAATGAACAATTAACATTTGTTACAACAGTTCAGGGTTAGATTTATGCAGTCAAAAATCTACAAAACTAAATGAAAAGATTCAAATAACATGAACAAAGTCCAATCCCATGACGAGCTACATCTTGTCATGGGAGCTTGTTAAGCTCTTTGGTCAAACAAGCAAATAGTTATATAATGACAATAATGATTTACATAACGCAAAAGCAAAAGGAAAACGTGTCACATGAATCAAAATAAACTGACGCAACCAACAAATAAAATCACGCCTTCTTGGTGTTCCTTACACGGAAGAAACTAAAAGTAAAGCGAGCCGTCAGTTACCTGTTCAATGATGTAATCGATGTGATCATAAACATCAGCCTGTCTGTAAACAGCATACGTATCCATGCCTCCATCAACATAATCTTTCAAGAAGAGGTGCTTGAATGTCATCAGATTTTCCTCCTTGAACGTGACAACCATCTGGTTGCTCAGCCCAAAAGACACTAACTAAGATGAGGGGGTGAAAAAAAGACAACCGTTATCAGGGTGGTGAAGCAACACAATTAACACATGTTCATGTTTTACCTGCACAGTAATAATGGCAATTTTGATGATTTGCAGGATGAGTTTCCATGGTTTTCGGCCGCGAGCGTGGTACTTCTCACAGGGGTTCATGAAGTAATATTTGATCTTCCTTCTGAGACACTCCACATTGTCCAGCTCCTCCAGACACTGATGTTGGTGGTCCGCCCAGGAAGGGGAGCCATTTATGTCATGCACGTCATACAAGTCACTGGACTCCTCCATATCTACAGTTAATACAACATGGGTGACTTACGTTCAACACAAACTTGCATTACAACAATACCAAGATCAATTTAATGTGAGGAAGAAATGCTAAACTGTTGATCCTTTTCTTTTTCATTTACATGTTTGGACTCTAAAACAAAAGTGTAGCCTTGGTGGCACGAATAATCAAAAACAACTTCACAACCAGCTTGAGCAAATAAGGTGTGTAGTTTATGTGTACATCTGTAAAATGCAAAGCAACAAATTACAGTTGCCATGCAATAAACCATTTATTTTTTAAGCTTATAATGTTCCTTTTTTCTGTTTACACTTTGTCAGAGAGATTGTGATTCAACTCATATTTCTTGAGACCGTAGTGAGGGTGTTGTAGTTCATTATAATGAAGTCTATTTAAGACCTAAAAGGAACAACACTAGATAGAATAGAAACACTTCCTACCATTATGAAATCCAACACACTTGCCCTCCAAACTATGGCCTAAAAAAAGTTTGAACACTTGATAGTATTAACAAAAACTGAACATTAAACGCTTCAAATGTTTAATTAGACTGTACAGGTGTACATTTATTTCCTATGAGGAAAAGATTAACAAAAACAAAAAAATACATATATGGCACAGGATTAAAATGAAGCTCAAGAAGGCTTTAGTTCTACTTAAATTGTCTTTTCCCACATAGTAAATGGATGATCAAACTGTCTGTGAAAGAGGAAATGAAGTCAGGTGCATTGTTGAATAAAACACAGCAGCTCACATTCTTGAACCTGATCAGCTTCCAGTTTAGGCAAACTATTAAATATGTATTACTTGTCGTCTAGACGTTAAGATTATATCCCGTGGATCATATCGACAGGAAATAAAATAAATTTAAAATAAGCCGATAGTCTTACGTTACTTACCAAGGTCGCGCAGCAGGTTAATCACCTTATTACGTTCACCTGTGTCCAAAATGTCTTGGTCTAATAAACATTCACAAATTAGGCTATTCAAATTGCTGTTTGACTGTGAGAATCATGACTGAAGTAAACGGATTAAACTCGGTTGACGTGTGTGTTCGTATGTTGCCTTGTGGGCAAAACTCCCCAAACAGGTAACTTCTTCTACAACGATGCAACGTCATTTTACTGCTAGGACCTGATTGGCTCTTGGATATGTCAGTCAATCCCCCCACGCGCGCACACTCACACACACACACACACAGACACACACGCACACACACACACACACACACTCCTGTTACCACTGGCAACCAAACAGTAATACCGATGAGCGCAGAGAGGATTTCAAGTTTCAACGGTTTAACGACCGGTAAACGACATGTTTATTATTTATAATTGAACGTTAGCTTAACTGGCGTTTAGAATCTGCATCTCTAGTGGGATTTACGTTGACTGCGAATATTGTGAGTTTAACAAAACCTTAAGTTTAGCATGCTAATGGTAAACAAACAGCTTAGCGTTAACTGAATAGCTAACGTTACATTATGATACTGTGACATTAAAATAACCGTTGATAAGACGTTTAACTTCTGTTAACTGTTAACTTCACGTTATTTTAAACGTCTGTTAACCGTCACATTATTTTAAACGTTTTTGAACCGTCGGAATGCTCACAGTAAAATAGTAGCAATTTTAGTCTTTTCAACGGAGAGATGCTCACTCGGGATATTACACAGTATAATTCTTTATATTGTTTGTATATTGCTGTATGCCAAACAACAATGTTTTGACCATCTTCTTATTAGTAATAATATAAAAAGAAGAATAAAAAAGACACAGACATGCATTATGCTGCTTATAATAATGTACTGCTGAACTTTGTTGTGACATTGCTTCTTTTATCTGAAACATGATTATTTCCATATTCCCCACTCATATCATTAATTATAACCATAAAACGGATGTACACCATACAAATGTATGTCAGCCGGAGGACTACATTTTGTTTTCACAGCTAAAGTAAATCTGAACAGACTCCTCATATTCTAGGATCCTTCTTTTAAGTCAAAGTAAAAATGACAGGACAGTTCTCTTTTCCCCCAGAAGATGTCGCCACATGCTTTGATAATGATTATTACAGCGAGACACTCTTGTGTCATTGTGGGTAGTGTGTGAAATGAAAGGTTCACTCTGACAGTTGGTCAATCAAATAGAAATATATGTAGATAAAAGTATAGAGTTTGGTGTTTTGAGGAGAAAGGTAACACTGTGTTGTACGAAACTTTCTCCCTCTCATTCGTGGAGCTATTCTAAGAGCAAGGATGCCAAGTAAGAAATCCAAAAGTGCAAAAAGCAGCGCAGGCAGTAAGGGGAAAGATAAAGGTGAGTGTCTTAATATTAGTAGAGTGTTAATGTGTTTAAATGTATGCATGTTTGTCTCAGGACGATCAAATGGAGAGACACAGTAAATGAAAAGGTGAACTGACTGTTACTTCCCATTTAGGTCACCTGCACATGTGGAAAAGCCTAATTTAACTTTTTTACTTGTGTATTTAGCCATCCTGAACTGACATGTAGATGAGACAATAAATAAATACCTTTCATTCCTTAAGTATTTACTTAAAACGTAGTGCATTCACATTCATATCAACTTGATGGAGATGAACAATTTCAGTAAAACTGGGGGGTACAAGCGTTGCTATAACTAATACTCACACTTGTCTTTGAGGAGTTGGAGAAGCTATATGCATTCTTCTGATCATGAGTGTACTGCTGCATAGCCTTTGGACATGCTATCTACTCAGCTGTGGGTCCCATTGTCATGGTCTACTTTACTGTCAGCATACCAGCCCTGAAGACATGCTTTTGGTTAAATGCATCACCAAATGTATCTTTTTACTATAGATTAGATCATTGGCTCTTGTGGGAGTTAAAATCGATGGTGTTAAGAGTCCTCAGATTCAAATCTGTTTTGTGTATTTATTCATTCATTTCACCCATTTCCATCTTATACAGCCAGCAATACAAATTCAAGTCTGTTAGATCTTCTAATTGAACACATCCTAAAAAGTTTTACTCTAACCATAACCTAACCCTGAGCCTTAACTTAACCTAAAACCAAGTCTTAACCCTAACATTTACTGAACCCATTTCTCAAGGACCTTGATGATATAAGTGACAGGTAATCTTATCAGCTGATAAATCCAGATTGTTCAGACCTAAATTCTTCAGTAGTATCAACAGAGATGAAAACAAAGTGCTATATTTACAGTGTACTGTGGTACATTAAACACATCTTACAGTATACAGTCAAAATGCTAGCTGTGAGTGGATTATGCAAGTGAAAAGAAGCCAGACAAATATCTCAATGTCAATATCTCTTCAACACAGCCCACACAGTTTAATTCCATTCTTTAGGGTTATGGAACATTGAACATAGTACTCTCTTCGTCTCTTAAGCAAATATTTTCCATGAATATAAGTGCCATAGTTGACACTTAACTGTGTGAACTGAAGGCTGTTAGTTTCCACTCCAATGATTTGGCGTGAGGCCTAACTGGTGTGAGTGGGAAAGGTTGACACACCCAGCTGGGAAGTGGTTTCTCAAGCTGTACTTTAGCATTCCCTGCATCCCCTCAGCAACCTCGTGGAAAGACTTTGAAACTATCATTATGCAGAGCCCTGTTTACTGTAGTGCGCCCTGGACTGAGCATGGCCTTAGATATGGAGAAGTCTGCGTCGATTGTTTACTCAGGTAAAGTGTACTTGTGATGGATGCAGTGCTACGGTTTTATATCATAACGATCCTGGTTAAATGTCGGTCACTGAGCAGATTATGTCTTGAGTTGCTGCATTATAGATATCTTTTAGATGTGCAGACGATGACAGCAATTTGTTTTGTACAGTCTGCAGAATAGACAGACCACATAGACATGACAATTAAACACATGGCTCATTATTATCATTGTCAACACCATACAGCGTCAAATGTTCTGGTTTCTGACAAAAACACCTCGAATTGTGATTTCAGATTGAACCTGAAGATTGACTTTTATGAGGCCTTTTACTTTATACTGAATATAGCTGGTACTGTGTTTCTGGGTAAATTCACCAGCGTTTCCTTTCTTGTTTGTTTACATTATTTTGATATGGGGCTTCATGTTTCCAGATCTATAAACAATCATTTTTTTAGATCAACATTGCTTGGCCCAAATTACTGTAACATGTGTAAATGTATTTATAAAAGTAAAAAGTCTCAAAGCATCAAAACATTCCTAGCCCTCGTGAAAAAAATGGTGTTTTGAAATGTGAGTATTAGCATCTTGAAAGGGGACCAACAAGTGATGCCATTATTGAGTAATTCATCCGATGTTCCTAATGTTCTGTCTTCACTAGAGAGGTTTCAATCCGGCTAATTTTTATGTATACGTCCTCTCTCTACCATCTTTCTTGTCTGTATCGATTGTGTACTCTCTCACCAAGGTCACCCCGATGATATCGTCCCCATGGTCCTGACATCAGCTACCCAGGAGCTCTTCGGGTGCCGCGCTGATGAGGACGTCACAGGAGAGAGCCCTTACAAGCTGCTGAAAAAAGACGACATAATACGGGACTTTAAGACAAGAGCCGCAGTGTCCGATTTCAGCCCCGTGAAGCAGATTGTGCTGGTGAGGCTGATCCATTGTCATAGAGATCACTCAGACAATACCCCCAAGACACTGTGATGTTACACAGACCCCAAGTTAAGGGCTGTGGGAACAGACAGAGTAACCAGTTCAGCCTCATTCCCCCTCTGTCTCTGAGCAAAATGAATTATATGAGAACCACCACCTCTTGCTTTTAGCATTTGTGTCCATTCTGCCACAACACACTACTCTAAAAAAATAAACTCAAACTTAAAACTTACTGAGACCAGAGAGCACCCTAAGGGAGCCATAAAGGCTCATCTGTTCTCAGTCCTTTATAATGTTCTCTTCTTATTTGGGACTAAGCCAAGGTCTTACCGTGTGTGTGTGTGTGTGTGTGCGTGTGTGGTTTTCTTTCTTTTTCTTTGTTTATAAAGTCCACAACATCAGTTCTCAAGTCTGAAATCTACATCTCACTCTGTCATCTACTATCTCGACCAAATGACAAAGTTGCCAGAATCAATTAAAATACACTACATTCATTATTTATACAGACACATTGTCATGAAGAAGCTGAATGTTGTGAATTCTTAATTTTCTTATCTGACAGGACTACCCAGACGACGAGCTCTTGCTGGTTTTTGACAGGGACTTCATCTATGGCCAGAGGTTCTACCTGGTTCTGACACCCGAAGCTAAGGAAAGAATCTTAAACGTAGGTCGACGTAGTTTTGGTTTGGGTAACAAGGTTTACTTTTTCCTTTTGTTCTTACTCACATTCTGTCCACTACTTGGTCTTTGAAGTGTGGTGCAGTAACTCCTATTCATGCTGCTCCTGCTCTCCGGTGATGTACAGCTAAATCCTGGACCAGTGACTCCAGGAACGCCGCAGAACTTCGGTGCTGATCTATGCCCGAGTGTGGCCGGGACTACCCCGATGTCGGTAAGTGAGCCTGGTCTTTCGGAGTCAGGCTTCTCCCTTAACAGACTGAACTTTCTTAACACCGGGCATGATGTCGTAATGGATAACTTTTCGTTGCTGGACTGTGGAGACCTAGATATGTCCATGGTATCTCTCACAAACTCAGCGAGAGACACCGCTGTGTGTCAAAACCCTGCAGTAAGGAGGCAGAGGTTGTTCAAAACGTTTCAAACTGTCAATCATGCGAAAGTCTTATGGGATACGAAGCTGAAACCTAGGGGGCTATTTGGTGGCCACTTCAACATCAGAAGTATTGCGGCAAAGAGCAATCAGCTAATTCATCTTATGTCTGACTCAAATCTGGACTTTCTCTGTATAACTGAAACGTGGTTGAAACCGTCTACTCCCGCGAGTGTTTTCACGGTGCCCGGCTATCAATGTTTTAGACGGGATAGAACTGTTGGAAGGGGAGGAGGGGTGCTTTTCTATGTGAAAGACGACATAAAATGTGAGCGTGTGGTTTTCAAAGCGGACAACAGGTTAGAATATGTCGGGTTAAAAATAATCTTGTCCCAGAAAATGTCTTTTAACATTTTAGGCATCTATAGACCCCTTCTGCAGATGACACCTTCTATGATCAACTCACAGAAGTCTTGAAGGAGTGCAATCTCAACAAAGAATTAATTCTCATGGGCGATTTTAATGTGAACTGGGGGGATAAATCAAAGAGGAAAAAACTAAAATTGATCACTGAGAAATTTCATCTAGAACAATTAGTAAAAGACCCAACAAGGATTGCCAAATGCTCCAGTACTCAAATTGACCTGATATTTACTAACAAACCAGAAAGAACAACCAAAAGTTATAATTTAATCACTGGCTTATCGGATCATAACCTAACCTTATTTGCGAGAAAACCGACAAAAAATAGATATAGGAACATGGCGACTAAGTCAAAGATCCTACAGTGCGTACCTAAAGCTAAGCAAGAAGAATTTGCCAGTGAAATTAACAGCTTGACCTGGGACGACATACTATCTTCTGATGAACTGTGTTATGGCTGTAACACCTTTACTCATAGAATCAACTCTGTGAGGGAAAGATTTAATGTGGGGATCCTGATAAAATCTAAAACTAAAAATAATTTACCCTGGTTCAATGAAAATCTGTGGAAGCTGATGAAGACTAGAGATGCTGCACTAAGAAAGGCAATTACAACTAGAAGGGACACTGACATGCTGATCTATAAAGGTCTAAGGAACAAAGTTACCCAGGAGCTAAGATTGGCTAAATCTCGCTTTTATCTCAATATTTTGAATGAGGCAAAAGGCAACAGCAAAATGATCTGGAAAAATATCGATAATCTCACAAGGAGGGACCCAAGATTTTTAGGAGATTTTATTAAACTTAAAGTACAAGGTGAATTAATTGATGATCATCTTGCGGTTGCTTCTGTCTTTAATAATTTTTTTCTTGAGTCTGTATATGAGCTAGGAAAAAAGTTTACAAAAAGGAAATTGGACATCCTTCCTACGGATGCTACAGGCCAGGTTTTCGAGATCTTACAGACTAACGAGTTACAAGTGAACAAAATCATCAGCTCCTTAAAAAACTCCAAATGCAGAGATGCTTTTCAATTTGATAGCATGTTTGTGAAATCTCACAATGATATTTTATCTCCCCCTATTGCTCATTTAATTAACTTGTCTTTTAAACACAGCTCTTTCCCTGATGACTGGAAATGTGCCATTGTCACACCTATTTTTAAATCTGGAGACCGCCTTGAAGCCAGTAACTATAGACCGATAAGTATACTGCCAGTACTGTCAAAGATTGCAGAGAAAGTTGTCATTGAACAACTTACAACTTTTCTTAATACAAGCACTTGTGGTCTACATCGTATGCAGTTTGGCTTTAGAACAAATCATTCCACCGAAACTGCTACCTTGCCCTTAATAGAGCAAATTAAATCAATGCTCGATAAAGGAGGAGTAGTTGGTGCTGTATTTTTAGATCTACGCAAAGCTTTTGATACAGTCAATCACGATGTGTTAATATCGAAACTCTCTGCATTCAACTTTTCACCTAGAGCACTGGCATGGATGTCTTCTTATTTATCAAATAGGAAGCAATGTGTTCAAATTTGTGACGCACTGTCCAGCAACCTGACATGCACAATGGGTGTTCCACAAGGGTCAGTGTTAGCTCCCCTACTATTTAGCCTATATATTAATGATCTCCCTCAACAGTGTCATGATGTAGAAATGCAAATGTATGCGGATGACACTGTTGTATATACACATGCAAAAACAGCTGAGTTAGCAGCTGCCAAGCTAACAATTGCGTTGGAAAGGATCACACACTGGCTCGATCAATCATGTCTGACTCTAAATGTAAATAAGACAAAAGGGATGTTTTTTTCTAAAACCATCAGACAACCTCCTGATGCTGACATTCTCATCAACGGAGAAAGGCTTGAAATTGTCACTGATTTTAAATATCTTGGTGTGGTACTAGATCAAAATTTGACATTTAAGAAACATGTAAAAAAAAAATGGTTAAAACCATAAAATACAACCTAGCAAATTTTAGACACATTAGAAACTGTCTCTCTCTAAATGCAGCAAAGATATTTATGCATGCCATGATCCTTTCTCATATGTCCTACTGCATTACATGTTGGAGGCAGGCTGGTGAAACAGCCATAAGACCTCTCGAGTCATTATATAAGCAAACAATACAAATTCTGGACAAAAGGCCGTTGCACTTTCACCATTGTAGGGTATTGGAGAAGCACAATCTACTGAGCTTTGACAATTTCAGATTGTTCTCTAATCTGTGCCTGGTCTATAGACTTGTAAATGGTTTGACCCCTCTTCCACTCCGTGACTTTGTATACACTCGCTCAGTAACTTCCATTAGATCAGCAAGAATATCCTCTACACGAGACTGTAAAATACCATTTCGCCGCACTACTTTTGGACAATCAGCCTTCTCTGTAAAAGCAACACACCAGTGGAACACCCTGCCTGAAGGTGTGAGGAGCTGCAGCTTTATTAGCACTTTTAAATCCAACTTAAAAAGTATTTTAAAAGCTGCACAACACTGCACACACTGACCTCAATTATTGTGGTCTTTCTGACTTGATTTTATTGACAAACATTCATTTTTGATGTGCTATTTGTGTGTAGCGTTGTAGTGGGTGTCTTGTATGTTTTTTATGGTATATCCTTTGTATTACGTCTTTTCCTTTTACTGTTATTGTCTTGTCCTTGTTTGACCTGCCAAGGGACTGCAGATGCAAATTAGCTTAAGCTAGAATCTGGTACAGTGCATCGAATGGTGACATTTATGTTTAAACTGTACATGGTCCCTTTCAAATAAATAAATAAACACTACACTAACTAAATATGTAAATATGACTAATTATGAGAATAAATGTGCCAGTCATTTAGCATGCAGTGTGGCACCAATATTTTGTTTAAATTGTATTATGGTTCAATCCTGTAGGCAGGAATGTTCACTATTATTACTTTCCTTTTATATTCGAGGTATGTACACTATTTTATCAGTCACGCTATCAGTAATGGCTCATTGTGACTGTGTGGGCCGATTTCATATTTAACAATAAAAAAAAGTCTTACTTATCTTCCACTTTTGTGTGTTTCATGTTCTTTGTACTGGATAATCTTGTAATGCTCTCCAGGTTGTGCAGTCACCAGAACCAAAGCCATGGATATCTCTTGGCAGTGAGCAGGAAATAGATGAAGAATCAGTCAAGGAGACCAGAGAAAAGGTGCTGCAGTATATAACAAACACATCACATTTGCATATGAACATCTGGATTTTTCCCATTCACCCTTGTCCTGTTATTAAACCTCTCTTTTCTGTCTACGTTTTCTCATCAGCTGTGCTACAAGTTCAGACTGAGGAGGAAGTTAGGGGCACCAGTCTGTTTTTCTGATTCCGTCACACAAGTCACAGGGATTCCTTCCGACCAAGACCGCAGACTCGGCATCAAACTGATGCAGAGGGACTGCGGGACTCAGGCTGTTTCCAGACTGCAAAGCAGCAGTGCTCAGACACAGTGGTATGCCAGCAAATCAGTACACATAAAACGGACTTGTTCCATGGGGGGGGGGGGGGGGCACTACAGGTCCTGCCAACACCTCAATGCTTTAAGAAAACAAGATATCAACACTGACTGCAATATTAAATACTTTGTGAGACAAGTATTTTTGCTTATATAAATCCGACATATTCATGAAATGTGCATTCGCCATGTACCATTTTTTTCTCTTTATTATTTTAATAGTAACTCCACCTGCACAAACCTATTGTAAAGTTATTTGTCCACTTTACAGGACGTTGCCGAGGAATATGTCTACCCAGTACACACCAAGAGAGTTGAGTTCTGAAGAAAAAGACAAAATCCTCCAGTCTGACAGTATGAAGGGTTTTTGCAAGTTAATGACCCCAAGGTAAGATGACATATTCCTGAAGTTCATGGTGTCTTCTGTCTGATGTCTAAGGGTGTATTGTATAGGAAGACTGATAGTCAACCCAAACTCGTAAATTCCTGTATCAGCCTCAGGGTTCTCAAACCCATCCATTATTACACCTGTGGGAGCATTAGAATATTCCAAAAAAAACAATACCTTTAGAAGGCTTTCACCTTGTCAATGTGCTAGATTTTGAGATGTTATAGTTTCCTTCACAGCTCAGACTTTGGGTCTCAAATGAAAGTTTCAATTATACGTTGTAATCTTACACTTTACCCTCAACCCTCCTTTGTGTCCAGGTAAGCAATAAGGAGCATTAGAAAACTTTATACTGTAGTTATGAAGAGATTTGATGGAGGAAAACAAAACATAATGCACAGGTTTTGCCAGTATTGACATAGTTATATTTAGTTTGTTTTTTGCAGAATGTTGGACGCCCTTCAGCAGGAAGGAATCATGAATGTGTTCTTTGATGACTGGAAGGCTCTGGGGACAGCAGCTAAAGACGTTGACTGGTCTGGGAAGGATTTCAAAGGTTTGAAGCTTTATAAGGCCTTCTCAGACCAGCACTACACCAAGGACAAGAACATCAGCAGCATCAATTGGCACCCTACCATCTACGGTAAAGTGAAAAAATCTCAGTGAGAGGAAAGTTTTGTCCAGAAGATTTGAGCAGTAGACATTTTCTCACACAAAAATATTCACCAAAATACTTTATAGCATTAACTCCCTCAATACTTAGCCAGTAATGGTTTTAAATGTCTATCTGGTAGAGAAATGTTGTCAAAGATAGTGTTGATGGACAATGTTGGCAACAAATATAACAAAACTATGATCACTGTGAACATATGTTATTCACAGGGGGATCAGAGTTAAATCCACCAGTTTCTCAATCAGTAAAGTTAAACCCTACTTAATGTTTAGCTGATACATTGTGTGATGTGTTTTTTTGATGTGATAGGTGTGATCGCTGTGGCTTTGACAGAAAAAAGTCAGGAGCAGGAGTCCACAACGTTTGGCTCCGAAGATTCTCTCATTCTCTTTTACAGCTTCTCCGACCCCTCTAATGCCCAGGTATGCAAACGTATAGAAGTATTTGGGACCGCCTGAGTGAATGTGGAGAGTGTACAAGCTGGAAAAGAGATTAAAAAGACCATATTTCTATGTCTCATTGACAGCACACAAGCCCATATTCACCTCATATCTGTTTGAGACACACTTTGATTTCATGGCTGAAAGGATTTGCTTACTCCTGTCATTTAAGTCTTTTATTTGCTTTAGCAACATTTGAGAGGCTCTATTGATTTGACAGAGGAGCTAAATCAATGAAACTGAGCTGCTAAACCACTCAAAAGTAATATGAGTTCTGCATGACGTATGCCTTCACTGGTGCATGCGTCATGCTTTGGTTTCACTGTCTGCTGGAGCAGTGATCAAAGGGGCAAAGGGTACTGTGTAGAGGAAACCAGAGACATCACATAGTTTAAATAAATAGATTTATTTAGTGTGGGGAGTAAAGTGCTGTAGTTCAGTGTTGCAGCTCATTTTAAACTCCAGGAGATTTAAACTAAACTAAAAATGGCTTCTCTGTAATACCATCCTGCCCCTCCTGGGTCTTTTCTCCCCTTATGCCTGATGAAATGGAATCTACTGTATACACTTGGGGTTTTGTGGATTAAAAGCTGAACTTTGAATGGCGAGACTAGAATAAATAAATATTCAGGATGGCAGGCACCCAAAACATGGAAATGTCTACTTTGAAATGTAATATTTCTGCCCTGTGTATGTGGGTTTCTGTGTTGTTTGCAGTTGCTGCTGGAGTGCCCAGATGACATTTTTGCCTTTGAGTTTTGCCCTTCTGATCCAAATATTATCGTTGGCGGCTGCAAGAATGGCCAGGTGCTGACTTTGACTCTGCTCTGCATCTCTGGTTTGCTGCATCTGCTGCCTTTTCTGCCTCGTAGTAGTTTTTGTATCCTATCACTTTTCCATGCCCCTCTTTTCATTATAAGGGGAAATGATTCAATCGATGTCCTGTACAATTCCAATGAAATGTTTCTTCTGTTGTTGCTGTTTTCTCAGGTCGTGTTGTGGGACATTTCTGCTCACGTCACACAGTTACAGGGAACACAACCTGTTAAGAAGGTTTCTGTCAACACTGACACATATGTAAGTACCCATATCCTTTCTCTAATGTGCACAATGTTGATACACGAACACATAGTGTTCTGTATCTGAGTTGGTGTATTACATGTTGTATCAGTTACCGTAACTCTTTGGCTAGTAATGATGTCAGCTTGGTTTATTCAAGTATGGGTCTTCAGTGTATCAAAGCATGCAGCATATTTGCTGTATGACAGAGTGAGATGATGACATGATGACTCCTGAGTTCTCCTCTCATCCTCACTCTTTCATTATATGGGAATGAAGTGGCCTAATGGTCCTTTTCAAGTCAGCCACAGCTGTCAAAACTAGTTCCACAGACGTACTAATGCCAGGAGTAAATCTACATAAACTCCTTCATAGCCTGTTGAGAGATCCACAGACCAAATATTAAAGCAGTTCTGTCGCTTAAAGCCTGACCTCCACTGACATCTTCCGCTCGGCTGCTGTATTTAAATAGACATATATGCCCTCATCATATAGCCCCCATTTGCTTTGTGTGTTTTTATTGCCTCTACAGTAGAACAGCTGTCTCCATCCCTGTCCTCACTACTTCCTTCTCTTTTGCTTTTCCCTCTAGCACCCTCCGTACCTTTGTCTATTCTCTTTGTCCTTGTTTGCTCTTCATTCCCCAGAGTCAACAGCATCAGCTACTCCAGCTGTTACACAAGCCTTCCATCCTCCACCATAGTTTGTCCCCATATAAGATAACACACCAGCAAATCAGATCACTCCCCTCCCTTGTGTTTGCAATGTAAACATTGGCAGTTGTATCTGCTAAAAGGCTTTATGTGGATGTCGAGTGCTGTGAAAGCTGCCCTACACCAGCACCTGTTGCTAGCTTATCAGATGAACAAAGAATTAAAATGCTCCTTTATAGATTTCTGTTCTGTTCACACCCTTTAAATCTGCAGGTGCACAGCAGTGCCATTGAAAGGAATCCCTTTCCACATTCTGTGCATGTTTCAAGATCCAAGGCACAATCTTTGAACTTCTGTGTCGCAGAATACATCATTTGATAAAGTTTACTTCATTTGAATATCATGCTGGAGCGTTTTAGGATGGCGGTTCACCGCTGTATGAAGTCTTGATATTTAGATTGAATTGTCAAAGCTCACTGTACTCACTGTACATGCTGTGGCTTTTGTGTCTCACCTCCCACCAGGACCTCAATGACAAGAAAGAGACTAGGATTCCTGCTGTGCGCTACTGTGCAGTGTCTTCCATAGACCGCAGCCACAAAGCACCAATTACTGATGTCCACTGGCTGCCACCAACATTTGAGGTACACAGAGCTGAAGGCCAGAGGGGTTGGAAGGAGGACATTAAATAGTCAGAACACTGATCGTGTAAAGAGTTAATTGACATTTTCATATGGAGTGCATTAGGTAGGTGCTGGAACCTTCTTCTGATCACTATTTCATTTGGCCTATCTTGATTCGTAAAAGGTGTTTTGTGTGACTACACAGAAAAACATTCGTTAATGTTTTCTTTATCTCAAGCCTCTTTTATCATATCTAAAGTCAACATTGTGGCATACTTACGGCAACTAGAGTACATTTTAATCCTTCACATCTAAGCTCCAAATTGATAATAAAACATTAAACACGTGAAATGTCAAGTACCTTATTGCTGTAATGATTTCTATATCTCGTTCTGGAATATTGACAGATATGTTATCTGGTTAAAAGCCTCTTGAGTGTAAATAAGTCTGACAGGAGGTAAGGTAATAGTGGAAGTAGTCAGTGCAGAGAAAAGGCTATGGAGGCTATAATGTAACATACTGAGGATATAATGATAGAAATTGCACGGTTCAACAGGAAGGTACGGAAGAATAACACTGTTCCACTGCCACAGCATATTGCTTATTGATTTGTGTCACACTGTTTTCTTTTAATCTGCAGAACTGCTGCTAGCTTTATTGTGGCCCTGCATCTAAAAATGTATTGACCCGAAGTGATATTTGCTGCAGTGACACTATAGTGTTTGGTCTGTAACCCAGCATTACGTATTGTAGTGATAACTGTGAAAGATAATGGTAGACGCCATTAAAAAATACAGTAACATTGAACTATGGTCACACACAGATTCACTACATTATAACAGTCCACAGAACCTAAGCATGTGGCTTAGTGTTTCTAAACTCTTCTTCCTCATGAAATAATGAATACATTATGATTCAACGGGGGTTACACACTGGTGCGTAACCCCTGTGTCTATACAGCCAGTTGTAATAAACCACGACTACCACTGGCACTCATCTGAATAAGTGTAATAAGGCAATCATCAAAGTGCACCCGAGCATATTTTCCATTATCGTTAGCTCTTTACTAAGCTTGACAGACATTTGTTGATTTTGTGACTCACTCTCTCATTAAGGTGACCAAGACGGGCTTACCAGTGGAGAACAAGTACAACATTTCTGCTCAGGTTGTCACCTGCTCCCCTGACTGGTAGGTCTTACAGAAAATGGTAAATGAATGAAATGATTGCAGGTCAGATGACAGGTCCCACTAGAGTCTTTCTCTCTGTACTGTGCACTGCTTGCAGTTATTGGCAGTCACCACATTTAGAGAAGATGCTGCTTTACACCTTTAGTTAGAGAATGAGAAAGCCTACAGGTCTACAACAGAGTCTGTGTCAGTCAGTGGCGGGCCCTGCATTTTATACCTGGGCCTTCTGTGCTGTCCTACTACCCTTGAGCCAGCTCCTAATAAGGTCATTATGACGCCATAGCTACGGTTATTTGTTTCTAGAGGTGTAACAATACACGTATTCGTATTAAACCGTTGGGTACGAGGCTTACGAACCGAACAATACATTTGAATAATACTAGTGCATTTGGAAAAATGCAGAAGCTTAAATTGTGGGAAATATAATGTTTCCGGTGGACTGTGCTCACGTAACAGACAACGGGCTGTGTGACCTTTTGAACCCGGAACAATAACAAAAAACAGCTGAAGCACCGCACGTGTCTTCAGGGAGGCTAAGCTAAACTAGCTTAGCGGGGAAACAACAGCGGCACACAATCTCACAATCTCTCCCCGCAGCGTTTAGCTGTTCCCTACTGATTCAGACAGGGCTAAAGCAATCGCCACATAATCCCCATTTTTCCAGACCATCATTCTTGCTTTGTTAAAGAAAACAACAGCCTGAACGGATTCAATTGTCCGGACAATAACCCCGCGCATGACGGGATGCTTCGTAATTAATGGATAATGCATATAGTCCAAATCAATGTAATTAACACAATGACAAGAACAAACTCACAAGAACCAGTCACCTATATTTATATGACAACAAAGCAACAAATCAATCCAGCAACGCTGCAGCGCTAGAGCACGAGCCATTCATATTATTCATAAAAACGACACGATAGACAAATGAACACAGTAGTAACACTACTGCAGAGGTAACAAAACAAAAGCAGTTGACTTACCAAAGCTGCCTTCACTTAAAGACAAAGTCCATCCTCCTTTCTTTGTTAACAAAGTCAGTAACTCCCAAATCCATTCCTCCTCCTCCTTCAGCCATTGAGTGTTAAAAAACACAGCTAGGTAAAAAAGATAAAAATCTACACCAAGCAAAACGCTAAAAATGTCATAACTTCTCTTACATGTGTTTCAACCTGAACTCTTACTAAACACTAAGATCTGCTAGCTAGCTTTCTGTTTGACAAAAGTCGCGCTGGCCCACTGACCAATCACGGCGCACGTTAATGCAGACATACTTAGCAGGTTACCTGGGTAGCACTGGCACGTCAAAGAATACGCCCAACATGTCAAACTAAAGATCTGATTGGTTGAAAACTATGACAATCAACAATATCGTCCCCATTTACTTAAACTGCAAAGGCTCTTTAGCGGGCATCGGGCCTCTCTCTTACATAGAGACATAGGGGCTGAATCTGATTGGATAAAAGCTCTCCTTAAAACAAGCTGTGCTGGAAGCAGCACTGCAGGCTGGAAGCAGAGCAACAGAGGAAGACAGGAGCTGTGCAATGAGAAAATAAGCTAATGGGAGAAAGAAATTATAATACATGTAGTGTATTTGTGAAAAATTATTAAATTATAAAATAGCTATAACTTTGTGATTCTGTTTAGGCCAGCAGAGAAGGCTTAGCTGGCCCTGACGGCCCACCACTGGTGTCAGTCGATATTCACGTTGTGTGTGTTTAATTATAAACAAAAGGATCAATGACTATGTTTATTTTTCATTCGTCTCCCTCTCCCTCTAAAGTGCTCTAAAGTTCTGGGATGTGCGAGTGCCACAGAGGAAGCAGAATGTGGATCAGAGGAGACCCGACGGTGTCCCCGACACTTTCAAACACCTGGACCACATATGGAAGCCTCTGTTCAGGGTACTGCAGAGATTAAGGGTGCAATACAAAATAAATGTGGAGGGTCAAATCTAAAAGTTAAGCTGGATACACATTGTGATAGTATACAGCAAACCAAATGGCCATTGTGTTCAGTAGACAAACGTTACGTCCGCCAATATGTTAACATATTAAAGCGTGATGATGAAGCCCCTAACATTTATTTATCGGATTTATGTAGATGTAGGATTACACAGGCATTTTAAAACAGTGTAAATTAAAACTTTCAAATCCTGTATTTTTGGAAGAAAAGCTATTAATTTAGATTAACTCTACACTTCCCTTCTTTACATTTTCATGAAAGCCAATCACATTTCAGATCTGGTTTTTTTATGAAGGCTTTGACATCGTTTTTACTTCATTTTAAAAGCTCTGTGTATGTGTATGTTTATTTATGTACAGATTTCTATGTATTCAAATTAGGCTCATTGAATGTATTTTAGTGTGCAGCTGCTTGCTCATAGTCCTAATATTTATTTCATATTATGTTTTGTCTCTATCAGTATCTTCAAATGTCAAAAGTTGTCTTCTTCTCTGCCATGTGTCAGGTTTCCGTGCCAAAGATTGATACCAGTGGACAATACGCTCCTCTGAAATTCAGCCTGGCTAATACAGCCAGGACCACAGGTGAGGGATGTTACCCTTCAGGCTGGTTGGTTGGTTTGTTTGTTGCTGTCTGTTGCACTGCCTCTCCCTTCTACAATCAGTAGCATTACTCAATTACAATCATTTGTACAGTACATGCTGTCAGGTGTTATTGTTGGATGCAAAGCACCTCTTAAAAGTGAGTTGTAATAACTCACTCACTCAATCACCTTTAGAAAAAAAGGACAAAAAAAGCAAAACTCTGAATGAAAAACACAAAATTTCAAACATACACAAATGTACACTTACAGCAGCGATAAAATATCTAAAAAGCTGCATCGCTCCTTTCTTGCAGTGTCAAAGTTGCAGAAGCTATTACTTTTTCTTACCTTTAGATGGCACACAGGGCTGCTACGCCTGTTTTGGCATGCTTTGCACGAGTAGTCATGTTTTTCAGATGAGAGGAAAGCATGTTCTGTGAAGGCAAACATTTACTGGATTCTGAATCTTTGTGCATTAAACAAATCGAGTAGGCCAAACATTGAACATTACAAATATAAACATCCAATGTCTAATATTTGTCTGGCTGAAGGTCTGCCTCGATAAACACAGCTTTGGTGGCTGGCGGTTATAGATATAATATGTTCACTAACTGAGGCAATAAATCTGTTGCAGCCCTCAGGCAGTCTGTTATTAATTCATTTAATTAATCCCTGTGTGATTAATACTAAGCTACTTCAAATAATTGACTCATATTTATTGAGTCTACGCTGTCTGCCTCTGAGCCCTATATTCAGCAAGTTTGTTCTTTGCCTTTTGTTGTCCCTGATGCTGAAGTCCTTTGCACTTACAGCAGTAGCCACTGTAGAAGAAGCTGCACCCTGCGCTTTTAACACATGGTTTTTGCGAGCAACCACTCGTGGGGATTAAGCAACAGTTGAGCAGCAGTGCAGTGTGGTGAAAGTGAAACAATGTCTACATCTGTTGCTGTGCGGTATCGTCTGTCTCACATCTTTACACACATCTCAACTGGGGGAAAGTGGATTTGGAAGATGTGTGATTGGGTAATCTGATCTGACCTTCAAGAGCTAATCTAACAGAGTGAAGCTGAGCCTTGATTGGGAGCGGCCCGCTGATAAGGGGGTGTGAACGGATAGTCCTGTACTGTCCCTGACAGACAGTTGGGCTTTTGTGATGGAAAAGGCTTCTTCCATCACTACCAGTCCTGCCGATCTCACCCCTCCCACCCTTCTCCCTTACTGTCTCCCTTCTTGCCACAATCCTCACTCCCACCTCCACCTCCTTTGTCTCCCGCTCCCCTCTTACCAACCCATTCACCTCAGCCATACCCCTCCCCACCTCCTCCTCTTTTGTCCGTCCGTCGTCTTCTTCATGGTCGGATTACAGAGCAGGCTGCACCAATCTCTCTTGTTTCCCTTTACTTTAAATAGATGTTTTTAATGTTCCTTGTCTTTCTTTGCCTAATGTTCCCTTATGGTTGTGCTTTCCTTTGGTTTGGGATTATCTTTCCTTGCAAACAAGACCCAGACTTACTTACTTTCTACACTGTCCACTGACAGAAGCAGCTGATGAAAATGATGGCAGCTCAAAGGTCGTCCCAGACTTCAGCCGGCTCAGAGTGCCCTCAGCTAAGACACTCACCACTCTGGAAGATGTCAATACCAAACTCTTCATCGGAACAGAGGTAAACAAAACTAAGAAAGATATTTTAAAAAGGTGTACCGTTTTTAACATGTTCCATGATGTGTCTGTTTTCACTTCCAGTTAGGGGAGATGATTTACACCGACTGGAAACTGGTAAAGGACGACGCTGGACGGCTGCACAGTGAGTATTCTGCTTTACTATTATTAAAGTCAGTTTAAAGAAACATAAGCTCATTAACTGTAAATCATGTATCATTGGCTTTCTTTGAAACAGACCAGAATGTGTGTTTGTTTTTTAGCAGTTTAATATTATCAACAATAGTAATTGTATCTTCAAAGTCTTGAGACAAATGAAGCAATTGTCAATAATAGATTTAATCCTAGAAACAATTCTGCACAAATTATAAAAGTTATTTAAATAGACTACTGTAAGGCAACTCTTTGGTTTGGCAGCCAATGTGAATGTAATCACCATGGACATAGAGAGCACAGAGGGTTAATTGCTCCTTGTATTGCATTGCCCTGTTGCTTCTGTGGGAGTAAATTACTGTCAAATATAAAGCGTGCCTTCTTTTTCTGTCTCTCCTCTCTCTCAGGTGCCAAGCCCTTCCACTGTTTCAGCATCCATCACTGGCTGGTGAATACGGTACAGCTGTCGCCCTTCTTCAAAGACATTGTTTTGACAACAGGAAGCTGGAACTTTGCCATCTGGAGGGAGGGAGTCATGGTAACAACACCTGTCACTTAAATTACCATAGCAGACAATGCAAAGAGTAAAAAGCATGCCCACATACTCGATTGAAGTGTAACGAAAATGGAATAAACACCAAAGATCAAAGTTATCCTAGACTTTAAACATAATCAATGCCACATAGCAAAATAAAATGCATAATATAAAACATGCATCAGACCAGAATTGTTGCATTTTAAATCCATTAACTCTGTTTGACATCTTGCACTACGACATCCAGGATGGCCCCATCATTGAGTCACCAAAGTTTGAGAAGTGGTGCACCGCGGGATGCTGGTCCCTGTCCCGACCCGCTATTTTCTTCATTGGGAAAGAGGATGGCAGCATTGAGGAGTGGAACCTTCTGGAAAAGACCAATGAACCTGCGCAGGTCCACCCACTCGTCACCAACGCCAAGATTACCTGCATCAAACCCTGGACAGCCTCCTGTGAGTTCTTGGCCTCTTTGGTGCACAATCGAGTAGTAGCATACATGTATGTGTGGCTCCCTTAAAAATGCATTACTTGTTTTATTATGTTTTGATTCTAGCTTTTGGGTCTCACACCCAAAGCACAAAGGTTTGCCTGAATGAGAAATACATGGAAGTAAGCCTGTGACCTAGTTGAGGCATTAAACCTGAGTGTGCTGGATATATCATTCATACTTTATTTGTATTATTATAGGTTAGAGCCATTTAAAGTGCGTTACAGATGGCAAGCTGATAATAACTGAAAACAGTAAAACAAGTTGAGACTAAATTACTGTAATGATAAAACCAATAAAATAGATATAATACATCTTTACACAATAATAAAAATACACAGAAATACATAAAAAAAATATTATAGGCAGTAAAACAATAAAAAACATGAATAGAATGTAAGACATATTAAAGACATAACGGCCATAAAACATTATAGTATACTCTCTGGTGCATACCTGGAAACTCTCTTGCTGCTCCTCAGATATGGACTGGGCCTTCCTCTCTGTCTGTTTTATTTATATTTCTTCTATAAGTTCCTTGTTGTAAGATTTTTTTGAACCATGAAGCTCATTTACTGGACATTTTTTGTACATACAGCCAAGCAGCACTTCCTGGCTGTGACTGATGAACTTGGAATGCTCCGTGTTTTGGAAATCTCAAAGGAACTCTGTGTTCCCTCCTGGAATGAGGTAAGACAGTCCAACCACCTACTATGTGTCAGGATCCCTGTCTGACCCGTTGTGTGTTACCTCTGTTTCCCCTGATCTCCTCTCCTCATGTGTTCTGTCATTCCCCTGTTTGTTATTGTGTGCAATGTGCTCTGTGATTTTCCTCTGCCTCCAGACACCTCCCATAGCCACACCCCTGATTAGTGCACAGCTGCGGACACTCCAGCCGATTACCTCCTGCAGGCTGACACACCAGATTCTTATCCCACTAATCATCCCCCTGGCACTATATCTACCCTGGTCCTGCAGTCTTTGGTTGTCAGTCCATACTGTCTACCACTGTCTCCAATTCTGAACCAGCTTCAACCCGGTACCGTCTTCTGCCTCGAGTGCCTGTTATCTGGTTATCTGCCCTCCGGTGTCGATCCACGGGAATCACACCGTCGATCTGCCTGCCCTCCGGTGTCGATCCGTTCCACACAGCCATTCCTGCCCTCTGTCCGGTAGAAATATAATCTGTTTGTACCGTATTCTGTGTCCTGTGGTTGCTGTTGGGTCCTGATCCTGAACTCCCGGGACAGAACGGACTGACCATAATGGATCCAGCTACCACAGGAGCAGCTACGCTGGCCGGTCACTCTGCTGGAGGAACACCAGCAGATGCTACAATAAATGAGAAAATCACAGAGATCCATCGCATCTGAGGTTTCCCAGATTGGCTGCATCGTGCAGGAACTAGCTCTGACAGTCAAGTCTCCACCGGTTCCAGCACCTGCACTATCCTCTCCAGTCCTCGCTCCGCCGGTCTGGGAATCCCCCGTGCCGTCTCCGGATCCCTATGACGGAAGTGCCAGGGCTTTCTGTTTCTATGCCGACAGGTATTTGACCGTCAGCCTCAGACTTTTGCCTCGGACAGGTCCAAGGTTTCCTACGTGGTCGGATGACTGCGAGGAAGGGCTTTGGACTGGGCCACGAATACATTGAGTATTGATCGGCCTAATACCGTGTTTTTTGTGGAGGATCTGAGGAGGGTTTTTGACCCCCCCCCCCGGTGGACTCCGATGATGCGGCTCACTTATGAGTTGTCTAGTTATTATTTTGCAAAAATAAATAATAATGTACCCTTGGTCAAGGTTAAAAATTAGGTAACATATCCAACACTGCAGCATGCCAACACAAGTTTTATTTATGTTTCTGTTTGCTGCTTTATTACATTGATATTAAGCTAGTACAAAAAATTCTAGTGACAGGCATGTTGGTTCAGGGGTACCAAACCTCAAGCGTTGTCACAGTAATTGTGATTATGGGCTATTGTGTTATTAGTCATGAGTTTGTTTAACGGAAAGCCTGCTAACAAGTGCCTTTCTCTTTTGTCTGTATGCAGAGTCTGAGGGTGAAGAACTTCTTTGAGTCTGCGGAAGAGAGGTTGAAGGATTTGGTGAGGTGTAGGGAACTGTGGGAAAACGAGCCGAAGAAGAAAGCGGTGAGCTGATTGTAGAAAGAATAAACCGGCTTTGTGCTCTCCCAACCATCAATATTGGCCCTTAAAGTGGCCTTGAATGAGACCCTGTGTCCTCTGCTACACTCTAACCTCACTGACAGCCACTTGTCTTACTGAACAGTCTGAATGTACAGTGATGCCAACAAATGTTTTTTATTGCCCCAGTTAAAAGTGTGTTCACCAGTTCAAAGTTGATGATGGAAAAGCTGTAGTAGGTCCTCTGTCTCTCTCAGGGGGGAAGGTTGTCGGCCACAGCAGCGTGAAGTCCGCTGCGTGGATGAACAATGCTGTGGTCATTTTTCTTGATAGCGTAGAGAAAGCCAACACGGTGGTGAACGGGATTGTGGTGAACGATACGTTCGTACCCGCTCTGCCTCTCACCACACCGGTGGTAAAAGTCACTGTGTCCAACGTTTCACTGTTTATTAGAGATGAGGCACTAACCAGAGAGCTGTCTAGACACGGGAAGATAGTGTCTCAAAAAAATAAATAAAAAAATGTCTGTCTCTCTGTCGGTCTTGCTCTCTCTCCCAATTTAAGTGTTCTTTTGGGACTGCTGGATGATGTACATCATGTAACATCAAGGGGCTGTAATTCAGAGGCAAAATGTAGTTGAAAGTGCAGCTTCATAACATGTTACCTAGATATGACTTAAACATTTCTGCTTCAAAGAGAGGCAATTGTCAGGTCTTTGGTAAGGAGAAGTTTTAAAATGCTTTGTTTGCTACATATTGTTGATGACTGATTCTTCCATGTTTGTCTCCAGAAACCTGACAAGCTATTCAAACCCCTTACGAGTGAGGAAGAGTACAACAATTACCTGAAGCTGGAAGAAACCATCCTGAGAGGCCTGGGCCTGTGGAAACCTACTGCTGACAAACAAGATGCCTGAAGCGCACGCACACACATCACATTCATACTCACTCTCACTCACACACATGCGCACACACACCTGCCAACCACAGCAGCCCCAAATCACCAGCTAGGCTAAATGTTCACCTCCAGGAATGCTCTGGAAAAGGCTGGTTCTATGTTTTCTATCTGTTTGCTGTTTCTTTCAAATAAATGAGCTTTTTCAGCGACTTCAGCAAACTGTTTTTTCCTTCCACACAGTAAATTATGTGTAGTTTATACTTGTAGGTTAGACTCAGATGCTGAAACTAATCCTTTCTGTGCTTCCGCTTCAAGCCAAACTTGAAATTATTTATAAAAAAAAATCCTAAAACTGATTGATGCGCTATGTAGGAAAGTTTCACCAAATCAACACTTTAAACATGATGTATAAAGCATCCGTTTAGATAATAATTCGAGAAACATGGTTTACATTGTGATTCTTAATCTATGGAGTCTGATGCATGAAACGGATTATAAAACAATATTAATACATTAAAGATAAAAGACTCTTAAAGTGAAAGTTCATGGTTTCTTTCAAATTAGTTTATTCAGTACTTCTAAGTTCAGGAGGATAACGCTGATTTCTAATTAAGGAAACGTTCTTTTATTTTGCACTGTGTGCATTATATATGACGCTTAAGCAATCTTCTTAAATTGCCCCAAAAATTCAGTTCAGTGGCTCATTGTTCATTTACTGTAGTGAGCCGTTGGCTTGCTGGCCAGCTGCCTGCTCTGCTTATAGGGTGACAAACTGGAGGATTGATTGGCTGTGCAGCTCATTGACTGGCTGACTGACGCGCCCGCGGGCCGGTTAGTGGAGCTGAATGGTTGGCTGGCAGCGTGACCAGCTGGTTGCTATTTGAAGTCCTGCTGGCTTGCTGACAGACTGGTGTGATGATCCTGATGAATGTCACACTGCTGTTTGGACTTCTAACTGGCTGAATGACTCCTGGTCCATTTACAGCTGTGGGGGTCTGTCTAATAGTGTAGTACCTCAATCTGACCACTAGAGTGTACCAGAGCTCATCTCTACCTTCAAGCACATCGAGGCACTTTCATCATTTTAGACATGAATTCATTTCACGAGTTAATTGAAGTAGGTAAACACTTGAATAGATGTTTTGATCACTTAGCTATGTGTGTGTGTGTGTGTGTGTGTGTGTGTGTGTGTGTGTGTGTGTGTGTGTGTGTGTGTGTGCACCGTAAGCTGTTAAATGTCATCACTTTGAGAGTTGAAAGCTTTTGCAATCCCCGACCACACACACACATAGACACAGAGCATTATTGTGTCTTAAAGCGTTCTCATGAGGGAAGAGCAACTTGATGTTTTCAAGTCAAAGACAGAGTGGGAATGAAAGAGAATGAGCAAAAGAGGGCGAGTCTTTTAGAGAAGAAGAAGAGTTGTTTTCATTCTGAACTACAGAGGATCAACAGCTGCACTCTCTTTCCTTCTTTCTGTCTCTTTTCACAATCAGCCAGTTTGTTATCAAAGAATATGGTAAATATGGAGTATTATAATCCCACCTATTGTACTAGAAAGTATTGTGTTTGTTATAATAGAAAGACAATTTTCAGTCCATTGATGGCTGTCTAAAATATACATTTCCTTCCACCTTTCTACTCATAATAACATCCTTTGGCATCATTCATCAAGACTTTCAGCTGTTCTGTTTAGTCAGGACTCTCTGAGCGTCGTTTGATCGGATTTGATAAGCCAACAACCCCACAACTGGTTAAACCTAACTGGTGCATAAACCAGTGGAAAAAGACAAAAACACGAATAACTTCATTTCTGATGGGAAATAAACAGAAATGTTCAAACTTGCTGATTTTGTTGTATTCATGCATCTCATCGCTCTGAGTAAGAAGCTGACTCAGAAAATAAGTTTCTGCACCATTAAGACTTACTCTTAAGACTTGTTGCTGAATTTACTGCTGCAGCAACAAGCTCCTCTTTGTAACATTGCTCTGATTTATCCGGTGGGAACTTTGTACCAATAGTTCCTAATTCCCCTCACAGACTTGACTCGGCCTGTTTATTTCCCAACAATTGTAGCGAGTTTAGCTACATGAGCCCCACTGACTAGTACATTTGTTCTAATACAACCTAGTATCTGGTGACACATCAGTTTGTATGCTACTTTTTTCTGCATTATATGGTATAAACTGCTACATACATGTGTGTATTCATAGAACAGCTTTTACATTCAACCCGCTCTCTTGTGACATAAAAAAGGCGCTAATTTGTGATTTTTTATGTTGTTTTCTGCGTCCTTTCAGTGAGGGGAAACCAGCTAATCACACAATAAACAGAAAGACATCAAACAGCTCTGGAAATGAGACTGTCCACGAGGAGAGAAATTGGCTTCCAGTCAGACAAGAGAGGGATATCTTTATACGATTGTTCTCCACAGACACTTCCTTCCTTTCACACATATTATATAATACCTGGGATACAGTAGCCCCATTTGCC
This sequence comes from Leptoclinus maculatus, assembly GCA_032191485.1. NCBI lineage: Eukaryota > Metazoa > Chordata > Actinopteri > Perciformes > Stichaeidae > Leptoclinus > Leptoclinus maculatus. Next base: position 12,713,751 of record JAVDOI010000004.1, on the reverse strand, counting down.
GTCAACGCACACACACACACACACACACACACACACACACACACACACACACACACACACACACACACACACACACACACACACACACTCTGTTGACACTTGCACACAACCCTAATTTGACCAAAGAAATACACACAAGTACTGTTTGTCCACGTGTGTGTGCAGAGTTGAATGTGTGTTCGTGTGTGTGTGTGTGTGTGTGCAGAGTTGAGTGTGTGGGAGTGCAGGTTTGAGTCTGTGTGTGTGTGTGTGTGTGTGTGTGTGTGTGTGTGTGTGTGTGTGTGTGTGCAGAGTTGAGTGTGTGGGAGTGCAGGTTTGAGTCTGTGTGTGTGTGTGTGTGTGTGTGTGTGTGTGTGTGTGTGTGTGTGTGTGTGTGTGTGTGTGTGTGTGTGTGTGTGTGTGTGTGTGTGTGTGTGTGTGTGTGTGGTTAGCTCCTACATGTTCTCGTGAGAAGGACTGAGTTTGCTTTTCAGACTGAGGTGTCAGCATCCAAACGTATGAGCTCATAGATGGACCGGAGTGATGGATGGGAAAGAGGGATGGAAGGTAGGGGAGGATGGAGAAGAGAGGAGATCAAGAGAGAAGAAATGGGGAAGCCTCATCTAAGTGTGTGTAGTTCAGACTACTTTGCACTGATAGGTGTAGTGAACACTGTTTAAACAATGGTTTTCAGGTCAAATAAGATCCTGGAGAGACACACGATCATAGTTTAGCTTCACTTTGTTAATAAGAGGTCCGTGAAGATGTTTTATTTAGTTTGCATTTCATTTATCCTCACATGTGGAGAAAGAGTATGAAGCTCAGTAACATTTTCAGTTACAGCGCTAAACCGAAAACTGAATCTCTGCATAAATACAATAACTGAATAAATGTGTTTCTCTACACGTTGCTTTTTTCATTTCTGGTCTTGCCCTCTGATTACATTTTGGTGAAATAACTAAATCAATATATTTGCCCTAATAATTAAGCAGAGGCTGTACAGGGTGAGTACAAGAAGAAAGGCAAAGACATAAACAGAGTGATAGAAATATAGACAATATAACATATTGTATGTCAGCTAGATGATATTGTGATAAGTGAAGGATGACTTCTCTGTAATCACCTCTCTTAGAGGGGGGCTCAGGTGCTGTGTGTGTGTGTGTGTGTGTGTGTGTGTGTGTGTGTGTGTGTGTGTGTGTGTGTGTGTGTAGGTGTGTGTGTGTGTGTGTGTGTGTGATTATGATTTACAACAGTGTGACAGCCTAAGCACAGTGGCAGACCGATGATTTAACAGGTGAATTATCCTCCTATAGCCCCGGGGGGATTGGATGAACGTCTCCTGTGAGTGATGTTTACATTGAAGCCTGCAGAAAACCGCTGAATATCATTTCACGTCCATTTAGTCGCTGGCGGCGATGGATTCAATCACTTTTCTCAGATTTTTGCTAAATGTCTTGAACTTCATTTAACCAAGCAAAGGCTTGAAGTACAAAGTGTTTACAGTTGCAGTATTCTCACAACAGAGTGGAATCTTTGTAGTATTACTTATACCACAGCTATTGGTACTGCATGCCAGTACCACCAATACTCCTTCCTACTAACGAGCAGACTACGACAAAGACAATTGACTGAATCAAATCGAAACTTGTGGCTGTGTTGCACATACAAGGTTGCTTGTGTGCGTCTTATATCTTTTTACGGTTCAACCGGTCCCAGAGATACTGTAAAAGCCCAATAAATGTGTGCAACTAGACGACTGAACCTAACGTGTTGTGTGATAAGAAAAACTGTCGATGTCTGTACACATGTCCCACGAGCAAAATGTCTACGAAAGCGTCTGCAGGAGTTTAAAACCAGCACAATCCAGCCTTGTTTGTGGTTCCAGTAGCAATAGTAGCAACAGCATCTGTGGCAGTTTTTGTCTGCATTCTGTAAATAACAAACATTTGTCGTTCCTACCTTCACATAGTCCACCGTGGCGTCCAGGCCGGCAGCAGGCTCCCTGGGGAACACAGACAAAGACATGGTCCTGTTTAGTGAACACATCTTGCTACTGGACCCAAACTGCTCGCTGTTGATCTTTAGTTCCTGCTGCAAACAAACTGCTGAGCTGGCTGTGTTACGTCCAGGTGGGTCCCTAGCTGGTGCTGATGCTGCTTCTTTAGAGCTCTTTCTTTAGAGATGTTTCGGTGGAGGCGTGCCGCTTTGTTTTGAAAGGTCCAAATGGATGTCACTGGTCATAACACGTGTCCATGTTAGACAGATGCTAGACCAAGAAGGCACAGCTGTACTGTAAAGCTGGCGTACAGTTGACTGTAATGGCAGTGCTGTCCTGGCTTCAGTTGCTTTCTGAAAGACGGAAGTCGAGTGGAACCAAACCTCACACTGAACTGCTTTAAATCAGAGTCCCTCTCTTTCTGTGTCCCATCCGCAGTCTGTCTTTCACTCTCTTTCTCTCAGTCAGTGGTAAACATCTTCACTCACTGCCTGCTTGACTTGGCCTCTCTCTCTCTCTCTCTCCCTCTCTCTCTCCCTCTCTCTCGCTCTCAATTCAATTCAATTCAATTCAATTTTGCTTTATTGGCATGAAAGTTTAGAAACAGTATTGCCAAAGCATCAAAAAAATGTAACATACAATAATATTAATACACAATAACATTAATATAACATCTAGATTGATTATGAATTATATATATATATATATATATATATATATATATATATATATAGTGTGTGTGTGTGTGTGTGTGTGTGTGTGTGTGTGTGTGTGTGTGTGTGTGTGTGTAGGTCACTCACTGTCCCTCAGGTTGTGGCATGTTAATACATATTGGGCAGCAACATATGCCCTATCTCCTTCTCCTAGGAGTATTGTTAATGTTGAGGTGTCACTAAATTCTTTAAAATCTGAAATGACAGAGTTGAATTTTTTTAAGTGCATGTTCCTAATTGTATTGAATGTTTCACATTTTAGGAGGAAGTGCATCTCTGTCTCAGCCTCACCTGTCCCACACTGACCACATATTCTGTTTTCTTTTGGTTGTCATGATTTTTTGTGTCTTCCTTTTTCGATTTCCAGTTTGTGGTCACTGAGCCTGTACTTGGTTAGGATCTGTCTCTGCTTTCTATCTCTGACAGTAGAGATATAAATCAAATCAAAAATTAAAACCCTTCAAAATCTCATTCATCTCATCTTCATTCACAATTTGTCTAATTTCAGATTACATTTTAGAGGAAATGGTGCATAGTTACAAAATCATTTCATTACAGGTTAATAGCAGAATAATAGCAAGGAATATGTTGTTTGTTTAGTAAATAAAGTCCTGTGTTCAGTATTCAGGCTGTGAGAACAGCTTTTTCTTTAACATGTTTTATCAAAATAACAATATAGGAACAGGATTTGGGGACTATGAGCGTGATTATTAATGTATTACCACAGGTAAAAAACATCCCAAACATTCAGCTGAATTCAGCAACTTTTTCTTGTACTTTTCTTTACACTTTCTTTAGGACACATAACTAGAGTTAGGACTTATTAGAGGATAAATGATAAAATTAGTTCTCAACACAGCTCTAATAATGCTGTAATGATAAATGTGATGTCAACTGATGTCATTTTCCACCACCTAACTACAGCAGCATACCGTAGACTGAAACCAACTTTTGCAGTGTCAGTTACAGGAAAAAGTGTCAGGTGACATATGAACACACATGCACACTCACGGGGTGGTCCTGCTTCATCGACCCTTTATAGAGGAACACTTAGACTGGACAAGGATAGACCTGCTCTATGACAATGACCTACTTTCATTTGTCACTATACCATTTATATTTAATTACCCCGCTCTCCATTCAGTCTGTAAGGGGATGCTTTCTTCCTTGTTTCTGTCAGGGATCTCCAAATAGGGACAAATTGGTTCATTTGTGCCTTTAGTTCAATTTGGTTCAACAAATGTGACTATTTGTTGAGACTTACTCAAACAACAATCTCTTCATTTCTAAAACCTGTAATTAAAAAAAATGATTTGTTAGGGGAAAAATACTCTTTAATTATTAAATTGAGGAGCCTAGAATAAAAATGTCACCAAACAGAGGTGATTGAAGGACGTTGGATATCTAATGCAAAAAAAACAAAAGTCCTTAAGTAGTCTACGGGCAAGTCCATTTGCTGCTTTAATTGTTGGACAGGGGGTAGTTTAAGATTAGTAATGGAGCCTAAAAATAGTATTACTGAGACTAAAAATCATAGTTTTTAAAAACATTTCGTACGCTTCCTTTGTCTTTCGTTTGCGCATGCGTGAGAGCTCCTTCCTCCCTACCTCAGATCGTTATGCTGTTGACATGACAACCGGCGTTTACAGGAAAGTTAAAATCCAAATCTGACTTCTGACAGTTAAAGTTAAAGTCTTCTCCTAAAGACCTTTTCAAACCGGTAACGTTAACTCCAAGGTAATTGTTGTTGCGCTCCGACTGGATTCAGGTGAGTTATCTTCCGGTTCAAATGCCGTCGACCGGCAAAGGTGTTGCGGGAGCACCGGGGCTCGGAGGTGCGGACCCGGGGACCGGGAGTCGAAGAGACGGTCACAGAGGAGCCCAAAGCGGGGAGGAGAGACGACAAGGGCTCGGTGTTCATGAGATGCCGGATGGGTCCAGATACGAGGGAGAATGTGTGAACGGATTCAAACACGGTAAAGGGAGGTACACCTGGAGTAACGGAGAGGTAACGTTAATGTCAAATGAACATGATAATCAGGCAAAAAATGACATAAGAGGCCCTTTTCCCCAAATCTCTTACATAAAACACAATGACATATTTTACTGTCTCCTGTCAGTTTTTCTTGAAGTTTAATAAAGAGCAAGTCACTATTTGATTTCCCTGTCTGCTCCTTGTAGTTCTATGAGGGCTCTTTCTACAAAGACTACAAGCATGGGGACGCACTGTACTGCTGGCCCACAGGCCACAAGTTCACTGGCAAGTTCTACCTCAACAGAAGGGAAGGATATGGACAACATCTGTTCCCTGACGGAGCCACCTTTCAGGTAAAACGGATGAATGACAAGCTTTGGATAGTTTTTTTTAATTTCTTTTTAAATATCAGTAAATAGCAATCAAGCTCTCCCCTCCTCTCAGGGTTTGTACCATGCTGACAAGAGGTTTGGTCCAGGTGTGGCTGGTTATCCAGATGGGCGTAAGGATGTGGGTCTGTGGCTCGGAGGGCGCCTGCTAAGGCTCTGTACCGCTGTAGATGAGGGCTTTAGCCTGAAGAACTTTCCTGAATATGTTGCCTACACGGACCCAGCTGCCATCACAGTTTCCCTGTCTCAGGTACATGGTTGACCACTTTCTCACCCACAGATGAATAGGTATGCCAGGCTAAAACATCTTAATTTTCATACATGTATTTGGTTTAAAATGGTCTTATTGTTTTTACAACAAAAAATTGAGATCACAGCTTCAACAATGTTTGACCCAGCCAAGAATATCTAAAACTTCTCTCCTAATTGGATTGCCCCAAACCATCTCTATAAGACAAATACTCATTACACTTGTGTTTTTATTTTATTTCCAAGCCCACCAACACTGTATAAGCAAAACATTGTTGTACCAGGAAGTGAAACCTAAATCGTGGGGACTTTCTTCATGCAAAATGTACACTTTCATGTATCATTTTGCAAAATATTTTTAATTGACCTCTCTGCTCCTGTCCTCTCCTCAGCAGCCTCCCACTAGTGTCCTACAGCCAGAAGCCAGGGCGGACTCTGTGGTAAAGTACAGCTATAATGAACATCTATGAATATGAGCTTTGTGACTTAACCCAAAACAGATCAATTAATGCACCATCCTCCTCAGGTGGATACGGACGGAGATCTGCTGCCAGATGATTTTATCCTTCCCCCCGGCATGGAGAGATACTCAACCGATGGCGATCACTTACCGCTGCCCCCTGGCCGAAGGAAAGAGCTGGATCAGCTCTTCCATGGTGAGCTGTGGGAGCCGGATGCTTACCAAGGCTATAAGCGAGACCCACTGGCCTCCCTGCCCTTACAGCCCCGCATGCTGGCTCACATGCACAAACACAGGTCAGACATGCATTTAAAAAAAAGACTTGTTTTGTACCAAAAGCACATTTTGCTGGCAGCAGTAAGAAGTGAAAAAAAGACATACATTATCTATTATATGTACAAATTAATATAATTTGTGTCTGGGTCTCCCAGACTACTGGCTGGAAATGTGGGCTGGGACGTGGCAGCTGTTCTCTCTCTGAACCGGGAAAGTTTTGGTCCTAAAGGGCCTTTGGAAGTCAGTTCAGAGTTGTTGATCCAGCACGCTTCCAGAGGGGAACTGCAGGCAGTGTCCAAGATCCTCCAGGCCGGTTTGGTCCACCCTGACGTCGCAGATTCACAGGGACACACTGCACTGATCGCTGCCACAGTTACTTTATACAATTTGTTCGCCTGTAGTTTCTTGATTTGGTTTTTCACTCGTTTGCTGTTTGATTGGTATCCAATTCAGGTTTTACAATGTGTTTTTTTTTTTAATATAATACAATACAATAAAACTAAATAGATGAATAATATAAAGATTAAAATGTTTATTCTTTGGTTTTATTCTCATGTTTGCCTCTCTGACGGTTTCATTCTGTTTCTTGTACCTGTCAGGTAAACTGCCATGATGATGTAATCCATCTTTTGTTGGATCGGGGTGTCGATGTTGACAAGTTGAATTGTGAAGGCACGTCTGCCCTGGCTGCGTGTCATGTCCTCTACTACCCTTTTCAGTGTCTGCACACCACTTTGGCTGAGACACCCTCCAAAACTCAAGTAAGATTCCACCTTATGTTCCCTCATAACTTCTTGATCTGCGGTTCACATGCGGTTTCATGAAACCCGTGTTTTCATTTACAGACAAATGAAATGAAATAACTTTCACTGTGATGTGTCATCAGGGTTTGAGGTCTCCATCTGCATGTGGGAACAGTCCCCAGATCAGCCGAGTGGACTTCACCACAGACACACCCAGGTTTAATAACACACCTCACCAATAACACAACCCTAAGCAACTACACCAACCAGAGTCCCCTCTGATAGGAAGGAAATGAGAGAAGCAACGTCACTGATAATGATCTTGAAAATGACATATTCATAGTCACTCCCTACAACAGTGTTACCATCCTTTAATGAGTTATGTCTCTAAAACAAGCAAATGTATTCATTTAAGTTTCCTATTTTATTTTTGGTATTTTCAGGACAGCGGAAAAACTAACGGAGCACATCTTACATCACAGCAGTAAAGTGTCTATTAACAGTGAGCTCATCACTGAGCGTTGGGCTGACATCAATGAACCTGAGACCCCTACAGACACTGGAGACCAACAGGAAGAGGAGGGAAGCGAGAAAGAGGGAGAAGGGGAGGAAAGAGACTGCAAGGAGACAGGAAGAGAGGGAAAGTTTAGAGAGAGAGAGGGGAGGAGCAGAGGGGTGGATGAGAATGGGAGCGAAGGGGAGGAAAGAGGGATAGAGAGCAGATGTGATCAAACATGGGGAAATGGAGAAAGTGAGGTGAAAGAGATGGAAAGAGAATTTAAGAAGAGAGAGGAAGATGGGTCTGGCGGTAGAAGAGAAACAGGGTCAAAAGAAGAGAATATTGAGGTGAGGGAGGAGGTAGAGGAAGATGCAGAGAAGAGAGGAAGGGATAATCATGAGGAGGATATAAAGGAGAGAGGAAGTGAGGGCGTGCCTGGTGTGGAGCGCTTCATTCAGGTGTCGGACGGTCACATTGCACTGGGCAGCGTACAGTGGAAGGAATGTCGTGCTAAGGCCGCAGGAAGAGACGAAGAACTGACCCAAAATACGTCCTTTGACTCTGTCAGGAGCTATGACATCCAGGTCACAGAGGAAGTGATGCAGCGCGCGGCAGAGGCGCTGAGTCGCACAGGCTTCCCTCAGCGCTCTGACACACAGGAGACTGTACGCAAGATGGCTGCCATGAAAATTGAGTCAGTTCTGTTTCCCCTCTATCCTCTCTTGTCTTGTGCTGTTTGTTCTGTTCTGATTACACTGATTTTGTCTGTGATGTGACTGTCTCACCAGACACCGGGCTCGTTTGAACACCCTGAAGCTGTTACTGGAACGGGGAGCTGACCCCAACGCATCCAGGGTCCCCATGCCGGTTCTCTTTTTAGCCATTATGGCGGCTGACAATGAGGCCGTCAGGAGACTGCTGCTGTGTGGAGCTCGCACTGACATTCCCCTTCCTCCTGAGGTAGATTTTTTTTTTTTAGTAATGTCACACGATACACATTTGTTTAGAGAAAACATGCAGAGCACAAGTTCCCTTCATCCTCTCATCCTTTTTGCAGAGAAAAGGTCTTTATCCCCTGCATGTAGCTGCAGCACTGCCAGGTCCAGCAGGTCCCAGAATCACAGAGTTTTTGCTCCACGCTATCACTGACCCAGACGCACGAGCATGCGACCAGAATGAGATCTGTGAAGGAGATACGGTCTGCGTGTTTCCGTCCTTTAAGCCTTAAACCTTAGTAGTAATATTTAAGGTGAACTGGTAAGAAAAGGGTTTCAGTCGGAGATCTTTTTCTTTTCTTTTTACAGATTTTCATGAAGGCCCAGGAATCAGTGAGCGCCAATGAGAACCCAAATCTCAAAGAAGGAGGCCGAACGGCTCTGCACATGGCCTGCCAGAGAGACAGTGACTACCGGGTCAGTACATGCTGTACTAGCACACGCTCACACCTTTACACACCATCACTGATGAAACATCATACTATTGACTGTCTGTAAGCATGTTGCTGACATGATAACCAATCATGTTGAGTATATTTACACAGTCTCCCAGAATGTCAAAGAATACATGCTACACACACAAATACATGCAGAGCTCAAACTATTTGTTGTTTTGAGTATATTATTCATTTTGCTTTTAATAGCATGACTTACAATGTTTCGTGAACAATACAAAGTAATAATCTGGCTAAGCATTAAGTTTAATAGCGTTAACAACTACAGGATAATCATTTATTGCAAGGCAGAAAATCACATAAATCATGAGGTTTGCTCACAATAATACTATGTTCTATTTAAAGTACTCTGTATATTTTTTTTTGCAGAATGCCAGCAAGGTGGTAGCCCTCCTGCTCTCCCACAGGGCCAGCACAGACCTCCTCTGGAGTGGACACTCACCTCTGTCCCTGGCTATAGCAAGTGGCAATGAGCTGGTAGACCACACACACACACACACACACACACACACACACACACACATAGACGTATACTGTACAAGCCTACAAAGCATCACTTTGTCCTGAACCGGATCCTTTTCCCTCCCCAGGCAGTGGAGGAGCTGTTGAACGGAGGCGCAGATCCCAACATCCCGCTGGGCCGGAGGGTGGGCAGCGCCCTCTGTGCCATCGCCAACTTCAACTACCACTTAGGTGGCAACAGAACTAAGCTGGTACACACACAAGCACACAGACACATAGATGTATATTTAGATGAAGATGTTAGATAAGCAAACTGTAGAGAGAAAAATGCAGTCAATTGATTTAGCAGCTGACTTTTGGTACAAAGAACTTAGAAAGACATTTATAGTTTTCCTAAATGAAGCTGCTTAATACATTGACCATGTTGACAATGTTTTGTCTCATGTCCGCTCTTGTTTTTGTAATCACTTGTTTTTGTCTGTATACAGTGGTGCAAAGATGATTTTTCACTGAGAATGTGAAACATACACATTTAAAACAACACATTTAACTTTTTTCTTGGTGACTTCAAATGAGTCACAGTTAATATAACTTAAAAAATGATTATTGAATGATTGTATTCCTCAATATTACAGTTTTCAAAAGAGTAAGCAAAGGAATATGTTTTTAAGTTGGAGCAAAAAGCAATCTCTGTATTGAGTCATTTAAAAGTATACGGTTAAATTGTGTGTATTTGTGTGTCTTTGATGTAGTTGGGCACGTTAGTTAAAGCTGGTGCCGACATCTTGATGCCAGTTATGGTTGGTGATGTTGTGGGGACCGCAGTCGACTATGCACACTACTCCTTCAACCAGGTAACTGTAGAAACACCCAATTACAAAAGCCTTTCAATCAGTCATACTTTTGCAAACATTATAAGCATTAGTTTTTCTTGGAGCTGTGTCAGGGAGTTGATTTAACTTTCGGTTATTTTTCATCGTTAGTGGAAGAGTTGTTCTGGACTGCATTATGTTGACATGCACTTCTAATATGTTGCCCCTGTAGACACAGAAGGAGTTGAATCAAGTCCTCTATGCGGCATTTTAAACTAAGATTATATAGTATACACTTGCACTCATACACAGAGAGAAAGCTTTAATTTCTTTGTGATTTCATCTGAATAGCTGTCTGCATGTTATATGTTACTATATAGGACTTGCGTATTGCCATCACTCCCTTCCACGCTCTGAACATGCGGGAGAGGGAAACATTCAAAGCACGGCGCCAGCTGCTGAGCGTGATGGGAGATATGCTGAGACAGCTTGCTGGCCAGAGAGAAAAAGACAATTTAGAGAGAGAACAACACCTTACGTTGACGAGTCAGTACAAGATATAGTTTAAATATATATATATATTATTATTTTTTTTAAGGCAACAAATATGACTGTTTTTGATTATGGCTGTCATTCGATGCGTATGCATGTGTGCTGTATTTGAGTAACAGGCAGCACAGAGAGGCTTGTGTACACAGGGGCAGGTGCCATTTCCTCAAACAGGTCCCTCCACAGCTGTGAGAGGCCATCACCCATAACAGAAAAGCAGAGGTACACATAAACACACATTCATGTTCATTTTGTCCCTTTTATTTTTCTCTTCCCTGCCGTTTGTAAGAAGGTTTTGTCTGAAAGTCCAGAGGCAAAACAAGGAAACACAAATCTTACAGGAGCCCGTTTCCGTCTGTGTCAATCTTTTCTTAGGAAACCAGTGTTTAAGTTCTGCTATCAATGCGGTTGCTCAGGGTCCGTGAAGCTGACTGCATGTCGCTGCCACAAGGTCTTCTACTGTTCCAGGGCCTGCAAACTGAAAGCATGGGATGAAAGACACAAGGGAGAGTGCATCCGGGTGACAGGTGGGAATAAGGGCCTCTCCATCCAACAGTTAGCCACAAACCACACAACACCAGCCCCCGAACCCTACCGACGCTCAGACCAGAAATATCACAAAATAAGCTTTTAATAAAATGACAATGTGTGCTTTTGGTCATGGTGTTTTGAATCTGTGATATCTTTAGGGCAAAGTGGTTGTGATGTACAATACTTGGGAAATACTCATGTAAATACTTTGTCTATCTCTCTCTTAATCCAGCATCTGCTGATGGAATCCAGAAGAGGGTTGTGTTGAAATCCAAAACAGTCCAGAGGCCCCTGAGTGTCAAGTTCCAATCCCACACAGCCCCCAAGCCCATGGGCATGGCGGAGAAGGTCTTGGAGAGCCAAGTCAACCCGAATGAAAACTACAGCTGCAACTGATCGATACAAAAATGCCACATACTTAATTACAGCTGAAGTAAAACTTTATCAACCTAATATTGCAATGCACTTCTGTTACATCATTTCTTTCTCTGATTCTTTAAGTCTTAAATGTATATATTTGGCTGAATGGTGATGACAATATTTTGTGCCATAATCCTTTATCTTTGGTATATTTATACCTGCGAGTTCGCAATCTGTTATAGTATTACAATAATAGTGTAACAATGTATGTCCCTATCTGTACTAAAGCCACAGAAACACTGAATGTCTACATTTACACATTTACGTGAATCATCTGGTGGTAACCAGATTTTGGCATATGACTTCTTTTATATCTGTTCTGACTAAAGATATTACCGTTGGTGATCTTAATTTCCATAATACCTTTGGTCGATCTTTGAATTAAAAGTATGAAAAACTCAAGTTCCACTTTTCTTGAGCTTTCAATTGCCATTTCATTCAAATAAAAGTAAAGAAGTATTTGTTATGCGATAGTGTAGGAGGCGGACCCAAACGCACACTCACACAGCAGGTTGAATCCAGCCAGGGATTGTATTGCTCATATGCAAAATGATTACAGGTAAACACGCTAAACAGAGGCACAGTGTCCAGTGGGCCAAAGTCTCTCCTTCTCTCCTCCGGAGTCGGGAGGGAAACTCTACCGAACTCTCACCGGGAAAAGGTCCGGACAGGATCAGGTGAGGCCGTGGACACGGCAGGCAACCGGCGCCAGAAGACCTCCAACGAGCAGGACAGCGCGACTGTGTGGAAACCCGAGGACCAACACAGGATTGCCAGGACGTCGGCAGGTGTACTCCGAGGTAGGCTACTACACTGGACGGCCTCTTCCCACAGGTGTACTCCGAAGATCTACACTGAGCGGCAGGAGTGCTGAAGACAGCCAGAGAGTCAGGACAGGATCTTCTCAGAACAATTACTCAGATTGATGCGACTAGGAACCGGACTAGTAACCGGACTGGTAAACGGACGGACTGACGACGCGCCGGAGGAAATCCGGGGTATTTATCACCGGAATGCACCACAGCTGAGCCTACGGAGAGGGGCGTGGTAGTGGGCGGAACTCGGGGGTGGAAACTGCAGGCTGACACAAAAAACAAAACACAAGCACATGGCACTCAATAACAAACTAGACGGGGGAAAAACAGAGGAGCACACACTAGGAGCAGACAGGAATCCTAACAGTATTATTAGGAAATTGTACTTAAAGTATCAAAAAGTCCCCTGTGACTGATATGTTATTATACGACATTATTAGATTGTTAATACTGATACAACAATATGCAAACATTTTTGTAGCTGGTCGAGGTGGAGTGAGTTTTAACTACTCTATATAGGTCTCTTAGTCCAGTGGTTCCCGACCTAGGGCTCGGGCCCCTCTGAAGGGACACAACGTGTCATACAAGATAAATGTGAGCGGTTGTGAGATGACTAATGGGAGAAAAAGGAGAACAACCAAAGTTCTTCTTCACACATTTGTATTCATGTTTGGGAGTTTTCTCTAATCTGTTTACTTGTTACTGTCAAATAAATAAATCTTCCTCTCATCTATTCTGTACTTTGTACATCAATGTCAATACATTTCTTAGATATCTGTAAAATGCATTAAATGCACAACTCAAATAAATCTCGTACTTTTGTTTGAACGTCGTACCCAGAGCTTCGTTTACCAACATCATATAATGATGATTTGTTGTGGAAAGAAAGGCGTGTAGCCTATAACACGATTACCGTAAATGACCTAATGTTGGCCTGTTTGACATAACAGCAGCAGCAGGGAGAGGTTGCTGCAGTATACTGCGCCTTGCATCATACAAGGAAGGATGAGTCAACAGGGGCGGGGAGCAGGCTGGCATGCAGACTCTCAATAAACACCGAAGTATTTTTAACATTACACTAAAGAATATCAATCATTGTTTGAGCAGTCAAGAGCACCGCAACAACTGCAGACTTATTTATTCTTCTTCTAACAAGCAGCTTCTCTGACATTGCGAGTGGGAAGTGGAGTTTGTTGTGACTGGAGCTATGCACGCGGACATGGAGGAGCAGGAAGACGAACTGCTCGCCCTCAAGAGTATCTTTGATTCCGAGGAGTTCCTCCGGGATGAATCGAAATCTGCCGGAGAAATCCGAGTATCTGTTGAGCTCCCTGCAGACTTCACTGTGACTCTGAAAGAAGGTAAATATAAGCTTGTTAGAGACATATTATGTCCTTATTGACATGAACAGAAGCGTGTGGATAATGAGCTTTGCTTGGCATGAGAAGTGTTATGTATCAGTGTCCACACCAGGCTGTGTGAGAGCGTGATAAATAATGTGGAAATGTTACTTACTTTGGTCATGTTGTCTTATTGTTGTTTTTTTCCTAAGGTGAAACCCTGAGGCAGTATGAGATATCATTCCTTCCACCTTTGCTTCTGACCTTTGAACTACCTGAGGACTACCCGTCCTCCTCCGCTCCCTCCTTCTCCCTCACCTGCAGCTGGCTGACACATACACAGGTAATCAATAGAAGCCAGGCAATGTGGGTAAATAAAAACATTATTGTTTACAACCTGCCTATAGGCTCACAAAGACACAGAGAGAGAGATGAATGCAGATTGCAGAGGGTCAATAAAGATTACATCAGTCCTTTTGCCCTCACCTCCCACAGCTCTCTGCGCTGGGTGCTCAGCTCACCAGTCTCTACCAGGCCACGGGGGGCGCTGTGGTGCTCTTCACCTGGGTGCAGTTTCTTAAAGAAGATGCCCTCAGGTTCCTGGACATCCATACTCTGCTGGAGCTCCCCTCTGATGAACCCAGCACCCAGTACGATAGCCAGGACTCAGTAAACGCTGCACTCTCAGAACCAAAGAACAATCAACACATTCCAAAGTCAGGAGCCACATATAGCCAAAGTCGTGCTGTCTTAGACCTTTGTAAACCAGACCTCTCTGCACCATCCTTGGAAGTTGAGCATCCGATAGGGATCCTTGCTGATGGCCAAGATCCTTCGACCTCGGACTGGAGCAGCACAGACCCAAGGGAGGCTGAGCAGACCCTCCCAACCTCAGAGTTTAAGGCCGACTACCAGAATGATCTGTCCTCAGTGGCAGGCAAGTCAAAGCATCTTCCATTTGCTTCGTCAGATCAAAGTGGCCAAGAAGATTTCTTAAATGACGGGGATGTGTCAGCCTCATTGTTACTTCCCCCTGGCTCCTCAGACCAGCTGGATCAAAGTGAACAAGGAGCTGCTTCTCTGCCCATCCGTCCAAAAGAATCCCCCCAGAATGAAGACCAAGCGCGCTCGGGTCTTTCGCTAACTCCGTCCCAAACTCTCCTGTCCCAGCTCTTGATCCATAATGCGACTCAGACGCAGAAAGCATTTTCAGCCACGGTGTTTGACTGTGGTGTGTGTTTTGTGAGCTTCCTGGGTTCAGACTGTGTCCAGTTGCCCGAGTGTGGCCACATCTTCTGCAAGGCCTGTCTCACCAAGTTCTGCACGCTCCAGATAACAGAGGGCAACGTCAAGGGTGTCACCTGTCCCGAGGCAGACTGCTCTGCCACCCCGACACCTTCACAGGTACGGTGCTGATCTGTCTGTCTCTTCTCCCGCCCAACTACAGCTTATTTTTGAAGCTCTTTCTTGTGCTTTTGGGACTTTAGGATAATGGGGAAGATTGCAAAATTTGTTTTCTTTTACAACTGTGCTGAAAGAAGTACTTTGATCTTTAACTTAAAGGGACAGTGTGCAGGATTTGGTGGCATCTAGCGGTTGCAGATTGCATCCAACTGGATACCCCTCTGTTCAGTCCTTCCTTTCCAAGCCTGCGGTTACGAGAGCCGCTGAGTAACGTGGTAACGCCGTTGGTCAAGCTCAGAGGTTATCCTTACCATAATAACACTTCTTTAGGAGCAATGGAAGTCAGACGGTTTCACAAGCATGTCAGAGGACTACAGTGGCCTTCAGGTAGCGTAGAAACGTGAAAGGCTCTCTCTAGAGTTGTGTTTGTCCGTTCTGGGTAACTGTAGAAACATGGCGGTGCAACACGGTGGACTCTGTGAAGAGGACCCGCTGCCGGGTATGCAGGGCTCATTTTAAGCAAACTAAAACACAACAATTCTTATATTCAGGGGATTACACACTAATGAAAACATAGTTATGAATAGTATACTCCATTCCTGCTCATAGATCCCCTAAATGCTACACACTGTCCCTTTAAGTAAAAGTAGCAATACTACAATATGAAAATACATTACAAGTAAAAGGTCTGCATTGAAAATACAGTGGAGAGGTGTTACTTAAATGTACTTAAAACATAAAAAGTTAAAATACTCATGCAAAATGGAGTTTATATTATTATATTATTATTGACTGTTTGACGTGTAATTATTCTTCTAATGCTGCTGACGCACATTTTTGCTATACTTTATACATTGTGGTGGACATTTTCATCTAAAACAATGCATCATATTGAGTAAGATGACATGTTTTGTGTAATTAAATCTGTAAGCAACTAGTTCACTATAATAATAAATACAGTGGAGTCAAAAATACAATATTTTCCTGTAAAATGTATTGGTGTAAAAGTATAAAATAGCATAGAACAGAAAGTACCTCAAAACTGTACCAATGTACAGTACTCGAGAACATGTTAAAAGAGTTACTATCCACCACTGGAGATGTGGATGTGATCTGTTTTTGTTATTTCTGCATCCGCCCCTTTAGCTTTACTCACATGCATTTTCTTATTACTTATGCATATATGCAGAGATACTGTACACCAATACCAGCATCATTCAACAAATGTCTGCCCTGTTTGGTAGGTGAAGTGTCTGGTAGGGGAGGAGCTGTTCAGCCGCTATGATCGTCTCCTGCTACAATCTACTCTGGACTGCATGGCTGGTATGTTTCCCCTGTATTCTAGTTAACTGAGGATGTATTCAACACCTTTATACATCACAATGACCAGAGTTAAGGATGTAGGAGTTTCCCTGGAGAAGTCAAAGAATTGAATAGATTCACTGCAGGAGTGTATTTAAATGCATTTTTTTTAATTCAAGCATGTGATTTAATTGTAACAATAAACATTTTAGCACGTTCTTGTTATTTAAAACTTTACAGTAGGTTCATAGAGGGGTCTCTGCTCATGTCTCTTCTTTCCTCCCCTCCCCGTAGATGTGGTGTACTGTCCGCGACGTTTTTGTGGTTCGGCCGTCATTGTGGAGAAATCCAGCGCTGCAGCCCAGTGCTCTGTGTGCAGCTTTGCCTTCTGTGTCAACTGCAGGAAGAACTACCATGGAACTGATGAGTGTCCGGAAAATAGGAACAGGAAAATACAGGAAGCACAGCAAGCCAATGCAGACCTGCCACAGTCACAAGGTACAAGCATACGCGGGTTTGCTTGGGTGTATTTTTGTGTTTTTTAATTTGTAACAAAACTCCTTGTATATGTTGAATGCAGACTCCTTAATTTATGAAGTCACTAGTAACTAAAGCTGTCAAATAATTGTAGTGGAGTAAAAAGCGCAATTCTTCCTCTGAAATGTAGCCGCAGGAAAGAGACATAAAAAAAAAAGTCTGAAGTAAAGTACCTCCAATTTGTAATCAAGTACAGTACTTTAGTGTGCCTCGTTACATTCCACCACTGGTTCGTGTGGATGCAGATGTGTATCTGAAGCACTGCTCTGTGTGTGTCTCAGAGGGGTTGATGGCTCTGTGGGACGACTATGCCAGTGGCAGTAAGCAGAGGCAGCGCCTCCTGGAGACCAGGTACGGCCGCAGTGTAATGCGGGGCACTGTGGAGGAGTGTCTGAGTGAAGACTGGATAGCCTTCAATAGCAAGAACTGTCCTCACTGTTTCAAGAAAATACAGGTATTCAGTTCTTCACCTATTCGCACACATACACATGAGCAGCACAGACAAGCATGTGTTTACAGACACATCATAATGCTCGGACTGTTTTAGACCACTGCGTCTTTGGTAATGCGTGTGTTGTTGTTGTGTTGTAGAAGAACGGAGGATGTAACATAATGATGTGCACTCAGTGCAGACAGCGGTTCTGCTGGGTGTGCCTCACCAGACTGACAACATCTCACATCGGAATTCACTTTGATAACGGTGCCTGCTCTACCTACCAATAGGCCCTTTTCACAGCTGCCATTTTGACATGTCACATCAGGGTAAACACAGGTTTAATTGATACACATTAATTATGGTCCCATTCTGTTTAGTGTGTCACGGTCATTCCAGTGAGCCAGCATGCACAATACCAGGACTAAATACCACCTAAATGCAACAGGGCCATAATTAATGTGATTAATTACACCTGTGTTTACCCTGCAATTGACATGTCAAAAAGACTTCTGAGAAAAGGGCCTATACTACCCAACTTGGTGCTTCAGCTACCTTTACCGCCACCCACTGGCCACCAGCCATGGAGGGAATGAAGTAAACAAATGTTGCACATGGTATGCTGTGTTCAGTTCAGTTTGATTTTTAAGTGCACTTTTAACAAATACACATAAATGCTGATTTTAAGAAAAAAATATGCAATTAGTATAAAAGAAGCAATAATGATGTGGAACATCCCTGCCAAATAGTTATCATATCAACACAGTTTGAATCTGGTGGTGGAATCAGATCTAAATCATAATAACTTATTCCACAATAATTCATCATTAGTAATGACTTCATTTTTATTTTGTAATGATAATCTGAAGCTGCAAAGTAACTGACAGATACATTGAGCAGTGTAAAAACAATAGTGGTTTCCAAAATGTCGTGGTGTATAAAGTAGCATACAATGGAAATAATCAAGTAAAGTACAAGTACCTCATAACTTAATTTGAGTACAATACTTGAGTAAATGAACTTTGTTACTTTCCACCTCTAGAACCTGGACACTATAAATATTGTAGGATAAATGGCTTTTGCTACAGACGCGCCAACAAATCATTTTGTCACAATCCATACAGAAAAAGCCCAAAACACATGCAAGGTCCGTGCACAAAGTATAATTAATTTGCCATTGTTCACGTTGTATAATGAACAATGTCAGTTTAGGGGTATTACCTAATGTCATTGGTCTACTTGTGCAAATGCAAATGTATTCTGCTAAGTGTGAGTTTGTTGTGCGATAGCCGATGCTGCCTAAATGCGGTTAACGCTTTGTCTGTGTTATCGTCGCATTGAATGAACACGTGCAATTTAATTCAGCACCAAAACATCAGCTTGTTCCATTATCCAACTTTAATAATGAACATTGAGTAAAGGAAGTCGAGAATCGGAAACAAAGACAGCTCGCCTTCAAAGTAAAAGTTGCACGTTTTCAAACGTGTTCGCTCCACTGATCAATTTAAGGAGAGCTAAATTAAATAAATAAACTAATAGCCTCAATAATTAACATAATAAATAACTGTTATAAAGTCATATTTCTGCCACTTTCCCACAATTGAACGTGAATAAACAAACACTGAATTATTTGTATGTAATGATTCATTATATCATCACTTATTTATTTAATTTAACTTCTTAAACTATTTGGGTGAATGTTTCAGGCTGGAGTGTTGAGACGTGTGATGAGTCTGACTGTAAAAGGAGTTGATTTACATTGAACTTTGACTTTATTACTGGCTCTGTTGTCATGACAGTAACGCCACTAAACTATGTAAAATCCTTTAAGATTATTTACTGTTTGCACTTTTAACTATTCTACATAACATTAAATAAATAAATAAAAAGGATCATTTTGCAGGATTATCCTCTGGGCTGTGTATAGAGTGCTTCAACATGACTTTCCACCACATAAAAGTCACTATCAAACATACTCCCACTGATAGTGACAACCCCCATACTTGAATAGCATGTTCAATACGGCAGTCTGCAACAGGGTGCACATATTTATGCAACACTAGTCTGTATTACAATACTTATTAACAATAGTAATAACATATAAAACATACTTTTACTCTCCAAAATGCTTAACTTTTAACAAATAACAGGTTTTCTACCTGTGTCTGCTGCCCGTTGGCATCATGGTTACACAGATTTCAGGCGAGCCAATCAGCTCCTTCCAATCTAAAAACTCTATTTCAGACTCTCTTGTCGTCTATTATCAAGTAGTACTAATCATTATTATTGCAGCTTCCTTGTTAAATGACATTTGATTGATTCAGTGTAGGCAACGCAGAGACACTGCACACATGAAAAGCAAAATTAAGTTGTGCAAGAACTTTATGAGAGAAAAATGACAACTGCTGGTTCTGTGACCTCAGTGTTTATCCACAAATGCATGTGTCAAAGCTTGTCAAAGCACGAGTTTCATGCTAAACCTCCACATGATGGCAGTATTGTAACTTCATTCAGCCAGCAGATGGCGCCACAGTCTCACTTGCAGCACTACAAGTATGACGGCCTTTTTTCTTCTTCCAAACACAATCCTCCCATCTCCCCAATTAAGCAAGACAACACTGTGCGGAGTGAAACTGTGAAATTAACTCAGACTGCTGACTGTGTTGAAAGTAAGACAGTGTTGTTTTCAGCCGTGACCTCATTTCACACGTTTAATCTGTTGCTCATTGTCAGTCAGCGGGATACGTCTGGGAGCAAGGAAGGGTGGGAACGTCTTCCTCTCTCTTCCTGTTACTGTCACACGTCTGTGTGTGATCATGGTAACAATCCAAATGAGCGCTGGACTGAGATTTATATCCAGTAGATATCATGCAAACAATGATATGAAACAGCGTCTCCCCACCTGCACCAAATGTATTTACAAAATTCCCAGATTAACTGATGTGGTGTTAAATTATGAGTTATGAAAATACTATAAAGGTTACTAATGACTGTTGTTAAATGCCACTGCTTAGTACCACAGTCACATTTATATCACAATGATACAATCTGTGACAGCTGAATAGTTGAAAGCACATGTCTTACACTGTCATGACCAATGGTGGGCGCTAAATAACAAAAATGTCAAAACAGTTTGGTAAGTTTACAAGAGATCCCTTTTAGTCATAATAGGAAATGCACTTTTTAATTAAAAAACATACTTTATCATTCACTATTTAATAATTAGACAATGTATTAGTGACAACTGTGTGACATGCATGTTTGCAGGTCTAGATGCAAAATGAAAAACTGATGAAAGGAAATCACCCAGTGTGCCTTTTTTGATGTAAGTCAGTGTGTACCAAAGCCACATTTCATCCACAGTTATGATTATTGTACCTAATGGTTCTGCAACTGGTTCTTATTTTTTAATCAGTCGACCAATTGTTTCTAAGATTTGTTTACCAAGAAAACAAGCAGGTATTCACATTTGAGTGTCTGAAACCAGGTAGATTATGCTTTAAAAAATGACTTCAATAATGAATGGAGTATAAAAAGTGTTGCAGTTTACTTTTCTGTTAATCAACTTATTGATTAAGCAAATAATGGTTGCAGCTCCAGTACCCAAGGAGTCACTTTTTAGACCCTTTCAACTTCCTGTAATGTACCGGTCGTTTGATTCTCAAAAGTATTTCATCTTACAGCCTGTTGTGAATTGTTCTACAAGACTTTTAGCTGTGCAAAAACGTAACTGCTATAATGTTCTGAAGTTCTGAGACAAAAGTGTGCTGTAAAATTGTAAATGTATAATACTTACAGGGTGCCCGCCAAGAGTAGCAAACTTTTCTGCAAGTTCTTTTTGCATTATAGCAGTTTGCACACTTGTATGCATGCACATGTTTAAAAGGAAATACTTTGTTACTTTTATGTTAGTACTAGTGTTTGACATTCTGCATTATTCTGTGTACCATGTGGTTCATTCCTGTACTGCTGCTGTGACATGCAAACTTCCCCCGAGGATAAATAAAGTATCTATCTATCGATCTAAATTCTTTTCTTTTTTTTATATAGCAAATGTCATCCAAGTAAGTAATGTCACGGTAACGTTTGAGCATAGAATCAAAAGGTTAATTATGATAGTCATAATCAAGAGATATTCGTTGCAAAGACTGCTGGGAAATCTTTTAGCCTCAATCTCCTGAACTTTTAACACGTGATAGGCATATATTCAGCCACTATTCTTCAGAAATGCACAATACAAACGTTTTAATGCCCTTCAAATGGCACCCTGCAGCTATTCGTTTGCCGTTTTGCATCTACTCACTGTTTGACTTTCTGTTTATAAACCCCCCCCCTTCCTCCACTGCTTTGTTTTAACAGTGGAACAAAGACCGCTGAAAAAATACTGGCCCTCTCTATTTCTGTCTCTCTTTGTGTGTGTGTGTGTGTGTTTGTGTCTCTGTGTCTCTTCCAGGAAAAATCCATTTTCCACAGAGGGGTCATCTCTTTCTCATAAATGTCTAAACAACTGTTTGCCTTACTGACCCAGCAGGGCCTGGATGACTGGAATCGGAGAAGTCGGCAATGTGTCTGTGGTTGTCAAGCCTCTATTTTTGTGGTACATGTGAGATATAAAATACAAATGGAAAAAAGGCATTCAAAATATATATATATCAGGGAGCAAATCACATAAATTATAACACCCTAGGAAAATAAAAAGAGCCACTAAACAAAACAAAAAATGGCAATCAAAAAATATTTGACTCAAGAAAACTGCAGTGAATTAATTTACCTTTTTGCCTGAATATATACATCCTGTATAAATATAATAATAATATGCTGTGGCATTTTGCAAATGAGAAGAATTTACTCTCTCCAAACTCCCCATGATCAATTACATAAACTAGATGTAAAGGGGCTTTCAGACAGGCACCTTTCGTTC
Source organism: Leptoclinus maculatus (assembly GCA_032191485.1). NCBI lineage: Eukaryota > Metazoa > Chordata > Actinopteri > Perciformes > Stichaeidae > Leptoclinus > Leptoclinus maculatus. Next base: position 12,691,496 of record JAVDOI010000004.1, on the reverse strand, counting down.
CTATATACTGCAATATAAAGTGTGCTGAGGTTGAGCAACTGCATGGACCTTTTTGTGCCAAGAACTACTGCTACATTTTTCCAAGACCAATTAAAACGCAGTGCGTTTGTTCAGGCAGCTCTATAGGAAGAGTTCATATCGGTGTTTGAGTGAAGATGATTGTCACTAATGCGCTGCATGGATAAACATTTAGTATGGAAAACTGTAATTGAGTTCATTCACTAGTTTCATTCTAAACCACTAGCAATGCCTCTGCAGTATTTGAGGGCATGAATTGTGCAGAAGTGTTCTATTATCTAACAAACTAAGGAATCTTTGTCAGTATTTCCTTCGCATACCTCAAAAACAGTTCATCCGATCCACTTCACACTTGGCGGGTGTATTGCTGAGGACCCAAGGGAATGCTGTGTCGAATTTGGTGCACGCGACAGGTTCAATATCAATCAACAATCAATAAACAAGCGAACAACACGTTTTGTGGTTTTGTTTGAAAAAGGAGATGGAAAACTTTGGTCTACACTCCAACATAGTGGGTGGCGGTGACCGATACAGAATAAGAAGAAGTGAACAGTGCTCATCCAATCTGTTGAAGCTCTACAAACCTCTTCAAACTCGAGCATGTCGCCTGCAGTGGGCCGTTCACTGTTGCAGCTGGATGCTGGATACAGCCAACTTAATGTACAATTGGACTATTCTTCACTTTCCTTCCATACTTTGTAACTGCAGTTGTTTTGTCAAAGCAAACAATATTTGCAACATTCCTCCGCTTAGTGTATTTAACCACTGACAGCAAGTAACGGTGACCTGGGTGGGTTTTCTTTAGGGTCGGATTAAGTGATTTGGGGCCGCAGACGCTGGGAATGATGTTATTAGCAGTGGTAGAAGAAGTAGGCCTACTCAAAACGTTCTTTCCGGAGCAAAACTATTAACTATTAATAGTCAAACTAATAATATCGCACAGACAAGGCCTGCATTCAAAGTTATCTTCAGGTGAAGAGTGAAAGAAAGGCATTATCAGCACAATGTATTAAGATGTATGATGTTTGTTCAAGGTGGAGCTTTTCAATTCCAATTCTAGTAGTTAGATTTTGTTAACCAGAAACATTTCTCTGTCAGGTATACGAGGACCTAAAATGTAGAATACAGTTTAGTTGGATATTTTTAAAGTGCTTTGGGGGCCTTTTGTAAGTTATTTGGGGGTATATTGAGTTAGAATAGTAACATATTTCACTATTCTTCATATCTGAACATCGTAATAAATCATTAGCTGTTTGGTCCCTTTTAGTTGCCTAACTAAAGTCTGCATCTGGTGTTTTTTCCTGAACCAGAGTGTATTTCCCCGGTGTTTCTGACTGTGAGTAACCACGACTTGGGTGTGTGATGCAACAACTACTATATTCATATGTCATAACATGTATATTGCTGGGGACCCAAGAAAGCGCAGTGTTGAGTGAGAAGTTGTTTGTATGAGCGGTTCTCCAGAAAGCTGCACATAGCAACACCACAGGCTAAGCACTGGGCCTGTTCAGAACAGGCATGCTTTGAACAGGCACTGCACGATATCAAAGTGCCTCCTCTTAATGCCGGTTTGAGTTGGAATCAGGCATATTTTGCCAAACACTTACTATAACTACAGCATTAGTACCTTTATACGTTTATGTTGTACTGCACTAATACAGAAGTTGGACAGACATCAATGTGCCAGCACTCATACTGCTGAGTACTGGCCAAATTCAAGCACTGAAAATACACATAGTTGAAAATAAGAGAAAGAACCAAAGTTAAACCTGAGGCCAGTACACCACATTTCAGGCAATCTGTTCATAAGATTTGTGAGATATCCTGCTGACAGGCAAACAAACAAACTACCAGGGGCACAAGAACAGCTTTTGTGGCAGAAGTAATATAATGAGTAAAGCTGGGCTATCAGTGCAGTGGAAACTAGGCTACTGAGAGCGTCTCGTCCCCGAGAGCCAATAACAGCATCAACTCACAGAGTGGTTATTTCCCCCAGAGCGCTATGAGCTGAGCCATGGAAGGGAACACATGAGACACACATTCACTGTAATAATCATCAACTCAGCTTGGTCATTAATATCATCTGCACGTTTATTCATCTGTCAAAAAACACACACAGCCTCAGTATATCAGTATATCAGTCGTTCAGGCATCCATCCAGTCAGTCAGTCAGTCAGCGGTATATTGGCAACATTGATTAGAGGCACTGAAAGTGTGCTGAGGTTTTCACAGAGGGTACACCAGTATATATACTGCCCTGCAGGGGGGTGCTACTAGGGTGTTTTGGGGCCCCTGACAGTAGATGGAGGTGAGGGGTCCTGAAGTGTAAAAGACTGACTCAGTCTGTAGACTAGGATACATGGGCTTTCATGTGAGACAAGCGTCCCCTGTGTTTTGATTGAGTGACAACATTATAAATCTATACAGCTGAAGTGGACAAGCACATTCTATATATGCAGAAAAAACATACAGTTTTAAAGGAATAGTGTGATATTTTGCGACATATTCTATTCTCTTTCTGGCCATGGAGCTGGACTGGAGCCAGGAGGTGATTAGCTTAGCTTAGCATAAAGACTGTAAGCATGGGGGAAACCGCTAGCCTTGCTCTCTCTAAAGTTAAACAATCTGCTACCAGCATGTTTAAATCTTCCTCATTAATCAAATCAAACTATTCATTATTCCAGAAGCTTTACGCTGTATCCCACAGCCTTCTTCTTCGCAAAGTTTTGGCCTCTTTTCTGAGTACTTTAAGTAATTCATGTCCATCTTGGCCAAATACTTGAGCAGGTTGTTGTCACTGCAAGTTTGCCAAATAGCTGCACTACATAACTCCACCGGAAACCACAGAGTACACGAGTGAGACCACGAACGAATGAGATACGTGTTAATTAGTAAGCTTTTAGACCATAGACTGTTTATATTAAGTGGACGTAGTCATCGTGACGTCATTGGTTTGTGGACTACCGTTATGAACAGCAGAGTTCGTCAATTCTTTTGTGTTGCCATCTTGACTTTTTGCAACCGGTGAATGGAAGTTACTATATTTGGAATGCGGATGAGTGACGTAAACTCATGTTTCCAATGTTTACTGAGGTAATAAATCAAGGGAGAAGTAGGGTCATTTTCTCAAAGACTTCCATACAATCGGACATGTTTTTGCAACCAAGGAGTCGTCCTCTGCTGGCCAGTAGAGAGAACCGGAGGTTGCCGCCTGACTTGAGACGTGTTGGTTGGCAGATGTTTTTTGTCATTTCCCCCCGTTTCCAGCCCTCATGCTAAGCTAACCTAATCACCTCCTGGCTTTAGTTCCACACTATTAATCTTAATCAATCTCTAAGTCACGGCAAGAAAATCAGTGTTGCCCATCTGCCCTGGTCTGATCAGTCCAATAGTGCAACACATGGATGAATATGATACACATCCATAACAGCTCCAATTTCTCACCATGTAAACATTAGGATACAAATTGTTCAGAGCAAATAATGACAATGGTAGCAAAGTCTTCACTTGAACTAAACAACATACGGTAGCATACTTTTCTTACAGGTGTCTTTTATATTGAGTGCAAAATCATGATTCTTTCCAATGCCCTTTAGTAGAATCAGCACAGAATACAGACATTTCCAAACATGTAAACCTCGGAAAAAAACCATTCTTGAACAGCATTCTGACTGTGATATTTTCTCTCCATAGTAGAAACATCTCTACGGTTATTAAGTATGACTTAATCATGCACAAAATAAACCAGATACAACTTATACGGTGCAATATGTAACACTTTTCTGTCATTTACAACAAAGTACTGATGTTCAACTGAAGTTATGGTGCTGAAACACATCAGCATTCAGATAACAGCATTGGTTAACAACAATGAAACCAATCATTGTCAGTGTAATATAGTTACCATCTGTTACAGTTATCTAACAAGTAAACACAGTTAGAACAAAGCAAATAGAAACAGTACCCGGATATTTGAACTATTTCAGCATATTACCAGACCTAACAACAACTAAACAGTCTTTCCAGAAGCATTAAAGCAATCTTATCAATTTCAGTGAATACAGAGCAAATAAATGTGCAGATTGCCGAAATATTAACAGTTAATGGCCCTATGGATTAATTTACCAGTGGTTTCTTGATTTTGTTGGCTTTCGACTGCTTAAAACCTTTGTGCAACCAATGAAGACCCTTAAATGCAGAATGGTGTTTAACTGCAGCAATACCAATCCAAAAATAGTTTAAAAGGAGCAGTTTACTGGTGGTTTGGCATGTTTTAGCCCATTAACTACAAATGGTGTTTACTATGTTATTTCAGGCTATTTCATTTATTTTCAATTACTGCCTCTTGGTTTTCTTGAATCAAGTGAAAATACCAATAGATTGACACTTTTTGAGTCGTTCCCTTTAGAAACTCTTAAATTAACAACATTTTAATTGTCATACATTTTTCAGAATTTTATTCTCATGAAAGTGTTCTTGTGGCCTCCTTCTTTGTCCCGTGGAGGGCCAGTGATCTTTTATATCTACAACCCTTGCTGTGATAGTTGTAATGTAGTCAGTTGTTTGTTGTTGTTGTTTTTCTGAAATACTGGGACAACGTCACCTCGGACGTCAGATCGGCTGAATTGGCCTGTTAAGCCAGAGCAGAAATTGACCCTATTGACCCCCCACCTCTCACCCTACAGGGAATAGTGTTTTGTATCCGATTGCCTCCAAGTTTCCATTATGCACAGTGCAATCAGCAAACTATACATGGTAGCTTCATTATTTGCCCAGAAACCAAGCACTGATCTGCTGGAATGATGCCACCTGGCGACAGGATAGGTTAGGATGGGACCAGGGACCTGTGTTGCTCGTCCTACACCTTCCCTTGTTTCCTGTATGCTTTTTCAATATTGTATTTCCAATAATGACAAAAAATAATCTCCAATGGAAATTTTTTTTTTCAACGTGTAGGTTAGGTAGTTTGATTAAAAAAGACTGTAAGAAGGAATATGCAACATGTGAGCACAATAGAAACTAAAAAATAGTTCTTAACAAGCCTAAAAACTTAAGTTTTGACGCAAGGTTTCTCTACAAAACAGGACAGGACAAGATTAACTAATATTGCAAAAACCTGCCTTAAGCTGTGCAAAATTCTGAACAACTTTTAAATTTATCAAAGTACAAAATGTAATCGGCTTGCAGTGACCCTGGGTCTTTTGGGGCCTCTGTGGGTTTGGGGCCCCAGGGCAGTTGCCCGTCTTGTTCAAAGACACAATCTGACTTGGAAAAAATCAAGCTTTGGTTGTCCACACAAAGGCCATAACCTGTGACGAGGTCTCAATTAGATACTTTAGGGTGTCCAGAGCCAGTCCAAATACATGAACGAATGGAAACAAAAAAGGTTTCCAGGCTACTGTCCTAAAGGTTCTTCAGGTGATGGCTGTTAGCAGCTTAATAGTTTCCTATGATCTCATTTCCTGCATTCCTTTGCAGCTTATTATTCCATGCAAGGTGTTCAGTAGCTTCATTGGAGCCTGTCAACCTAATAAAAGGTAATGCTACTTGTTCTTTCATGTAAGACAAAGAGTGTTATTTCTAGGAGGAGGAGGATTGCTAATAACAGACTGTAACTCAGTCTAATATGAAGAACTCCTCGACTAGCTGTATCTCACCCACAGCTTTCATTATAGCTCTGCTTTCGTCAGCTCCTTAGTTACTTTTTTATTAAACCATACACAGTGGGCTAATAAAACAGCCAGGCATTTAGTTGTCTATGTTCTGTTTGTCTTTCACTCTCTCTCATGTGTTTAAATCCCTAAACACCACAGTACTTTGTCCTCACAGTGCTTTTCTCCTGAGTTTCCTCATGTCTGTGCTCTAGAGACAAATAAAATATGTGAACAGCTGCCTCTCCCCACAGCTAACTAAAGTAGGGTGCTGCTTTTATTTCACTTTATACCACGTCAGATTACGTGACCCAACATGTCCTTTGACTGATTAAATTATTTAAGAGTGTGTGTGTGTGTGTGTGTGCACACTGCTGTTCTGCAGGAAAAGGTGGAAAACCAAATTTAAAGTGAGGCAGGAAGCTTTTTCTTCTCCTCTGAACTACAGATCTCCATCCGTGTATACGAGGTGAACCATGTTGAGATCTGAAAATCTAGATGGAAAATCCTTTCAACTGCTACATAAAATGACTTGAGGCATGAATAAAATATTTGCTTTTCTATTTAAAGGATTAAAGCCACACAAATCTATAAATACGTATTTAAAAGACAAGAGTTAGTTGTTTCAAACAACAAAGGTTTAGATTTTATGACCTTGTCATTGTCTTCTTTAGTCATTTAGTCAAGTATGACAGTATTAGTCCAAATGCCTTGTGACTGCACGGTATTCAGCTCAGTCGCACTGAACTGGAACAGATAATCAAATGAACAGAAACAGAAAATCTAATTTGATTCGGATTACGTAACTGATCTTTTCAGGATGGGCTTAACACTGAAAAACAAAACAAAAACGAAAAAAGATCTGTCTACAAATCCAGACAAGAACCACGTCACTCCTCTGCAGCCGCTTAACACTGCAGTAAAACCTGGTTATGTGTCCTCTGGGAATCAAGATTGATTGTGAGAATTAAACGATGTGTCTTACAACCACAAACTTCCATAAACTCTGCACACGTTCATTTGCAATTTTCCAACTAATTAAAAGTTTGGAGTTAAATGCTTTTGGCTTGCACGCGTCACTTTGAGTTCCCATTGTGTTTGCACATTTCCTCCCATCACAGTGCCAGTTTGGGTGTGTTGTGAAGACAAAGATTAAGGCTGTGCCCTCCTGCTTCTAAAGAAGCCTCAGAGACAGCCTCTGGCAATGTGGTCCTCCAGCACAGTCAAATGATGAGACTAGCAGCTTTTAACTAGACGGATGGTACCAGAGTTACTTCACCAGTGAAAAAGGGCATCGCCCGAAGCGGTATAGAGGGCCTACAGTAAAATCCACACACAAACATACAGTGCTGATGGGTAGACATTCAGACAGTGCACAGTTTGTACAAGATTCCTGATAATTATTAAATAGATTGAGTATTTACAATATACGCCAGGCTAACATTAACCAAAGAATCAATTGTATTCATGTATATTATCCTATATTTACATCTATAATTAAGTTTGAGAATATTTACACAATATTTATGTGGATTTATCACAAGAAAAGAGTTGACACACAATCTAGAAAAACCCAATCAATACTGCAGAATATTTTCCACTATTATGTCAAAATGGCTAGCCAAAGTTTACTCTTTAGCTTAATTCTCACTAAAGGCACAAACAAGGCTAGCCCAGGGTGTAGCCTTCAGCCTGATACACACCAAACAGATTCATGTAACACTGTTTCTACCAGATGATGTTGTTCGTTGTGCTTTGTCTTTTTTGAAATTAGCGAATAGTGCTTTGGATTTTATTACCTGTGTAAGGTTTGAAAGATGTTGAATTTGTGGCTCAGTGGTCACTACAGTAAGTGGCCCTGAAGTCCCTCCTGTAAAAAAAATACCTGTAGGGGCTCATTCACACTCATGAATTGAAACAAGTCTCAAACTTTGTTCTCAGTGATGATGATTGTTTTCCCAAGGATGAGACTTGTTCCGACCCCAAGTGTTTGCCTCTATTTTTTCTTTTACTTCAACCAGTTCCTCTCTATTTTTCACATTTTGCGTTCTCTTTCAATGCGTGAATCTTCTGTATGTCCTAGTCTTTCCTAATGGTTCCCATGTTGGCTCTCTGTGCAGCCACTAGTCCTCTCCCTGTAGCCTGAACAAGCTCAAGATTTACATGCAAGTCATTTGCATTTACCTGTATCCAGTGTCAAAAAGTCCTTACTTCTCCCAAATTCCTGTTCTCTGTATTCACGTTGCAGCTTGCTTCGATATTCAGACTGAATTTCAAGAGCAATACCCAGATGAAATAAATCCATCAAATCCAATTATAGCTTCATATGGTAGAGCATTATGTCAAATATGAGGATTTAAATGTTTAAGCGTGTATCAAATGAATTGCAACAAGATCTTGAGGCCATTTGGGCTAATCCCTTCACTAAATATGCCCTTCAACCACAGGCTAGTATTTGATTTCCTGCGCTTTGGTCTTTGTCTCTCCACCTATTCTGTCCCACTGTAATCTCTTTCTTCTCTCTCCCCTCCCTCCCCTCTTGTTTCTCTTAGCTGTAGCCGAGGTTCTCCATCTCATGGCGGTATCTTAACTCTGACACTTTTGCCTTGTGCTGCTTGCTCTCCAGATGCTGCCTGAAGTCTGTCTCCTGCTCGGCTCCGCAGTTGCACATGGAGCAGTAGAACTGTCCGCTGGGAGTCACACACATGGCCAAGTCCCTGGGGATGCGCTGCCTCGGTCTGGGGTTGTAGTACGGCCCTGGTGGGAGAAAGACAGGAGAGACGACGCACAGGACAGAAGAAGTTAGTCGTAGCTACACATTCACCATGAAGGATGCATTAAGAGTGCTTTAATTAATTCATTAACTGAATGAAAAATGAATACGACTTGCCCAAAGTCTAGGGTCTTAGAAGTGCTTGTTTAATGGGGTTAGCAGTCCCCATCCCAAAGATAAGAAGTTTAAAATCATACAAAACCTGTCAGCCAGTCAGTCAGTCCACCACTTTGGTCCGGACTGAAATGCTCAACAACTGTCGGATTGATTGCCATTCAATTTGAAACAGATACCCACAATGCCCAGAGGATGACTCCACATGACTGCTGTTTCCTTGACGTTTCCTTAAGCATCGCCATGAGGTTCAAATGTGGTTTTGATTAATCTATTGGTGGTTTAACCTGCAGTAACTCTGTGTTCCCTTAACTTTTCCTCTGGCGACCATCAGGTCGGAATATGGAGCCTAATTTATTTTGAAATACCAGCAAAACTATTGACTTTCCCATCAGCCTCAGCTTTGCTTTTAGTGCTAATTAGCTAATTTTAGAAACATACGAACATACTTAATTACATAACATTATACCTGCTTCACATCAGGATGTTAACATTGTCATTGTGAGCATTCTGATGTTACCACCGCGATGGTGGGGTTCAGACACAAATATACAGCCCGAGCTGTACATCCTGTAGACTCTTAGTCATGCTGCTTTATAAATTACAAAATGAATTGGTTATTAAAATGTATTGATCCACTAATTGTTAGTACAAATTAGATGTTTTCCATCTTCAAATCTTAGGCTGGGGACATGATTTTGAGAATAAACCAGCATCTCACACTTAATTATAACCTGATATATCACTGATGTGTGTGCTAAAGATACAGACGTCAAATGGGATTACAACTAGGTTGATCATTGGAAAAAGAGTATCGCCTGTTTGTGTGTGTGTGTGTGTGTGTGTGTGTGTGTGTGTGTGTGTGTGTGTTACACAGCAAAAAAATTAGAAGGAGAGAGAGATAAAAAAAATAGAAAACAGCGAGAAGGCAAGAAGGCAACTGCAGGAGAGAGTGTAGCTATTTTGGGATTTGCCCATCAAGAAAACTGATTAAATCAGCAGAACGTGTGTGCTGCATGTGTGTGTGTGTGTGTGTGTGTCTGTGTGTAAGTAGGTGTGTGTGTGTGCATGTGAGAGAGAGAGAAAGAGAATGGATGAGAAAGAGAGTGAGTTAGGAAGGTTGGTTCTACTTTATGATTTTTGAGCTGAGGTGCTACTGTTTGTGTCTGACGACGGCAAGAAAGAGGTTGTATGACATCAGCAGAAAGTCTGACGCCATCTATTATCTGTTTTTACACACACAAACACACACATTCACACAATGTGTGTTTGTTTAAGGTCAGATGTAATATTTTTTGTCGCTAAAAGGGGTGAGTTCAGCTGCTAACAGTAGCTCCTTAGTACTGTATAGCTCATATGGGATTATTCGTTGTTGCACCACACAAATGTAGCCACTGTTGAGTTAATGTGTTGCACTGACACATACAGATCATATTGTAGCTTATTTGTATTTAATGACAGTTTAACATTACCAGTTAAAAATGAAGCAGACATTTGCATCTAGGTCCATGTCAGTGAGTGTCTGTTTTCAAGCCTCTTTTTTTAATTCATTGTTAATATTTTACCTGGCATGGAAGTAGGTCGCTGTGGACTGCGGCGGTTTTTCACCAGTCTGTATTCACTGCCATCTTTCCTGTTTCTTCTTGGGGCTGCCTCATTGCTGCCCTCCCTGAAACAGGCAGAGCCGGAGTCAAAATCACTTCAGTTTGGATCAAAAGGTGAGTAAGACACTCTATTTGTTTAGCTTGGCTGATTTGGTAATTAACAAAGCCAAAACCAAATTTGTATTTAAGTTTGGGGTAACTGGGTAACTTAACCTGGGTAACTTGAATCTCGAGACAACTACTTTATACCTTTTTGGATCATTCAGATTTACATTAATGAACAGGACTAAAGCCAAAAAATAACTTTATTATTTAATTACATATATTTTTCTGAGCTGCTTTTACTTCAGTTGTTGCTTCCAGGGGATTTGCAAGACAAATGCTAAAACAATACATAAATAAGGACGAGACCTCTGTATGCTGCAAAAGGTTTCTATCCTTAAACCTACATGTTGTTGGAGTTCTGTTGGGCCTCAGCGAGCCGTAGTTTCTTGGCGTGGTTCTTGCCCTGGTAGTGGGCCTGTGCAACTGCCAGTGAACTGAAGGAGGCGTCGCACAGCTTACAATAGTCATTCTCTGTGGCCAAGATGACCCGGGTCGCCCCCTTATACTGCGCCTGAAGACACAGGACAAAGCAGTGCAGTGTAGATGGTGAGAGGAGTAAACAGTGTGAAAGAGAAGAAATACATTTTTGGGTGGGGTGGGAGGAAGAGAAGAATTTCTTGCACAGCTTCTTAAAACTGTAAAATATACAATGATGAAAGATGTAAAATCATGATATAAATCACAGGCATGTCAATAATCATGTTGTTAGTTAATGAGGATAAGATAAGAAGATGAAAACACTTGCAAGTTATTTCTTTTCCTTTTCTTTTTTCTAAGGCTTATTAGGTAACTTTCAGTCATGCAAATAGAATTGCAGGTACAAATACAATAAAACTGTTATTTGCTTTTATGTTAATTATTGCTTTCGTTCAAAGTGAACAACAATGACAGGAACATGCAGAGTAGTAATGCTTCAACAACATGGAACCTTGCTTAAACCTGCAATAACTGATCTATTTTTGGCCACTTGGGGGCAGTGGACACAAGTTGGGGACACAACATTCACATGTCATCATCACCTTTGAAGTTGATATGGCAAACATTGGCTAATTTACACATTCAGCAGTTACGGAGAAACATTATCATACATTTAGAGTTGTGTTTCTGGCTGTCTGAGGTAAGTCCACATTAACTCTCCTTTTAGCTCTGTTTTTGGTCTGCACCAACTCCTGAGGCTCTTTAGGTGCTAAATACGCCAATATGTTCACCAGCTAGTCTCTAACTTTGTCTGCCTGCTGCTTGGTGATGAGCACTGCTGCCTGCAATGGATAAAAACTACACTAAGTGAGCTGAAACTCACTATAAAGTTCTGTAAAGCCGAGCGGAGCTGCAGATTCAGATGATGAATCTCTGTAGGTTCATCCCTACAAGGGACCTCTTTCACATTGTCATTGTTGTTTCATTGTCATCTGATACACAAAGATATTGATTGATTTAAGTCTAAGAAAATGTAACATTAGAACAAAAATGTATGACATAATAATTTAATTTAACTAGTAAATTGTTCAGTGTTGAGCGGATGATGTGAGATTTCACTGAGTGGAGCAGAGTGACTGCAAGTTATTACCGCCTCCTCAGAGGGAAACTACCTCTCTCCACAGACTAGCCCCTTCAGCAGCAGTACGCCCACTTCCTCAACTAAAACGGTAACATTTATGTAGGTTGGTGCCGCGTTGCTCAGTTTGTATCTGACCTGCCTGCCTGCGTCACTGTCGTTTGATCCTGAGCTGAGGGATGTCTGGCCAGTCGCCTCGAGGACTTCTGGGATCCTGATGGCTGGAGGCTGTTGACTGCCAGCGTAGAAATTTCTTAGCTTTTTACTGTGGTTCTTCCCCTAGACAGACAAATCAGGAGAATTTTGTGTTTATGTATGTATCTTAATATTTTACATGTTTTGGACATGTGCTTTTCAACTGACCTGGTAGTGAGCCTGTGCCTGCTGAGCAGAGTTGAGGGTAACGTTGCAGAGTTTACAGTACAGTGGTTTACACAGTTCCCCCAGCCCCGGAGAGTCTTCCTGCTCCTCCATCCCCAGCAGAGAGCCCTCATCCTGCGGCTGCTCACTGGCTGGGGCTGCCTGTCCCGGGAGAGAACCGGGGATGAGGCAGGACATCGGGGCTGGGATGAGGGTCGGTCTTGGGATCATTGGGGACAGGTGTGAAGGGTCTGGGCCCGGAGCAGGAGGGGAGGACATGGGGCCGGGCGGGAGGGGGAATCGGCCGACTCCAGGTGGGGGTACCAGTGATTGTGCAGGGTTCAGAGGTGGAGGCCCAAACGGTTGTATGAGGTCCATGGTGGGAGGCACTATTGCTTGTGTGTGATCTACAGGTGGGGGACCCAAGGTGTGTGCCATTGGTGGAGGACCCAGTCGCTGACCTGGGGCCATCGAAGGGGGTCCTAAGCTGTGTGGGAGAGTAATGGGAGGATGTCTTAACGTGTGAGTAGCAGGCATATGAAGAGGGCCTAGTGTCTGGGTTGAAACCATTATCGGGGGTCCAATTGCCTGAGCAGGGGCAAGGGGTGGTGGGCCGAGAGTCTGCGTAGGCGCCATTGGCGGAGGTCCCAGCTGGTGCAGAGAGTCCATGTGGTGGAAAGGCTGCTGGGGATGGCTGAAGAGACTCAGAGGATGCTTCAACATGGTCACTGGACCTGTGGACAACAGAGGCATTTACATTACGTTTAGACATGGGCAGATATTACAAATCAAAGAGATTTCTTACAAGGAAATTCAGTAACCTTGATGAGGACGGCAATGTTGTATTGGCATGCGTACTCCTATTTTCAAGAAAACTAGAAAGCATTTCCGAAAGTTCATGCAATAATAGAACATATTTTGAAGTTTTTAGCCATCCCAGGTTTGGTTGGCTCGACTGCCACTTTGGTCCTGATTGAAATATCTTAACAACTATTGGATGGATTGTCATGAGATTTTGTATTTTTCCTAATCCTAATGTCTAATCTGGTGCCCCCAGCACATCAAAATGATAATTTATCCAGTTAAATATCTCAATAGCTGCCACAGAATTGGGCAGACATTCATGGTTCCCATGGATAATGTATTTGAATATCTCTGGTGATCCCCTGGCTTTTCCTCTGGCACCACCAACAGGTTGAAATTTGTGCTTTTGAGTAAAATGTCTAAACAAATATTGGATGGATTACAATGAATTTTGGTTCAGACATTCAAGTTCTCCTCATGATGAATTGTAGTATTTGTTTCAGCATCAACCTTTCATCTATGACCGTTTATGGACAAATACCTGCAAAACTAAAGACGATCTGTTTTATATTTGGCACCAAACAGACACTGAGCCCACATTGCATATCTTTACACTAAATTTCATTGAAATCTGTAAATATGTTTTGACTGACTAATAGACTAAAACAGATATAACATAAAGAAAATATCACTTCCTGGCAATGATAAATATTTGCTTTGCATTGGATTAGACTGCTAGGTGGATATCGCTTATTGACAGATCATCAAAAGAACATTGAGATGGAACTTGGCGGCGAAATGTAATAACCGATGTACAGTGACATTAAGAGAAGGAACATCTTTATTTCTCTGAGCCCTGAGGCAGGAGAGATGTAAAGAGATGGGAGAATGGAAACACATTCTCGGACAGAGGAGCTTCACACTCCAGTGGGCATCAGAAAGATTAGGCTGAGCCTGCAGCGCCTGCAGTCATGCATACGGGACATTACATACACATTCCTGTGCACACACACAAACAGAGACAGTGGCAATAAAAAATCCACAAGCTTCTCTGATCAGAAGAGATCTCAGCCTGATGTGGTGTGTGTGTGTGTGTGTGTGTGTGTGTGTGTGTGTGTGTGTGTGTGTGTGTGTGTGTGTGTGTGTAGTAAGCATGAGGGTGTACGTATAAAGAAAACAAGCAACAGAGAGCATTATATTAGGGAAAGCAATGGGCTGATTTGTATGTGTGTTCATTTGTGCCGCTCTATTGCTCCATTTTCTGTGTGTGTGTGTGTATGTGTGTGTGTATAGCCACATATATTGTCAGGTCAGTAATAGGCCAACAGCTGTGTCAAAACTTACTGTGCTGGAAGGTTTTATCTGGGATCCAATTGGACACTCAATGGCAGTGATTCATAGACTCAAAATAACATCCCGAGGTGTTTGTGTTTCCGACCGCTGTTCGCTAGTCAAGTCTGTCCGTCCAGTCAGTCTGGCTGCCTGTCTGTCACCTGGCCTGCCTGACCTCAGGAGAAAGGTATGCTGGACAAGACACTGACCTTGCTAAGGTCCTGTCAACTGAGAGATTCTGTCAGGCTGGATGAGTTGCCTGCACATTAATAAAGTAATATTATGCAGCCGTTGCATATACTGTAAATAAAATCAGTTTCACTACTTATTGGCATTGTGAGTGTTGTTTTGTAATATCATCCTTATTAAAGCTTTTACATTTGCTGTTTTTGGGGAGCTTTTCACAAGGAGACATTCTTTGGCATCCGGCAGAAGCAAACAGCGATTTATTTGTGATAAACATCAAAAGAAGTTTGAATTGGCCGTTGTGAGTGGACAGTCTAAGAAAAGCATCTCTAACTTTAAGCTTCATTAACAGAAACGTCAAAGAGAAAGAAGTCTCAGACACACTTAAAGTGCATTGCAGAAACATCCTTTAAATGGACATACTATAGTCATTAAAAGGTTAAAAGAGGGCCCAAAAGGTATTACATTAGGACAAGTTTTGAGAATTTTGGGCTTCAAATATGCATACATATTCACAACATTCATTGAATGAGACCACCATGTTGTTGAATTAGACACCTCCTCAATGCGCAACAATCACTATTATCACCAGCCGGAACCAGATCCACCAATCAACTTCCACATACAGCACATTATCAATCTAATCAGAAGAAATCTCATGACAACCCTTCAACCCTGATTGAGACCGCCTGCACAGCAGTCCTCAGAAACCTCACCGCAGCAGCAATTATGAGCACAAAGAGCGTCTGAACCTTTTTGCTTGATATCATCCATTAAGCAGTCAGGAGTACGCATTGTGCTACTACAAAAGAGATGACTAACATAACATGACTAACATGCATTTACTGCACATCACTTAAGGTAAGCTTGAAGATGTTGCTGTCAACTGTGTTCCCCAAACTGCCTCCCCACGTCCTAAACTCTTGCTGATGTTACCTTGTGTAAAACTACTTTGCATCATGATTTCATGTAGCGATGTGCTTGAAAACAAAGCAGGGCTGTGTTACCTTTCCATAGTTTTAAACTAGGTAAGCCAAGGTCAGTTTTGTCCCAGACTCAGATTCAGGCCCACAAAGTGCATTCTACAGAGCTGTAGCACGTATGCATGTGCACAGCAGTGGACCTTGCTGCAAAGTCGAAGACAAAAAATGAACGAATTTTTGGGCAGGACACAATCAACTTTGCAAGTCAAAATCAGGCGTCTGTAATGTTGCTCTGAAGCAGAAGGCAGCAAGTGATCAGTAGGTTGACAACACATCATATTTGTGGAGAGATATTGTTCTCATAGTCTCAAAAGAATCAGCCAGAGTTGGAAAAAAAGTGAACTGCCTCAGAAGTTATTTATTAGTTCATCACTTGTCAGATATTGGTGTTTAGTCAGATTGACTAAACATTTCTTGGTTTTAGAACCACGCCACAAAAATAACTCCTGCCTGTCCTGGAATCTGTTAATATCATGGCCTCCATCGAGAATCTCTAAATAGGCCAAGTCTTTATTTTCTCTAGAGTTTTCTCTCGCTGTACTGTCTTGTGTCACATCAATTATGGAGCAATGAGAAGCACATGCCTCCTGCACTTATTCCATCTGCTTCACTGGGCCCCAGACAACCGCAGAAAGCAGCAACATGCATCTTACTGTACTTTGCAATTTACTTGCTGTACCTTTACAATAAAGCCGACTTTTGTCTTTCATAATAATTTTAATTGAAGTGAGTGGTATACTCATGTAAAGACTCTGAGCACCAGTCACCTATAGTCACCTAAATACTGACAAAAGGCCTATCACAAGTTACCAGAGGCCAACATGTTTATTTTGGCTGAAAATAAGTTAGAAAATCCAGTGGTATTCAATTGGTAATGATATAAAACAGAGAAAGGCAACCACATCCTCAGATTTGATTAATTAAGTCCAGAAAATGTTTGGTACTTTTACATGACGTACGTATTTGATAGTTTACCAAATTTGTCACAAAAAAAAGTCCACCTTAATCATATGTTTCGGCACTATATACATTTGACAATGACTTCCACTAACTTCAATCTGAGCCTTTATGCAGTCTATGCAATGATGATGGTAGTTTAATGTCGGATATTGGATGGATTGATCAGTCTCATGCTGTAAATCTGGATCATCTGTGTGGCTACATGACCAGTATGACACATGCTGGCCTCAAGTCCTTAAAAAAAAAAACTACAGGAACGCCTGTGTTATCACCGACTGTGCAGGTGTAGTGAAGGAACTCTCGCTGTGTAATTGCCACATGTCACCATCATCATCATCCGTGCAGATCAAGCAATGCAGTGAAGGATCAGGAGCGATTCAGTCTCTACTCTATTTATATACCTGCTCTGACAACCACTTGATTGACTGCCATACCTCGAGAGATGAAAGTGAACATTGCACTGAGGCTATTCACTGTTTCAAATTACAGTCAGACATCAGCACAAACCTGGAGTCTCTCTTACAGTACCAGAGATCACTCGAGTATCTCGACAACCTCAGATTTTGCATCGCAGCATTAATAATGCTCTATAAGCTAAACAGAATGATGGCTGGTGCGACCCTCTACATGACATTATGATGATGACAGCATCACCAGGGCAGCCGGTTTCAACATCCACCTTCCTCATCTGGAAATGTCTCTGTTTAGATTTTCTCCATCCCAGCACATTAGCGCAAAAGACTGCTGACAGTCAGAGGGGAGATCCTGTATAGGCAAGCCTCTCCTTACCTGGCAAACGGGCAAGGTAATGGCTGCTGTCACCGTAGCTGACAGGCGGCGAAGTGTAATTTCTGCAGTAATCCGCACTCTGGTAGTACGCTGCATCCCCGTTCTTCAGCTGCAGCGCCATCATCGCAGTCACATCCCTTTGCCAACTTCTTCTCTCCAAAAAAACGGGCGACCAAGCCTGGCAGTCTCTACCACACGCTCAGACACAGGCTCACACCGGAGGGGTCACTCAAAGAGGAGAGCGAAATACAGAAAGCGCCAGGCAGCAACAATGGATGTTAAATGCACAGCATGCAAACACGGTGCGTTTACCCCTTTTCGTTAAACGTCGACAAAGATGTTTTGAGATTTTTAAAGACAAAGACCCTGCCGAGGATCTTCCAGCGCCCCCCCACCCCCTCTTTTTTGGTACAGTCCATTTCCGATGGCACCGCTGCTGATTTGCATGGGTGGCAATCATGACACATTGTATAAATATGTTACACCTCCGTGGTGCACCCTGATCACCCGTGGTTGTCTATTTATGAGTATCAAATCTGCAGGGGAAAAAATCCGGGGTGGTGTTACTACAGTTGTCAAGAAGAAATTTAACCTGGGGAAATGGGATAACGAATTGAAAACTACATGCAATAAGTAACAATAAGTATTCTTATTATTAGACAGTAAGAATAACAACAACAACAATGATATAAGTGTTTATTGTTATTATTCGTATTATTCGTATTGTTGTTAGCAGTATTACTAACTTATTTGATCGTATTATTGCCTACTACACTATTATTACTTTTTTGTAATATTTGCTGTCACTATTATTACTGTGAGCAATAAGACCATAATATGCGGTTGAAAGCTCCACAGAAAAAAGCTAGTGTGTTGGCTTTGAGTTAAGATGTTCTTTCTCACCTACATATGTATACATGTTAATGTATTGTTATTATTATAGTGTGTGTATGTTTACATTTTCCCTATCTGGATATACTGTATATAACTGCTATATATGTTCATATATATTTATATGTTTGTTATGTTTAGGCCGTTATTGTTATTATATTATTCATAATATGTATAGTACATACAGCAGTATGATTTAGAAGTCACTGCACTACCCCAACTAAGCATGCAGGGTTTAAATGTCATTTTTTATTTCATTTTTATTTATCTCATTTAAATTGTCATATTTATCTTTCCATAACTCTATAGCCTGTCTTTGCGCTGCTAAAAATGGTAAAATCCCCCCGCCCCCTGGGGATCAATGTCTTATCTTATCTTATCTTATCTTATCAAATTGTGGGCTGCTGTGCGAGAACAATTAGATGTCACGCCCACTCACACAGGATCACTCTTTGGTATCATTTTGTCTGTGTACTGGGGTGATAGGATAGTGGGATCCTGTTGTAACTTCTGAGTTTAAAAATTAAAAAAATGTTTATGGTTTGAATGATAACTGAGGTGACATGTTTTATCACTGATACATCACACCCAGCTTCTCTGTGTATACGAGAGTGTTTGTGTGTGAGAGGACGGGAGGAGGGCCCCGGACACAGCGTGGCTGCAGTTCCGCAGCAAGACAACTCGTCCAGTGAGTCGACCAGCAGTTCAGCTGCTCACACCATCCTCATCCTGAGCCCGTCTGACTGGACACTTTGGACTTATATGTATGCAACTGTACGCGTTACCAACCCACAGCGCGAGAGGATTCATTGTCGGTGTGGAGTAACGGTTAACTGTCACGTGAAGCTGACACAGAGGCTGACAGACAGGAAGATAACAGCCTGCTTTACCCGGCGCCGGGGAGCCACCAACCCGGCCGGAGGGGACCGATGGGGCTGGCTGGATGAAATGCTAGCTAACTAGCATTAGCCTCTCAGACCAGCATCCTCACCACTGACGCCAACTCAACAGGGTGAGCTACCAATGCTACAGTCACATTTGTAACCTTCAATAGACAAACGGTTTAGTTTAATGCTTAGAATATATTTACCAACAAGATGATGACAGGCTCAGCGTAAGCGGTTAGCTAACGTTAATAAATAAGAGAGCTAGCTAACGTTAACCATTTACAAACTGGTGTGCGTTCATTTAGTCGGAAGAGTTGTGGTAAGCCGACATGTATAGAGTAAACTAATGTAATTCTTATGCTATATATATATATATCGTTATACATATTCATATCATCGGTGCTGTCACCTGTGAGCTGTCATCCACAAACACACAATCTTAGCCAGCCTGCTACTAGCAAGTGTGACTCCCCTGTAGGTGCAGAGGATGTGTGTGTGATGTTGTTTGTGTTTTTGTTTCCTCTACTCCAAACACATGCTTCTGTGACAGCGTGAAGATGGACTGAAACATGAAAGGTGGAACTGTCCCATCATCGACATAGGAGGGCTTCTCTCTTAGGTATGCTGATCAAATTCCTCTCTTCTGTTGACAGTCCAGCAAAAAGGCATTTTATATCTAACAGTTGGTGCTTACTTCTTTCTTGTAGCCGACAGTTGAAACTGCAAAGCTAATTTAATAGACACCATGAAATTGAAAATCGAGAATGTGTTCATATGTTGATCGTGTTTTCTAAACCCTCTTATAACTACGGATACATGATGTGTTGCAGAGACTGAGCATAGGTTTGATCTTCACAACCAGCCGCTGCTAGTCTACACAACTAGCTAATGCTATTTGTGTTTCAGTATTCAAAGCAAGCTTGTGTCTCTCGGCCAATGTTTCCCCATTCCCCACATCCTGTGTTGTGAGGAAACTTCCTCTTTTGTCCTAAAGTGCTTAGCTGCATCCTGATCAGGGTCGCAGATCTCAGAACTGCTCAATGGGTTGTTTGTTTTAACTCAGTGTTTTCCGTTGTAACTTGTTTTTGTATGTTACCCTTCTTTGTATGAAGTTTGCTGTTTTCCTTTTATGGTTATCACTTTCATGCATCTTTGTGTCAGTCACAACTTCAAACTTAAACTCGGTGGACACTTTTTCTGTCAGTTAAAGGATCTATGTCTAAATTGCAGCTCGTACATCATGTAGCCATCCACCCATCCAGCCCCTAGATGCTTAGCCTGTTACCTTTTGTATTTGCAACAGCAAAAGTAGAGCAGCCCAGGCAGCCTTCTCCTTAGCAGCCTCCACCATCTGATAGTCAGACTAAATTACCTTTTTTTTTTGTAATTCGATCAAGAAAATATGCAGAATTCAGAGTTTTTATTTCTGTGTGTCCCCCTTCAGACAACCAGATGTTTAGATTGTTGCTATTTTTGGAGCCATTGTTCTGGCTCTGGCACAAGAAGTTGATCTTAATCACGGCTACAAAGCACCGATAGACATGGTTGCTTTTCCAACCAGGACAATAGCACAACACCATACCTACTTTAATTACTGTAAAACTGTGAGATGTGGGTGGTGATTCAGAAGCTAATGTGCTCCAAAGCCAGCAAATATATTTAAACCTACTGGTATACCATTTATCAGAATCAGAACCGTTGCCATTGTATGTTGAACATACAAGGAATTTGACATGACGGGAGGTGCATAACATTTAACAATCAACAACAATCAGTGCAAGTAGAAACATATTAAAATTTACAGAGAGATATAAAATAAGGTGAAATATAAAATAAAATGAAATATAAAATAAAATGAAATATAAAATAAAGTGAAATATAAAATAAAGTGCACAAACGAACAGATAACAGGACTATAAACAAGTGAGATGTAAGTGTAGTGTAAAAGTGTCGAGTGTAATAGAGGGGATGCAGGGGAGTGACCGGTAGGAATTTGTCCTGGGGATGACAGAGTCAGTGGGGGTCCCGGGGGCTCTGTTAATGAGCCCGACTGCGGATGGGAAGAAGCTGTTCATGTGGCGTGAGGTCTTGGTCCTGATGGACCTCAGCCTCCTGCCAGATGGGAGGGGCACGAACAGTTTTTGTCCAGGGTGAGAGGGGTCAGCTACAATCTTATACGCCCTATGGTGCCCTCTCAGTTAAATCAAACCCCCAAAGCATTTTCAATGTCTGGTGCATGAGGGCATCTTGCCAGGTGCCTTTACCCTTGCATCTGATCTGGGACCCGGGGGCTATGTTGTTTGGTGAACTAGACTCATAGATTATGAAAGTAATATTGTAAAATGAGACAAGATATCATGTGGGATTTTGATTATTTAATTGATAGATCTCAGTTGTAGTTCTTAGGCGATTCACTTCCCTTAACTTATTTGAGTCCTCTAGCTGTGTGAAATGAAAAGTAAAGGTTCCTACCTGCTTGGCCACTATATCCTTATGCCATTTGCACATTTTTATTTTCTCACTGAAAGTGCCAACCAACCCTTGTTGAAAAGGTCAAATATTGTTGAAATGCACCAGTAGTTTCTTAATCCGTATTGGTTAAGTAGTGCTAGAAGTGTAGTTTATTGATTCAGTAATCAGTTATGAGTTCTTTAAGGATTTCAATTTGTTATCTTCAGTGTAGTTTGCCTTTTAACATTCCTATATAAGTGCATTGATAATGTTGTAATAGGGACCTAGTGAACGTGAGGAAACACAAGAAAGTACATGCCAGTACAGGGCTGTTTTCAGGGTGTGTGTTTTGTCTTCTCGATTATTAGAAGTGACTATTTTTGCTCAAAATATCTTGTTGTCCTTCAGATGTAAAGCTAATATAGTGTAGACAGCTAATATAATTCAGACAGAGTATAGCTACCACAATTGCAAGAACTATGCTCAAGAAGAAGGGCAACGAAACATTAATGTTGTGAACGAAATGGATATTGGTCTGATGAATGATGATTTTAATAACTAATGGTTTTCTTCGCACCCTGATTTCTGAGAGTTGTTTATGGCCATAAATTGGCTTAAGATTAGTGGTTTTCTAAGAGCCCTGCCCACACAAACACATACTTTCCCATCACTGTGTCACAATCTGTTGCCGTTGAGTCACTGTGTTGTTTTTGTTGGACATAAGCAGACTGTCTAAAATTCTTGTGTCAATGAAGTCCCAGGAGACCCAGCTATTTCCCAGTACTCCGTGAAAGAGAATTGAATGAGGTAATGTTGACTGGTGGAAATAAAGCTACAAGCTAGGAAGCACTTTGACTTATCGTGGATCATTTTTCTTTGTGAGAAATTGTGTTCACAAATTAAACTACAGACCTTCTTGAGATGGGATTACCCCAAGTGGGGGAGAGCAATGGCCCCGCCCCCACTTCCTACCCACCTAATTATGGCACCCTTGCTTGGACCACAACCATCTTCACACTCAGCCTTCGTATTGATCTCAACTACACACCTGTTAAGTTTTGTGACTGCGTCTTGGGCGGTTGCGATCCGTCGCGGTGACAAAATCTGTCCACAGACCGATAGATAAACAGTCACACACAGAAAACAATACCATGGTCGCTGTCACGGCGGGTACTTAATGTATCTTTGATAATCAATGGAGGTTTAGGGAAAAAGCCAGTATCGAGTAAAGATATTGGACTGTACTCTGTGACATTTCATAAATCATTTGCTAGGTGTGCATCACTTAGTGTAAATGTCAAATTAATGGCAGAATAAAAGAGTAATGTACCAAAAAACAAAAAAAATGTTAAATAGTATTTTTGGGCTTTTATTACATTTATTAGATATACAGCTGAAGATTGAAATAAAAAGGGGTAGATAGAGGGGCCGAAATGCAGCAAAGGGCCCACGTTTTGAACCTCTGACTATCAGAAAGACCTTTTGCCTCAAACATGGTTCCATTTTTATCCATTCACTTTTGGATAAACAGTATGTTTTTGGTTGATCTGAATGGGTCTGTCTGATATCTGACCTGGTTTTCCTTTGCAGATAATCGACCGAATTTGCCATTTCGTTACACTTTGATTCTTTTTTTGGACAGCTAAAAAAAACCTCAACCCAGTCTACGCCTCTCTACCCTTGACCGACCAGAGTTAAATGCTGGTCTAACTGGCTTTGGTATGAAAAGATGAGCTCATATCTCTTTAATAACTAGAGGACTTCTATAATCCTATTGTTTGTATTGGTGTGGATGTGTTGTAGCGGTAATACCTTTTCTTATAAGTGAATTCTTAAACGTGATAAGAATTAAATTTGATATTGATTCTGCTTATAAATGGACTAGAGATTTTACAAGTTGATGCTCTTTATATAGTGGAGCAGACACTGGGCAGCAGATTGGAACAAGCTATAGGACTTTACCCCCCCCCAACCTAATACTAACTTCATCTTCACATGAGATTGTTGAACCAAACAGACTTTAAGTTAAAAATATCTTTCAAGAGACCACTGGGAAACTATTGGTCTGTCTCTACCTTCAGTTCAATCAGGAGAGACTTGATTAGAATTTAACAATGATTTATTATACATGCATAACATATGAATAGTGCAAAGTCTTTGGCGATTGGACTCCATCCTGAAGTAATATCACGAGGGTAGGGATGCTGAGGTCCGATAAGGCCTAACCCCCCCTGGAGTCCAGACACTGGTGGTGATGGTGATGAAAGGAGTCGCTGCAATCCGATGATGAATGAGGAGCATGACTGTGATGCTGACTGGAGGTGACTGGGGTGGAGGAGGGTCGTATCTGCTTAGAGCTGAAATGACAACTGACAGCAGCAGAGAGGAGAACACCTTTTAAAGTTTGACAGCTACGATGTGATTGGCTTCCAGGAAACTGTGCAGAATCTGGTTGGTTAACTTAAAGTGAACGCCCACAATCAGCTGATAGAGTAATCACAGGGAGAGAGGGATTATGAATGAAAAGAAGAGTAAAGATAGTCTTCCTGACTGAACTTAAGCTTCAGTTAATTGTTGAGGGTGACGGGAGTGTAAGGGTAAACTTATTGCTTTCATTTCAGTTGAAAAGTGCCTCTGACTGTAGATGTTTCACATCACTTTAACTTTGAGGACAAGTAGAGATGACTTCCCAGCCCGGTCTTTAGTTTTACTCATGCATGGACATGCATGCATGTCTAAGCATTTTTGAAGACATGCATTATGGCTTTCTGTGATCACGCACTTAATAGATGAGTAAAGTTTCTGATGACATTTGATGTGCACCAATTGGGTCACCTTGAAAGTGCAGCACATGCACCTTTGGACAACGTGTGTCAGTTGGTAAGCCCTATTTCTGACTTAGTTACTATACAAACAACACTCTTAGTCTGAACAAAGCATCAAGTTAACTGTATTTAACAAACAAACTGCACCTCAGTTGTTGTTTTTTTTACATTAAGTATCACCCCTGAGGCTTAAGTTTAAAAGGCCTCAGCCTGTGCTTTACACAAAGAGGTTTCAGAACGTTCTTGAAAGTGTTGTTTGTCTTTCAGGTTGTGCCCGACAGCTTAACTGTGTGACTGAGCTCGGGAGACAGAGAGGAAGATGCCTCCCAGGCCGTCCTCGGGGGAGCTATGGGGCATCCACTTGATGCCTCCCAGGTATGACCCACTTGATGAATATTGTGGATAAGTGCATTATTTAATTTATTTTGAGTACATATGCCTCGACAATTATTAGCCTGATGTCATTTCATGTTATAGCAAATAAAAAAATACACATGCAATGTATGTATTATATATATATATATGTTCCTGATTGGGCGTTAAGACATTATTAATAGTGTGCAAGTTAGTAATCAACACATTATAATAATGCTGAGCGTGTCTGCAGGATCCTGGTGGACTGCCTGCTGCCCAACGGAATGATTCTGACCCTCGAGTGTCTCCGAGAGGCCACGCTCATCACCATCAAACACGAGCTGTTCAAGGAGGCCAGGAAGTATCCGCTCCACCAACTCCTACAGGAGGAGACGTCCTACATCTTCGTCAGTGTTACACAGGTAAGAGCTCTCAGTCTCAACTCAAAGATTTGGTCGGCAGGAACAACTCTGTTCATCTAAATGAGTAAATATGTTAAAAATCCATTCTTTGAAAGTTTGATGGAACTGCCTCAGAAAAGCTGTTTGTAAAGGAGAACAGTAACATGTCTGTTTTGTTTGTCCTGCCTGCAGGAAGCAGAGCGGGAGGAGTTCTATGATGAGACCAGAAGACTATGTGACCTCCGACTCTTCCAGGCCTTCCTCAAGGTCATTGAACCAGTTGGCAACAGAGAGGAAAAGATCCTCAACAGAGAGATTGGTGAGACAACGTTGGTTCTGTAGTAGCTGCTGTTAGGTTTTTGTCTTAACAATGAATTACCGGTAAAATATAGTTTGGAACATGTGTTCAAATTCAAAAGACGTTTTCATGTTTAATTAAGATGAAATATTTTGCCTGAGATAGCAAAATAGTTGGAAGACTTAAAGATAATCTTTTCATTTTGTAAAATACATAAATCATAGTTAGTAGTTGCTGTTTTTACATTTTCTTAGTTACATTGTGAATAAAAAAAAAAAACGATATACGGTATATAAGCTATATTATTGGGCTAATTATAAGCTTGATGTAATAAGCGGATAAGGCTGCCCCGAATACAACTTTTGGGGCTTCCGATGTTTCAGTGAGAAATAATTGATGACATTTAGAACTTTGACGATGGGGTGCAATTTAAGCTGTATCAATGTCTCGCACATAAGTCACACACACACACACACACACACACACACACACACACACACACAGGAGAGAAGAGAGAGTCGCCTCACCATTAACTCACTCAGTCATTAAGTGAGAGAAACAGATCTCAGTCAGATGCTTTTCTTCGTCAAGGATTTCACTTTTTTATTGAAATGAAAACGGCTACAAAATGTGCAATAATCACATCAAATAAATCACAGCAACAGACCATAAAAATGTATTTGCTCATATGTAGGCCTATATACAAATGAATAAATAAATAAATACGCTGTAACCTGTTCCAACATTTATTAAGACTGTGTGTGTGTATCGATCTCTTCTGGGACAGCACACAGCCAGCAGCGCTATCCGTCTGACAATAACTCATAATAAGTAACGTTGATGCCTAATGAATGTGAAATTACTATTCCTTAGTTCATGTGATATTTGGGATTTTTGATGTAATGCATATATATATAAAAAGGATACTGTTAGGAAACTGCGGAAAACATAATTTTATAATTTCTAAACAGACCAAATCCAGCCAAAAATTGCCTTGAAAAGACAAAAAAAGAAAACCTGGCTCTACTTTCTGTTCTGTCAGGTTTTGCCATCGGTATGCCTGTGTGTGAGTTTGACCTCGTGAAGGATCCCGAGGTTCAGGACTTCAGGAGAAACATCCTGAATGTTTGTAAAGACTCTGTGGAGCTGAGAGACGCCAGCGGGCCCCACAGTAGAGCGCTCTATGTTTACCCACCGAATATAGAATCCACACAGGAACTTCCCAAGCACATCCATAGCAAACTGGACAAAGGTAGGCAACAGCTTCAGTCTTTGTTTGTTCTTCGGTGCACAATCCATCCGGTTTTACAGGAAAAGGAAAAAAGGGGTTAAAAATAAGATGTAGAAAATTATTATTATTATTACACAAATAACTTAAAGACAACAGGGAGCAAGAAGGTTTTAGTCTGCCATCAATAATCACTACTAGCCAGCCTTAACAATGGATAGGAACGACAGTGAGGAGCAATTCATTGATTGAGGTGCTACTATTGTGGAGGTCGATACAATACCCCTAGACCTCAAAATAATTAAAGATGGATGGTTATTGTTTCTGGGTTGCTTTGTGAGTGAAATCAGATTCATTGATTCTTTTTTTTTCTCCGCTTTCTTTTATTCTGTGTGTCTTTTTGTAGGTCAGATTATCGTTGTGATTTGGGTGATTGTTTCTCCGAACAATGACAAACAAAAGTATACATTGAAGATCAACCACGACTGTGTCCCTGAACAGGTGGGAGGAATATGTTCTAAAATGAAAAAAGACAATGAATCAATCATGAGCCACCCTCGTTTTTTCAGCTCAACGTGAGGAGATTGAAGGGTGTCTAATGCAGGCTGTGGGCATGTATCTCGTCCTAAAAGGTGATTGCAGAGGCCATTCGTAAGAAGACACGCAGCATGCTGCTGTCCCCAGAGCAGCTGAAGATGTGTGTTCAGGAATATCAGGGTAAATACATCCTCAAAGTGTGTGGCTGTGATGAGTACCTGCTGGAAAAGTACCCCATCAGCCAGTATAAGGTAAGAGACACATGGGCGGAAATGTATCTACTTAGAAATAGAAATCCTGACCTTAAATGACGTTAAAAAGCATGGAAAATGTTTTTTTTACATGTGGTAAATATTAGTTTCTTAGCTTAATGGCTCAAACAGAAGAAATGCAGGCACAGAAATCCATCAAACTATGCTCTAAGATGAGTCAGGCCGATCCATGTCAGGATATAGCCAAACGCCTGATCCATTCCAGATCCTTTATTCACTTTAATTATTGTGGAAATGTCAAAACAACATTGCCTTTCATTCAAATACTGGAACCATTTCCTCATGCACAGCGATGTGAGCCCATGCTCAGAGTCCATGTGAGCCAAATCAAAGTAGAAGATGCACTCTTTCCTCTACAGCTGCTGGAAAATGACCGGTTGATATCACTCGCTACACTTACGCACCCTGTAACCCTAGCAGCTCTGTGTGCTTTTGTTCCAACTGTCCTCTGCGTCATTCCCCCTCTCTGTCTCTCTCCCTCTAGTATATCCGTAGTTGCATCATGCTCGGCAGGATGCCTAACCTGATGCTAATGGCTAAGGACAGCCTATACACTCAGTTGCCAACAGATAACTTCGTCATGCCGTCCTACTCTCGACGCATCTCCACGGCCACATCCTATATGAATGGCGAGTCAGCTGCCAAGTCGCTGTGGACCATCAACGGCACCCTGCGAATACGAATCCTCTGTGCCACCTACGTTAACGTCAATATACGGGACATAGACAAGGTGGGGACGCACAGTTACAGGAATGTACCATTGTCTGTGTTGATCAGTCCGCTTGACTAATGCTTTGTTCTTACAAGCGATGGTAGGAGAAGACTAGAAGTGGCCAAAGAGAGAGGAATTATCTTTTATTGATTTAAAAAAAGTGATGTTATTTATTGTGTTTTTTGAAGATGAATGAATGATTCATTTTTGGTTATTTCAGTTGTGCACAGTGTCCCATCTTCCAAGTACCTCACTCCCTGTCGAAACAAACATTTGTCCAGGTCTCCTGTGAACAGAGACCTTTAGGAAAGTAGTTCCGGTAGCTCATGTTTGGTGTGCTGTCATGAATTATTTGTGTAAATGGAATGTTTTCACGAATATGCCACTGTAACGATCATTTAACACAACAGCTGTTACACGCTGAGAGACAAGCTGTTCAACCTAGTGAAGATATATATCGTATCTTTTATTAATGTTATTTTTCTTGTTGCCTTTTGCTTCTCTTGTCTATTTATAGATATATGTGAGAACAGGCATTTACCATGGAGGTGAACAGTCGTGTGACAATGTCAACACACAGAGAGTACCCTGCTCTAACCCCAGGTGAGTGTCCACCCTTCATTACAATACCTTTCATTTCACTACAGGACTCTTCAATCACAATCACTCTATTTAATATAGTTACAACACACTTATACTACTCTCATTATACAGGGAGAAATAATTAGATTAAATAAAATGAATCAGTGATGGCACCCACTAATGGAAATAACTACTACTTGAAATCACTTTCTCCTTTTGTCACTGAAATGGTGCTTTAGGCAATTTATACTGCTAATTTACTTTAAGCAGTCTAAGGCAGGAGGGTAACGTTAACAGTTCAGTGCTGGCAAGTAACACTAAACTGCTGTATTACATTACTGTTAAACCCCAGTCTGGTGTACTCTTATACCTCTGTAGAGGTAAAAAGAATATGTTGTGTCGGCCAACACGGTAAAAACAGTAAAGAACAGTCCTACTAAAAACAGTATAAGGTGTCTGAGCATCCCAGTTTGAAAACACTTTGGTGCACTTCAGAGAATTAAATGGCACAGCTTTCTTTAGGTCAGCTTCTTGGTGGGTGTTGCTTTCCCTACAGGCCTATATTTGAGTTTGTTTATGGCTCTTCCTGTTTGGCCCCAGTCTCGTAAATGAACTTGATGTCTCTTTCATTCTGTATCTACAGGTGGAATGAGTGGCTCACCTATGATATGTACATCCCAGACATACCCCGGGCTGCTCGACTCTGCCTCTCCATCTGCTCTGTCAAGGGCAGGAAGGGAGCCAAGGAGGTAAGATAGAGAGCAGTGAAAGAAACGACTCCACCATGCAACTTAAACTGACAGGATATGGACCTGCAGAAACAGGAAGTGTCTTACTATGCCCTTTGGCTGCAACTGTTCCATGTTTTAACAGTTGGGAATAATTATGGGAATGTAAAATACTTTCCTCTACAATTTTATTGAGGGAAAATCCCAAAAATTGAATAGTGAAAATGGCATTTTATGATTTGAAACACAAAGAAACGGGCACAACAAACAAAATATGATCGCAGAGAGCAGATGACCTCCATGTGTCTAAATCTTTTATTCAACACTAGCATGCTATGCCATCCTGGAGGGCTTTATATGTATAGGTACCTTTAGTTTACGTGTGTGTGTGTGTGTGTGTGTAGTATTACTATATGAACCTACCCTATGTGTCAGTCTGTCTGAGTATACGTGTCCAAGGTGAATGGGAGCTGTGGTATCAGCTTTAACTCTGTTTAATTACTAATCAGCCATCGGCACTGTGTTGGCAGAAAATATCAACAGAAACTTAATCGGCAGAAGGGACTTTTCCATTCATGATGTTAGAATATGCTTCGCTTGCACTAGCCAAGTTGATGGCATGTTGTGAAACGGGCTAATTGTTCTCGCTCAAACTCATATCGTAGTATTTGAACGAAATACTTTGACAACAAAAAAATGGAATACTCAGAAAATGCAAAATCATAATTAGGGCTGAGAAGTTATCAGCTTAATATATCACATTTAAAACTTTATAAAAAAGATTATGCTTTTTTCATGTCATTGGTGAAGCATAATAGTAACAGATTCTAGATTACACTTAACTGTGTTTAGAAACCATGTGGTGTTGGAGTACAGTGTACAGTGTGATCTGTACTGTTGTATCTGTGCTTTGGGTCTGATACTCGTAACAGACACCCACACAGATTGACTTTTCTTTCATCTCTCTCTAGTGGAAAAACTGGAAGAGAGAGAGGTGTGTGTGTGTGTGTGTGTGTGTCTGTGTGAGTGTATCAATGGATGCCAGACATGGATATTGTAACAGACACCTGGGGTGAGCCCTATCCAGTACCGCTCAGTGCTGGACTGAGATCAGGTTAGCTGATGCTCTTTCAAGCCCCACCTGAATGAAAGATAAACACTCCTCTACAGCTGCCTTTTGTTCCAGCACTTACTATAAATAGGTGCGTTTTGACTGGCTGTCTGCGCGTAACTCTGTCCGTCTCGCCATGTTACCTTTTGTCACCTTGTTCCATCGCTGACCCTAAGTGAAGACTCACTCTGAAGATCAAGCTGTTCTCTTAAAAATTCCCTTTGTGAAGACTTACTTACTGTACTGCAGTTTAAAGATTGTTTGATAACCTTTGTATCTAAAGATGAAGCAGTGGTACATATTCCCTTGTGCCATAATCAATTATCACATAATCAAGAGCTAATAGAAAGGTCCAATTCAGAGTTTAATCAAATTTCTTTGCCAGTCCTACAGCAAATAACAGACTGTGCTGTCATATACGGCACCAGAATACAGCTGGGCGACATTTCATGGCTTACTTACTTCACCTTTCAGGAAGAATGAGTGTAGGTGTGACATTCTAGCTATTACTGTTATTCTGTTAAAATCAATCAAAATCAATAAGAAGTTGTTCATCGTTATAACCCACTTACTGTATACTTGTAAGACCCTTTCAAATATTCTTTAAACCTGATAAAACAAACAAACACATTTGAAGGCAGATTATTTGCAAACACCAAAGAGCATCTCCTTTATCTTTATCTGTCTTACTGAAGAAAAAAAAGCTTTGGGATAGGGAAGCACTCAGCACCCTTGGCCAATAGAGAGTTTCATCGGAAAAAGGATCAGTTTTAATAAGTCCAGTAAGTCAATAGGGAGAGACATGGATTGATCAGAACTCAAACTGAGATATGTATAAATGTTAACTTGTGGATACTTAGTCTGTACTTTCACTTGGCTGAAGTATATTTTGTTTTTGTTACACCCGTTGACTAATGTACAAGTGTATTTTCTGAGTGAGTGATTTACTGTGTTCTTAGCATGAGGAAGCCTTAATGAGATGATGTACTTACTGTCACACTGAGAGTCCCAGAATACGTTGGTGTTGAGAGCCTAGTCAAAAGTCAAAATGATTCACCATCTGTGTTTGTGTCTGATTCCCCCATGAGCTTCTCACATTGACACTACTCGCTGTCAATTTGTAATCAGTGGTTCTCTCTCTCTTTCCCTACCTCTCTTTCTCCCTTTAGGAGCACTGTCCACTGGCTTGGGGTAATATCAACTTGTTTGACTACACTCACACTCTGGTGGCCAACAAGATGGCTCTGAACCTCTGGCCCGTCCCTCATGGCCTTGAAGACCTCCTCAACCCCATTGGAGTCACAGGATCCAACCCTAATAAGGTATTCAGCCTCTTGCTTCAGTGTTCATTTGCACGGTTCATGATCCATTTCAGAAATGAGTAGTAACGGGTTTCCATATTTTAATCCATATTTAAAAAGTCTCAGGAGGGAGCCTGAGACTTTGACGAGATGACGAGATTTTCATTGCTGCTTCTCTGTAATTGTTCTGCATATGATGAATAAAAAGTGGAACTGGAATTGAGAGTTTGACTGTTTTGTGAGATACTGTAATTTAGTTATATCCTTTTAATCTCTGTTGTACAGGAAACCCCATGTCTGGAGCTGGAGTTTGACCACTTTAGTAGTTCAGTCAAATACCCAGATATGAATGCAGTAGAGGATCACGCAAACTGGACCATCTCGAGGGAACTGGGGTTCAACTACAACCTCTCCGGACAGGTATTAACCTGCTTACCAGCCACCAACACAGCGAGTTGTTTTATGTTTTGGAACTCAAACACAAGTGAAGAAATGTCTATTGCGTAAGAGGCCTTGGCCATGTAGAGCAGCAGGAGTGGGAGAGGTGTCCACTTTTGGGACAACCAAATTAATAAACACTATTGTACTGATGACAGTCGACCAAGTGTGAAAGCACACAATAAAGACAAAGTCCTTAGATGCAGCATTAAGAAACGTATATCTCTACCTTCAATATTCTCACTCATTTAAGTAACAGAGCACAAACATCCACAAGATTAGACGGGAGCGCGAGGGCTGCCGGAGCAAAGCGGTACGTGTGCACGTAGGTGAGCGAGCGAGATGGAGTACGTTATTAATGAAGGTGTTTCAATTTCACCACTCATTAGACCCCTTTGTAGCTTGACGTTGATTCATGAGGCCCTAATGTGAGGTGTGGCTGTGTCTTTGTTGAGGGGATTCCATGTAATGACAATCTGCTAAATTAGCTGTGATGGTTTGGTAGTGTGTTAGTAATGTGAACACACGTGTGTGTTGTGGAAGACACCACGTGTAATTGTAGTTGTGTGTTATTGGATCTTTTGTGTACGTTATATGCGAGTGTTGCCTTTAGTGAAAGAGAGGTTTCATTAAATGCAGCACCAACACTTTCAATTCATATTATAGCTCTTTTCAGTTTTATTTATTGACACATTTTGACAGAAGTAAATTTAGGGCAATAAGTGATTCGATAAATATGGTTATTTTCAGCCAATCAATGAACTATGAAGACTCATTGTTGACTTGATAACTGAGTTGGTTCCAACACTTGCGTGAGTGCCACTGTGAGTTACTCTGCCATGTGAGAGGATGTGAACAGTGTGAGACGATGTGTTAAGTTATTCATGATGTGTGAGTCAAATGTGAGGAGTGCCCAACTGTGTAATGATGATAGCATGCGGCTTGTTCCTGAGCAGAAAATAATAAAGCAGGAGGAGACGGGACGTTTTTTCTCCTGTCCTGCTCCCACCAACTATGCATCTGTGAAGATTAAGTTAGAAACAAAGGAAATGCATCAATAGAATTCATTTATTTCAAGTCAATTGCCAGAAAAATACAGGCATTTAAATACATTCACAAATACATTTCATGTGTCAGAGACACAGGCTGCAAAAACAGACCTGGAGTTCAGTTCAGTAGACCTTGCGCACTCATTTAGAAGTGTGGTTGAACTTCTGACCAGAACTGTGGTAGACATGGATGAATACTTAATATTATAGTACAAGATTAGGATTTACAGCAAATAGACATACATCTTTTTTAATGTGGGATGTTGTTATTGGTCTTTTAGATACTGTGCGATGCCAGAGAGCTGGACCGTACGCTGTTGATTTATTCATGATGATAGCATAGTGTTGTGTATTAAATAATTCCTTTATCTGTAACTTGAGTTGTTTGAGAAGCTTCTCTAACAGTAATGGGTCTTAATGGATAACAGTTGTTAATGTTCCAAGCTATTTTTGTGTCTCATAATGACTGCACGGCTGAATATTCAGACAGGCAAATATTTTTAAAATTACTGCTACAAAGATACTGTGATACGTGAAAGGAAGTAACAAATGGAGGCTCTAACAGAAAACGACAAAGTAATGATGCCAGTTATTGTGCTTCATTACGATAAAGGTTAATGATAACATAATAACATAATACCTTGTGTTACTCTGTGTTTTATTAAAGAGTAAATGTGGGCAGGGATCGGGGTCTCGTATAGTACCTTGAAAAACACGACGACCAACAGGCAATTAGGGCAGTGTTAGTAATGTAATAATGCAGTGTTTGAAGTATTTCCTTCCGGGTGTGTTTCAGAGCAACCGGTCGGCCAGAGATCACGCCCTGACAGAGAGCGACACCGAGCAGATGAGACAGCTGAGTAACAGAGACCCTCTTTCAGAAATCACTGAGCAGGAGAAAGACTTCCTCTGGAGACACAGGTAACCTCCCAAACCAGCAAATATAACACTTTACTACTTTACTGTATAGCGCGTAAAGTACTACTTTATGTAGAACCATAGATTGCATAGAATGGCATCACACGGGTCAGGCTAGTATGTAGCTGTATGTAAAATCTTGTATGCAGGATGTAGATACGTAAAGACAGCTGATTGAGACTTAATCTGGGATGCAAAACACAGTAATGATCCCCTTTCTCTTTCTCTATCAGGCACTACTGCATGAACATCCCGGAGATCCTTCCCAAGATCCTTCTCGCTGTCAAATGGAACTCCAGAGATGAAGTAGCACAGGTGATGCCATTTCATTCATAGTTCATTGTTCCTCCTTCGATAAACAAGAAGGAACATAAAGAAACGCATGTTGCAGTAAAAGATTTATTCCATTCCTCCTTTGACTATTCATGTCAACTTTGTTTTCAAACTGTATACATCTACCAAAATACTTACTCTAATGCTCATACTCTCTATGAATAGTGTGTGATGAGTAATAATTCATATTTCTTGGTTTGTATGTTTCCCAGATGTATTGTCTGTTGAAGGAATGGCCGTCTATCCGTCCTGAGCAGGCCATGGAGCTGTTGGACTGTAACTACCCAGACCCCATGGTCAGGCACTTTGCTGTACGCTGCCTTGACAAATACCTTACTGATGACAAACTGTCCCAGTACCTCATCCAGCTTGTACAGGTAGGTCTGACTGAGAGTCTGGACTATCAAGGGTAAAAAGGAAGACAGTGAGGAATATAAGAGTGCTATGACTCAAGTGGCTGTGGAGTACTTTTCTCCAGCCTCGGTGTCCTTGGTAGCCAGAGTTATATCCGTTGGAAAGCAATCTTTCTGTAGTGTAAAAGACTTTCCGGTGTGCCTTAGGTTGTTTTTGTGCTTGGTGTACAGCGACTGCATGGTGAGAGACATTATAAAGTCAGAAATTACTAATCTGAACCTCCTCTTGCACGTTCCCTCCAATCTTCCCTTCCTCTCCTCTCCTCCTGCTCTAGGTATTAAAATATGAACAGTATCTTGAGAATCCCCTGGCCCGTTTCCTCCTGAAAAAGGCCCTGACCAATCAAAGGATAGGTCATTTCTTCTTCTGGCATCTCAAGTGAGTCACCTTTCAGATTGCTTTTTCTTCATGTTTGTGTACCTTCCTTTCTCTGTGTCTTTCGAGACAGCTACAAACTCCTCTTGCCTCCCTGCTTCTCACTCCCTCCTCACAGGTCAGAAATGCACAATAAAACAGTGAGCCAGAGGTTTGGGCTGCTGTTGGAGGCTTACTGCAGGGCGTGTGGCATGTACCTGAAACACCTGAGCAGGCAGGTCGAGGCCATGGAGAAGCTCATTAACCTCACTGACATCCTTAAACAGGAGAAGAAGGATGAGACGCAGAAGGTAAGGAGAGAGGCAGCAAACGCACTTACACACACACTTACACACACACACTTGTACACTCACACACAGGAACGTGTTATTTTATGTTTGTTTAAATTTAACAAACAAAATTAAGTTTTTTCATTTGAAATATTATGACTCCAGAGAAATCATATTGGTTTAAATACTGAAATACATGAGCAACAATAACAATGACACCACATAAAAAATGTATGCACACAACATTTTATTTATATTTTTGTCATAACTCATAATATGTAACATGCACATACCTCTCAAATGCAGTCATTTTTAGGAGATTTCTTTGTGTATGCGTGTGTATGTGGGTGCATGCGCACACATGTATGTGCAAATGCATGCGTGTGTGTTGTTGTGTGTGTGTGTGTGTGTGTGTGTGTCTTGTGGAGGTCCAGATGCGGTTTCTTGTGGACCAGATGAAGAGACCGGACTACATGGATGCTCTGCAGAACTACACCTCTCCTCTCAACCCTGCTCACCAACTGGGGAACCTGAGGTTAGAAGCAATAGTGAAAGAGCTTTTGTGTGTGTGTGTGTGTGTGTGTGTGTGTGTGTGTGTGTGTGTGTGTGTGTGTGTGTGTGTGTGTGTGTGTGTGTGTGTGTGTGTAGTGGTGTTTGTATATGAATAAGTGGGGTTGTGAAACAAGATTGACGTTGTCTAATAACTTTTATTAATTTGTGCATAGGTTAGATGAATGCAGGATCATGTCATCAGCCAAGAGACCGCTGTGGCTGAACTGGGAGAATCCTGACATCATGTCTGAGCTGCTCTTTCAGAACAATGAGATCATCTTCAAAAATGGAGATGGTAACACACACACACACACAGACAAAATACATATTTTTCCTCTTATTTGTGCTATTCATCAATCGAGACTGTTTTGCTGTGAGTTGCTGAGTGTTGGAGATATCGGCCGTAGAGATGTCACTCGACTCGTGGCGCTCAAAACTCAACCTCGTTGTGAGCAGTTTCATGTAGGAACTATTTTCTTTCTACCGAACTACATCTGCCAACTGTATCACCACGCAGAAGGAAGCATTTATCTACTCATGGACGAGAGGCTAGTGCTTGCATCAGTGCAACATGTAAACTGTAATGGCGCCCCCCTCGGCTGAGCTGTAACGTCAGCTAGCTCAGTGGTGCTAGGTGAGCTAGCAGTATCGTTAGCTTCGTTCTGCGAGGGGGCACATCATATTGAAAGTTTTCTCTCACTCCGAGCACCGTATGCCATTAAAAGAAAATATGAAAGCGTTGGCTCGGTATGTACAGGAACACCAATTCACTGCTCCTGACTTGTGCTACAAAGCGACATATTTCCAGTCCCAATCCTAAATGTTGACACAAGTTGTGAATTGTTGTTTCACATTCTGCGGAGCTTCTTGGTAATAGTTGTCTATTATAATCAAACTAACTTGTCTTTATGTTGTGTTTGTGTATAATCTGTCAGTGTCCCCGGATGTGATTAACTGTAACTGCCTTCATTGTGTGTGTTTTTGTTGTAGACTTGCGACAGGATATGCTGACGTTGCAGATTATTAAAATCATGGAGAACATTTGGCAGAATCAGGGACTGGACCTTCGGTACTTCTCTCTCTCCTATTATCTAAGTCTATGTGTCTTTTTCTCTCTTCAATGTCTTTACTCTCTCACTCTGGGGGTAAGAACACGTGTGCTGTGTGTCCCCAGGATGCTTCCTTACGGCTGCCTGTCGTTAGGAGACTGTGTGGGTCTCATTGAGGTGGTTCGCAGCTCTCACACCATCATGCAGATTCAGTGTAAAGGAGGCTTGAAAGGAGCCCTGCAGTTCAACTCAAACACTCTGCATCAGTGGCTGAAGGACAAGAATAAGGGCGAGATGTGAGTTCTTCTCTCCTCTTACAGCATCATGGCACCATTAGGCATTAAAGAACTTTAATGTACATCTGGGTGGACCCCAAAAGGAAAATTGTTTAGAGTTACAGCCCATATACTTTTAAAAATAATTTTCGTTTCTTATTTCTTATAAAAATGCAAAATGGATGTTGTCGCTGCTTACTTGTTTGTGTTTGTGTGTGCAGGTATGACATGGCTGTGGATCTGTTTACAAGGTCCTGTGCTGGCTACTGTGTAGCTACATTTATCCTCGGGATAGGAGACAGACACAACAGCAACATTATGGTCAAAGATGATGGACAGGTAACTTGTGTATGCCTACACACAAAGCACTACATTTTGGTGAAGGGTGGACCGGTTCCAATTTTCACACAAAAATACACAATTTGAGATATGATTGGCATTCAACCACCTGCATGCAGAGTTCACACATAGTGAATAACCTGCACAATGATTCAATCCTAGTAGGAAATAAGTAAGGTTGAAACATCTGATGATAGAATTGATTAAGCTACTTTGTCTAGCCTGCGTCATGAAGGTTCGTTGTTTTCATTTTTTGGGTGTACAGTATATAGATTTGACTTTAGAGGAGGTTGACTTGTTAGAGAGAGTGACTGAAGTTTGACTTCCTGCTGTCTTCTTTGTTCTGCTCTCGTCCAGTTGTTTCATATAGATTTTGGCCATTTCCTGGATCATAAGAAGAAGAAATTTGGCTACAAGAGAGAACGAGTTCCCTTTGTTCTGACGCAAGACTTCCTCATCGTCATCAGCAAGGGATCCCAAGAGTGTGCAAAGACCAAAGAGTTTGAGAGGTACTGCAGCATCTTAACTCCAACTCGTATCAGTCAGTCTGTGGGTTAGACGACTCCCAAAACGTGTCTCTTCTTGTCCTGTTGTGAGATACTGCCACAGCAAAGCTTTGCTATAGGTATGTTTTCTCTCCCCCCAGGTTCCAAGAGATGTGTTATAAAGCCTACCTGGCGATCCGGCAGCATGCCAACCTCTTCATCAACCTGTTCTCCATGATGCTGGGCTCTGGCATGCCTGAGCTGCAGTCATTTGATGACATTGCCTACATTAGGAAGACGCTAGCGCTGGAGAAAAGCGAACAGGTAATACAACTTTTCTGTGCTCTAATTCATTCTGCTCTCGTCTTATTTCGGGGTCTTGAAATAGTCTCAAGTCTCACATTTGGCTTCCTGAAACCTCTGCAAGGATTTTTGTATCTGCTTATTTATCGCTTCGATTTTCATTCTGCTCTGTGCAGGAGGCGTTGGACTACTTTATGAAACAGATGAACGATGCTCACCATGGAGGATGGACCACCAAAATGGACTGGATATTCCACACAATTAGACAGCATGCACTGAACTGACCTCCTGCAAACCAACAAAACACCACCAGTCCCACCCTGGAGTAACAGGAAGTTTGCAGCTTGACTTCATTTTTCTTTTTTTTTCACCATTTTTATTTATCCGAACGAGGTTCCGTTGTTTCTTCGTTTTCTTGCCATCATCATCTGCCTTTTTCTGCGGTCTTGACGCCCTCACTTTACCCTTTACCTTTCCTGGAGTCGACAACAGAGCATTGTCCTCATGTCCTATTGAAGATGTGCCCTACCTGGACGTTTGTATCCTCCGCTACTATGTTTGCTCTGTTTTTTCCCCCCCAACAGAAACAAACTGGATAACTTTTTGGGAGTAATTTGACCCCTTACTCTTGCTGGAAAAAACGATAATTGGACAAAACAGCGTAAAAGAAGGTGTATCTGCCAATCTTTAAATGTAGCCACAAAGTAAGTTCAACTTGCTGCCCTTCTGCTGTATTCCTTCTGCACTGTGGCTCCGCCTCCAGAAAGGAGGTGCTTGGGAACGTTGTTTTTAATCGTATCTCTGCTGAGAAGATAGCCGGCACAAGGAACTTATCTTACACATTAAGTGTTTATCAAATTTGCTGCACAGTGCAGGATTACTGGAGTATGGGGTCTTCTGTGATGACTACCACTGCACAGTCTTCCACCATATTTGTGGTGAAGTTTCCCTCCTGAGCTGATTTGGTGTCAGCTTTTCCACCTTTTGAACCTTTGTGAGAAAATGTCAAAGCTCAAAAAACTGCAGAAGAGTCTCTGTGTTGTTTTGCTCTACAGTCTCCCGGGCCTCGATGGAAAGGCACTCCACCCTTGGGAACATTTGTTGGTGGTGCAGCTTTAGACTCGAATATAAACTTCAGGGTATTGATGGCTCTCCATAAAAAAAAAAAAACAGCACTTACAAATAATATACAGATTTAATATGCCTTTTTGAATTTATTTATGTATCCAGTTTCGTTCAGTTTCCACGTAAACAGTCAAAACTCAACTCTCCACAACCATTGCTATCGTCAATATCGTTTTTTGTATTTCTGTTTATCAATTTGCTTTCTTCTTCTGACTACCACAAGTGCAAAAACTTTTCTCTTTTTTCTCGATTATTTAGTTTTGCTCACATTCGTAAATTAACACTGCTGATACCTTTTTTTTTGCCTCCGTCACTTTTAAGGTAAACATCTCATTTGACCTATCCAGTAGCCCGATGCAAATTGATAAGAATGGAAGTGCCAGTCTCACTTGTTATGACCATCGGGACCTATTTTAAGCCTCTGGCTGTCTGTTTTATTGGCGAGCAGAAGTCCAGGGGAATATTATGTCTTCCTGTTGATAAAATGCCTTGGCACAGAGCTCTACAAACGCTGCCTAAGCATGTTGTAGTGAGCAAACAAACCATAACAGCACTTTTTAACACGAAAAGCTAGATCTGACCTTCGTTGTGAATCATTTTTTTAACTTTTAACCATGTGAGGCTGATTGTCTTTAGCATGTCTCCCATTAGAATGTCTTTAAAATGTCAACTCACGATCAAAGTGCATTTTAACGTGTGTTTACCACATCTGGGGTATATTTTTGATCCAGGACAGCGTTCACTGAGCCCATAACACTGGCAGTATGTTGTGTACTGTTGTCATAGCCATTTATAGAAGATTACTTTTTACAGGTCATCTGAGCCTGTAGCTTTATCAACATTTTAAAGTCAAAATCTTTAAATGAATCAAGTGAAACCTTTGTCTCGAAAAAGGGATTTAAACAAATCTTTCAAATTGGATTGGATGGTTTAAAAGTGGGCACACAGGAGCTGGAGCTGTGGAGTCTCCCCCCACACCTCCCTCACCTGTCGGGTGAGGAAGCAGAGGTTGTGGGTGAAGCTAATAAATCAGACTTCAGCTACATTCTTTGGACATGTACACAACGTTTTCATGCCATTCCTACTAATACATCACTTTGCTGGCTATGAGCCACTACAGCTGACGGTCAAGTGCGGTTTTATAGTTAATTATTATTATCGTATTTAATTTGATTAATACGCCTATGCCAGTTTAAGATGAGTCATCGAAAATATATTTTACGAAAAATTACAGATTTTTTTTTTCTTCACATATTCGGCATATAACAGGAGGCAACAGAACGATTAACACAGGACACCGGGGCGCAGGATCACAGCTTGGTTAATGCATTTTTGTTTCATTGTGTCTTTTAAGCAGGCCACTGTCACCTTGTCTTTTGAGATGAGGTCGTTTTCTCAGAAAGTATACTTGCGTAAGGTGTTTTTAAGGAGAACAGAGAAACCTTGAGGGACAGTAAAGGAGAGAATGTATTTTTCATGAGGCCCAGACGCCTTCACAATGTACCTAGGAAGATATTTGGATGTGCTCCTATAGCTAAACTGTTATCTCTACTCAATCTGCCAGTGGAAAAGAAAGTCAGCACTTTGCCCGCTCACCTGTTGATTGTATGGAAAAGTCTAAGTGGTGGTCCGTTCTGATGTGATGTCACATCATTGCAGAATTAACTGCTGGAATGTATTTAATTGCTAACATGGACCTTACGTGCACTCATCTTTTAATGTGTTTTTTTTTTTGCATCATTCATGTTTTCTCTCTTATGTCAGATGCAGCGCCACTAAACATACACTAGGTTATTAGCAGAGAGCTCGTCTCTTCCTCTTTCTTCTTTTAATGTGCCAAATCAGGCATCACTGAGGCCTATGGAAGCTAATGCTGGAATCACATCATGCAGTAAGGGATATCAGTTACAGACTTAAAAAAAGAAAAAGGTTGGGCAATGCACTTCAAAAGACTAGTTGTTGTTGTACTTCTCAATGCCTTTTTGTCCAAAGGGACCGTGTAAGATGTTAGCCTAGTAAGCATGTTTCTCAAACAGCATAACCAGTTCTTATGATGTACATTTTGAAGCAGCATTAAGCAGTATGTATGTACAGTTACAGTCAGACCTCTTTTTCTGGTTGTGTGTGTGTGTGTGTTTGTGTCCATTAATTGTCTTTCTGTACCGGTTGCAGAGCTTCATTGGCAGGCCCCAATGAAAACCCACACTGTATGTCCATGTGTCTGTTTGTGACCACACTGAACCCCCCCCCCCCCCCCCCCCCCCGCTGGCTGGTCTGTGCCAGAGAAGGAACAATGTGGACGTCTCTGCTTTGTTAGCAAGTAATCATAAACGAGGGAGAACTTTTTTCATACATTCGTTGTAAATGTTTTACTTGAAATGTCACAAATCAGAACCGCAGACGCTTTCCGTTGGTTTAAAGCTGAGATGGGGGGTAGTGCAGCGTCTATTCAGTACCGA
The DNA here is from genome assembly GCA_032191485.1 of Leptoclinus maculatus. Lineage (NCBI taxonomy): Eukaryota > Metazoa > Chordata > Actinopteri > Perciformes > Stichaeidae > Leptoclinus > Leptoclinus maculatus. The sequence continues at coordinate 12,649,301 of JAVDOI010000004.1, read as the reverse complement.
TCGTGAGAGCGAGCGAGAGAGTGTATGTGTATTGTACGTCAAGTAAGCGCCGGTTGTTGAAGCTTTGTGTTTGTTTGATACTGGCAGTGATTGTTATTAGTGCCACAGTCCTACATTTCAGAGTGAAGACACAATTACTTCTTGAACTAAAGTTGTTCTTGAGTCTAAATGTCTAAGATCAGGTTCAGTGAGAACTATGACAAAGTATCTTACAGGGTTTAATAAGATTTAATAATCTTAAATGTTCATCCTCAACCTCCAGATCATAAGAATTACGTCCAGCAGCTAAGGTATAGTTCTCACATCTCCTCAGAGCATGTTCGTTTGTTTGCACTGAATTGGTGCAGGAGCAATATTGTTGCACTAGTATATTTAAAGCCCGTATTTCAAAATCTGTCTGACGGTATTGATTGATCAACGTCCTGCAGGAGATTGAGTATCACATAGTGAGACATAACTGTTGTACCTGCAAGATGTACAAGCTATAGGGTGAAGTTGGAAATGGTTGAATATGTGCAGTGAAATACTGTTGGACTATCTTTGACGTTTAGTAGAGAGGAGGGAGCTCCCAATTCTGTCCAGCCGCTCTTCAGTTATTGCCTGTGCCTTGCGTAATGAATCGTAGGATCTGAGCTATGATTTCAACATGAGCAGTGGACATAATAACATGAACACCCAGATATAATGAAATTCAATGCAATATCCATGCAGTAAATACTACTTTTATGTGTATTTATTCGACGGTGTTTTATGTTACTGTTTTTGTTTGTTTGCGTGACGGACAGGTGTTCACGTTATTGTGTCCACCACCTGTATGAATATGGGGCCTGGTATTAAGGGAATAAGTCTGTTTTTCTTTCTGTCAAACTTGAAAGTGTGTCCAGGGTTTTAAAGTGTTTTTAAAGAGCAAATATGAGTAATCGTTAGGATTATTGATCCTTTGTGATCATTTGAGGCTTCTGAAGTGTCCTGAATTCTCACTTTGAAGAGAGATATCGACTAAATGGTCTGTGGCTTCATGTTATTTTCTGTATGCAGTGTTCTTAACTACATTATAGTGTTTTGCTAATATATTTCCACAACATACCATGCTGTCAGAACCTTAACCTATACTATGAATGAATGTACAACGGGCCACTGTAGTGTTTTTCACAGCCTAACTGCATGAGATTTCGGTAAAGATTGTTTGTTTGTTTTTTGCTGTTTTGTTTTTTTAGTCTGCTAAGCAGCCATACAGATGTTTATAAATTGATGCCTTAAGTTTGCTCTGTGTAGGAACCGTTTCATCTGTACAATAAGCTGTGTTTTTTTATTTATTTATAAATGTATATTGTACTTCATTTTGGCTCCCTGGTTACAGAGTAAAGGTTTGTTCCTGACTGACGGGTCATCTGAGTGTTCTGTGAAGATGTACAAATAAATTTGTTAAACATTCACCCGGCTGTGTTTGCTCTCACACTCGTTCCCTTTTCACTGTACAACAGGCCTTTTTACAAAATATTACTTCATTAAATTATGGTATCAAGCGTTTTGTTAGGTTTCGTCTGCCATGTTCAACCATAACGACTTTAACTGTTGATTGTTTTATTTACAGGTTTTCCACTCTGGGGAATCACAAAGTTTAAAAGCTGGATTCCCGAAATGGAGATTCATGAAATCTGAAGGGCTGAATCTGATATTTTTATTCCTTTTACAGAACAACAATATTAATACGTCGGACAGATCATGCGGGCCAATGAAAGTGCAAAGATTTAGTTAATGGAAGTCATCGGGCGTAACGGGGTGAACTCTGTACCTTGTAATGAAACAAAACCTTTTGTGTCCATGTGGAAGTATAGGTGAGTACAGGAAATGTTTAAATAAAGAAAAGCACTCTGCTGAGCTGCATTTATATTCACACATGAAACCAGCACACAGAACATAGTTATATTTTATTTTGTATTGTTTGTTTTCGTTTTGAGAGTGACAGATTTCCAATCTACTTTTTTCCCATCCTCTCACATCTCCAATGAACCAACACGACCTAATCACTCATCACTTTGATTCACTCAAAAGAAACGCTCAAACAGCAATTCTTTTCTTGAGCTTTGTCATCAATTCAATCCTTTTTTTTTCAGTGCTTTCTATGAGTATCAGGACCAAAAACAAACGCCTTTTATCACCTTAACTGCTTATTTTATTGACTTAACCCTTTTGTGTTTTAAATCTGCATTACACCCCCAAAGATGTCTTGCAATGCAACCTAGGAGAGGTCTACAAAATCAACCAAAAACATCTGTTGAGAGAGTTTGACAAGTGAGATCATTTTGAATGTAGATGTGGTTCCCTTGAGGATACATTTATCCCAGCAGGTCTGTATCACTCCACCCCCCTTCTACTGGGGGCAGTGGGGTGAACTCCTCTGTGGCAGCTGCAGAATTGACCGGATTGAAAGGTTTCCAGGGCTTGGATGGGCAGTGGAAGGGGCTGTCGTTCACAGCTTCTGTGGCCACATCAGGGGAGGCGGGCGTCTTGGGGGCTGTGGTGTCCTCCTCCGAGGATTCTTCTTTGGCTGAAGAAAGGGGGGTGGGGGGTGCTGAGGGTGGAGGCGGAGATGAGGCGGAGGGGGTATCGCTATACAGAATGTTCCTGAGTGGAGACCAGCCGGGAGGACGGCGCCTGGTGAACATCTGAAGAAAAGAATACCGGAAAGACACTTTACAGTTAAAGTCAACATTTGGAAAGGTCAGAAAGCGTAGCCAATCTCTTAATATCGGCAGCAAAATGGAGAAGAAGAATTGTGCTAACAACCCATTTTACATTGTGACGCTATCTTCATCTGTTATTGGTAAATGCTAGTTTAGCTGTTAACACCGTCATACTTCTTGCTACTTTGCTCCATCACATATTATATTACTCAGCATGTTGTCTTTTGTTTGGTGCATAAACAGACTTCAATGTCAAACATTTCACTTTGAACATAACAATCCAATTCAAATTCCCTCTTATCTAATAGAGTATTGTACTCCAAACAACGAATATCCCAGAGCAAGAAGTATAATCACAAATGTTTTTTCTCCATTCATACGGGTTGCAGTGGCATTAAAGTAAGAAAATGACTAACTCACAAAAGTTAACAACTTAGCTGTTGAAGACCACTTCATATAAAATAGTTAATGTAGATTTAAATATATAGATATTTAAAATGGAAGTTCTTTGCTTATATGCTTTTTAGAAGTGAGAGCTGACAAGTCAAACTTAATTAATACTGCACATTTTAAAACACCAGAGTTAGAGATCAGAGTGTAACATCAGTGTCTGTTGGGCTCTTTATTGGACAAATGTTCTTGTGTTTGACCATCTTGTGAAAAGTGTGTCTCACCGTGGGAGGCAGGGCCCCTGCTTCACACTCTATGTGGGGCTGTGGAACCTCTAATCTCCATGGTGCTACATCCACTGTAGAGTTACAGTTAGCGTACTCCTGCACACATAAAACGCACACAGAGCGACACATTGGGTCAAAAATAAGCCTGGATCAACATTGTGTCAGCTGAAATATGTGTTTTGTGTTTACCGCATCCTGTTCATCAGGGACACACAGATCGTTGAGGTCTATGTGTTCGGTCTTGGCGCAGGTAGTCTTCTTCATATCAAACCTCAGCTTGAACCTGAAACCTGCCACCACCTACAGGGATACGTTCAGACAGTAGGGATAAAAGAAACAGCGGACATTTTTCCCCACTTCCTCTCTCTTCTTATCACCCGGTCTCTCTTACCTGTCTGGTGGCGTAGCCGACACTGTGCAGGGTGAACAAGTGAGTAGAGTCGGACATGGAGTTATACTTGGAGATGGAGACGGAGAGAGGAAACTTAAGGTCCTCTGAGTTCTCATCGATGTCCATAGGGCAGCCCAAACAGGGGGCTTTCTCTGGAACGATGACATCGTCTGGAGAGGAGAAAGATTGTGGAAAAGTAGAAAAAGAAAGAATGAGGAGACAGCAGATGGTTATGGCTCAGGACATTCACTCTATGGTCACCTCATGAATGTTATTTAGATTATTTTCTCTAGTGCAGTGCCCATCTCGAATGGGACGATTGCTTGGACCCTGGAAGTGCTGCTTGCAGCGGTGTTAAGAACATGTCAGTGAAGACGAATGCGGTTGTAACGTAGGCATCAAATTGTTCATGTTGACTTAGACATCATATGTTCACATGTCCACCCAATGTGGCTGCAATAGCAGCATTTGAGCTAACTTTGAGGGCCAGCTATAGCAAAACTGTATGGAAAATCAACAATGTAAAAGCTCGGTGTTCTGTTGACGTTCTGAACCAAATGTGGTGACATTTGGTAAAATTTGAAGGAGAAGCAGCGGAAAAACAAATTTAGACACAATTCATATTGGCGGAAAATTGATCGAGCGCCAAATGGACGTGCCTTGTATGGATAGATTTGTCTGGACCTACAGAATGCAGGAAAAGGATTTTTTATTTCTGAGACTTATGGTTTAAAAGTAACAAGCCAAAACGTAAAGTTAGTTGTCATAGGGCCACTATCTGGGAAAATTGTACCAACTTTGACACTGCGCGTCCTTGGGTACCTACCAAGCGTGAAAAAGATCAGATGAACGGTACATACCCACAGACAGACAGACAGACGGAGAGAGAATCCTTGCTTTATAGTTAGATATTAAACTTAATCAATCGTGGGAAGATACTAAATCAACTGAACGCAATAACAACTATGCATTCAAGAACACATTGGCCCTTATTTCCCATTACTACTGCATGTACTGTCAACTTGGCTGCTAGGATACTGAATAGCATAGATTCATAGAGCGCTTTCCATTGAGAAATGTCTAAAGCACAATAAACAGATACAAATAGCAGCCAAGTTTAAAATAAACTTTAAGATAACAGGACAATAAAGAATGTTAAATCAAGTTAGTTGTATGCAAGGTTCGATTTGTTTAAAACTGAGTTTGATTTTCTAATATCTTGAAGTTAATTAGTTAAAGAACATGTGATAATACTGTATGTTGTCTTGTGAAATAATATTAGGACTTTGGATAATGTTTCATACGGAGGATAGTTTAGGGGAAGACTATCTTCATTATTTAAGTGCTGTTTACTTAAAACCTTGGGTTTTACACCACACAACTTTTATTTATTAAATGCCAGATCCCACTAAAAGTACACAAATGATTTTTCCAAAGCTGCAAAATATTTTGGAAGCTGAACAGAAAAAACATCTATTTTTTTGTGGGCTGAGAGTGGGCTGGTTAGGTAAACAGATTAAAGTCTAGACTGTCACTGCCTTTTATGGTGTGATAAGTTAATATTGCGCTCTCCATATCTCCACATAGTGTTGATATATTACACAATCTTTCCCCCTCTGTATGCTCTGCGCCCACAAGTGTACATTTTTCTCAATGTCTCACTGTTTTCTTAATGAGAAATGTGCTTCTCTTGGTTGACTTCGTAAGTATACACCAGAGATTCCTGCTGTAAGAAAACTCCCCATACATCATCATACTATGCTTGGAAGATCTGCAAAAACTGTGGATTTTACTGGTTTTTACATTATATGGGATGAGACTTGAAGGGCCAACTCCCCCAGTGAAGGCATTACATGACAAGAGAATGAATAAGTATTAATGAGCCACGATAAAAATGGTGAAATGGTAAATTTGTTTTCACTCACCGAGCAGGCAATCCACCTGCTTAGTGTCCGCTTCAGTCTCTGTCATGTAGACTGTGGCATTGCATGAAATCGGCTTCTGGAAGGATAGCAACATAGATTATGTTAGGGTTATGATTTGTGTTATTAATTTCTTTATAATCCAAACCTTTAAAGCAATACAAGCTTCTCTTTGAGTGAAGGAAATCTGCAGCTTTTTTAAAGAATTTACATTTGAGATTATTACCAATGTATTCTCCACAGACATCAATGGAGGACTGTTTTGAAAGATTGTGTCACTGCTAAGAACAAGCTGAATATCTGCAGGTGTATTTCATCTTATCATTATTAGGTTACCTTGTGTCCATAATGAAGATAGTCGCAGTCTGTCCAGGGTTTGTTGCTCCCAGCTGGACAGTCACTCCTCCTGCTGGTGAACTGCAGTGAGTACACCGAGTCTGAGCCATTCTCTGACTGTAGACACACACACACACGCACACACACACACACGCACACACACACACACACACACACACACACACACACACACACACACACACACACACACACACACACACACACACACACACACACACACACACACACACACACACACACACACAATGTGTACCAGAGGTTAAAGTGTCTAAACATGTTTTCCTAGAATTTATTGGTATTCCTCCCACAGCTTTAGTTCCACTTGATTCATCACCGTTCAGGTTCAGCTCAGACATGTGACGTGTGGATGTTTTTACAAAGATAACGATCATCAAATCTAGTCACATCAGAATATTAAACACAACACTGAAAGAAGTTTTATATTCAATAAACTAATGGTTATTTACTGACAGAACTACGAATTTTAAATATTGGCAAACTACATAATTTTTTTTGTAACTGAATTAATTCATTTCAGATGAAAGATTTGTATTTTACTTTATAATTATCAAGATATCAGTTTGCAGTCTTGGCTGTACTCAGGTCAGGTGAATAAACATCCTTGTTGTACACTGTACCTTACTAGCTGATAGAATATGAAAGAGGGCCAGCTTGTGTCCGGTGATCAACCTCTCGTTGAACTTGTTCACAGCGCTGTTGACGGCGTTCTCCACAGATGGGTCGTCACAGAAGATCAGGACGCCGGGCTGAACATCCAATGCCTCCTAGGGAAGAAGAAACAGAGGAAAATGCATTTCTGATGCACAAAATGAGGTATGATTTTTTTTCGAAGGCCTACAGTGTATATTGTACACAGTGACATTTGAATGAAACCATCTGAGAAGGGTAGAAATACTCATATGCACATACAAGCTGAAACAAGCAGTGGTGGAAAGTAACAAAGTACATTTACTCAAGTCAACATTTCCGCTGCTAACTTTGTGCTTCTCGACTACACTGCAGAGGGAACTATACTGTAGCCTAGTTTTACTCCACTACATTTATCCTCACAGCTAAAGTTACTTTACACTTGTATGAGGTAAACGTAACTACAACATTACAATGTTTCTTACATGTTAAAGCTTTAATAACATATATGTCCAATAACAAATATTTAATGGATGGGCAGTGCTGCTGGATAATGACTACTTTTACTTTTAATACTTTAAGTATATTGTGCTGACAATAATTTCCTACTTTTACTGAAATAAGACTTTAGACGAAGAGTGGAGTATTTCCATGATGTCATATTTCTGAGACCTGAGCAAGTGGACATTTCTGAAATAAAGGACAAAGCAAGCGTGACACACAGTGATCCAAATATGTAGACAAATGTCATATAAATACATTTTTGTAATCCAATGGGGGAAATATGTAAAATGTATACAAGTACTGTCCTTCAGTACAATTTTGAGAAACTTGAAATTTACTCCATTTTATGCTACTTTGTACATTGATACATTTTGCTGTTAGCACTGTTCTTTTAAAGTTCTGATTGGAGGACTTTTGCTTGAAATGGACTATTTTTAGTGTGGTGTATTTCTGTAAATGACCTGAATTCTTCCACCACTGCTGTAACCCGTTCTCCTTACCTGCCCAAAGACTGAGCTGTGGAGGCACAGCAGGCCCAACACACACAGCCCCACTCTGCTCCTCATCGTCTGATCCTGATGGATGTTTGGCTCTGCTCTGCTACAAGGGAAAGAAATGGTAAATGTCACGCCAGTTGATGCACACTTTTCAGCCACAGTTTATCATTGTTGGTGATACAGTAACTCACAGTTTCTGACGGGGGAAGCCTGCTGTAGATCCTGCTGGACTTAAAGAGGAAAGACTAGACTCCTCTCCACACAGAGAGTGAAGTTCTCCTGAAACTGTGGGTGGGAATCCCGAGAAAGATGATGACACACTGATAGACACATACACAGGGGACTGGAGGGCACATAGGACACACACACACACACACACACACACACACACACACACACACACACACACACACATTAATGCTCAAAACGCACAGTCGGTAAAAGGAGAGTAAATGTTTGCTCTTTTGTTTGCCCTCCTACCTGTCAAGTCAATACAACAGTATCAGAGAGAGAGAGGAGAGCATGTAAAGAGATGTACTAACTTCCTTCATTAGTGAGTTTAAAAGAGCAAACACTCTCCTAACTCAACTCACATACTCACAAATTAAACCACACAAAGTATAGTGTAAGGTAGCAGAACAATCCTTAACTCTACGTGTTTAGGGGCCACTGTGTGTGTGTGTGTGTGTGTGTGTGTGTGTGTTTGCTCGCTGTGTGTTTTGTGTGTTTTAACTGGTACTTTGTCCCTGTCGACCTTTAGCCTATACCACTGTGATTTCCCCACTGCTCCTCTGTGAAGTGAGGTGAAATGTGCTCAGATGTTACACTCACATACAGATGTATCATGCAGACATTGTGTTAGCTTTGTCTGTGTGCAGTTACTGTACAGGATTACGGCCAAGTTCATCAAGTACAACGAGGTCGGCTCACCTGCCAACTGATGACAACATGCCAAAAATATTCCATGTGTCCCTGGCTGATCATTGGCTCTGTTACACTTCATCAAACAGCTCTGTAGTGATAGATGATACAAAGCAAGCCTTAAGACTACATAAGAAGAAGGAATGTGTTTGTGTAAAAATCTAGACAAGAGCAGACTTCGTATTTCTGCCCTCTTGTGGTCACACATGCACCAAGACATACTGAGCTATTGGGCACCGCAGTAACAAGTATAAACCCTGAGCCAGTGGTTCCCAACATCAAGACCTCCTCAAGAGGTGGCCAGTCTGAATCTGGGGATCCGCAAGATGCAAGAAGGGAGAGTAATACAAACTAAAACACTTCCTCTAGTCCATGTTTTTTTTATGTTTAAATTACTTCTCTGAGAAATATTAAAATAAAAAGGTAAAACAAATGTTTTCGAGGAATAATTCATGATTTTTTGGAAATATGGCAATATTTATTTTCTTTCTGCAGAGCGAGATGAGACGCTCGACACGGCTCTCACATTTTTCCGTTAAATATAAAGCTAAGTACAGCCAACAGCCGGTTAGCGTAGCATACATTGAGTTTATTTGGTGGTCCTGAAAGTCACCTACCAGTGTTGACCCTGATCTGAAGAGAAACCAATTAGTCTGTGCAGCTATTGGCTCTGGTGAGGAGGCTTTTAATGTTAATCAAGTTAACTAGTCTCTAACTTGACCCTAAGCAGAGCACGAGATGGACTTTTTTTCTTCACTTTTTATTTTCAACCAGTGATCACTCATCAAACACAGACAGTTGAAGTTATGTCTGAAGTAGTCTCTGATTCAGCAACAGGCTGAGAGGCTCCACAGTTTGTCTGTTTAACTGACATGAAGTTACCATCAGAGGTGTCAGTTCAGAGCTGAAAGAGGCAGCGGTCTCCCAGGCCTGCCTTCTGTGACGATTCACTTCCTCTGCACGGCTCATTTAGGTGTCAAGGTGTTCACAACGGTTTCACATTTACAAGCCAAACCACAGCTGCAGCACTCACACTGCACTCATCATCGAGCATTCGTCTACTCTGTTATATTCGTTTCTTTATTGAATATGATACAAAGGAGTCAGACAGGTGGATGGTTTCTTTTCTTCCTGACTGCTGTTATTCCAGGTAAGTTGGATAACATTCAAATCTCATTTCACCATCAGATAACAGACTAAACTCTCTCAGCAGACTGTTCTCCTTAACTCAGTTCAGTATTTAGGAGACTTTTAGATGAATAGTGAAAGGTTTCCGCACTTTTACCAGCAAAATTCAAATACAAGTAAACTTACATGATGCCATGCAGCACCAACTAACATTTAATCAAGTCTGTAATGATGTCAGTTTGGTCTTTATAATGCGGTTTCACCTTCTCTTTAAAGACTTGGTATGGTATGAGTCCTCTCTGCTCTGTGTCATCAATGAGGCTGTTCTGGTTTCCTCTCCCTCACAGTGGTCGTTGCTTTAGTGGTCTTCGTTGGTCTAAGCAGATGATCACAGGCATTGTTTCATTGTTAGTACAGCATTGTCACCACTACATCCGCTTATTCATGTCCAAATATCTTAAAATTGAGTTTGTGTAAGAAAGAAATGATGTGCCGTTATCAAATTACTGGAATTGTGATACCTTAGTTTAATTACTGTTAACTCTAGACGGAGGTCTACACAACAGAAAACCTGAAGCCTGGTGGTTCCATTCTAGCATGTCAGAGTGCTGGCTGCTTCCTGGGTCTCTGGTAAAATAACTAAATGTGTAGTCAGCTGTGTACACAGGGTCTAATTGATTTTGGAATGCTACCTTTTTATGAATCAATAAAGAAATGTCAGGGGATAAACAGACGTTGAGAGTCTCTTCCTCCACCAGGTGTCCACCTCCAGAGAGACAGCTCCGTCCAGCCAGCCTCTGACTCTGAGCTGCCCTCTGAGGCCCAGATATACCAGCCGGTGTTGCAGCCCTCCGAGGCCATTTCTCCAATAGGTACACATTCATCATAAACATATAGAACAAAACTACCAGTTTCCGCTGCCCATCTACTGTAAAAAGGATTTGCAAAGATGTTAAAAGAATGCCATTAGTAGTGATGGATTTAATATTACAGCAACAATATACAGGTGTCTGTAAGACTTTTCAACAAACTTACACACAATTTAAAATTTGAAACTTCACGACAGCATAAAAAACTGTAAGAAACAATGCAAAATGTACATATCTGACTGACACTAACAATGCCATACATGCACGTGAAGCCCCGACATCACAAGGACATAAAGCTAGTTGTATTCCCGAGATAGTACATTAATTATTATTATTATTGGTCATATTACGGAATTGCCTCTAATGTAAAATTTACATTACATTTCCAATTTGTCTTGTGTGTTAATATTTGTGTGTGTGTGTGTGTACAGGGACCTATGTGGTGACAAACCTTGTTGGAAAACCTTGTATCAAAGCCACCATGGGAGCAGAGTACATTGTCATTGAAAAGAAGGTTAGTGCTGTGACTGGCTCGGCACTGTGTGTGTGTGTGTGTGTGTGTGTGTGTGTGTGTGTGTGTGTGTGTGTGTGTGTGTATCATCAGATCCTTTAAATAGATACAAATATGTGTGTGCTTTGGATGAGGTTAACAGATATGTACATGTAAGTTCGTACTGTCACATTTTGGCAAAAGTTAAACAATATGGTGAGAAGAGACCCTGACTTGTGACATGAAGTAATATTTCTCTCCTGTGTGCATTCAGAAGACTTGGTATTTCAACCTGGACCCCTCCAGGGTCAGGACCAGTGGATACTGTGGTGAAGGAGCTGCTGTTCTCTCTCTCACGCTGCCAGACGATGCTGCCAGTCTGCAGTTCACCTTCAGAAAGGTACAACACATTGAACAACACACTTCACATTAATCCTCTCTGTGCATGTTCTCCCCATATCTGCATGAACTTTCTCCCACAGTCCAATGATTTGTGCAGAATATACTGTAACTAAATACCAAGTACTTAAGTACAAAGTCAAAGTAACTTTTTCTGATTAACTGAAGCCTGAAGTTCCTTTATGGATTGAAAAATGTTTTCCTACTTCATAAAATAAATGAACTATTTAGAAGTTTGTCACAAAGCTGAAAACAGAAAATGTTGACTTTCACATCATAGCGACGCAACAAACACGTGATCATCTTACAGAGAGTATGCATTGTCGTAGATTAAATTGCCCAAATGAGTACAATTAGCACAACCGTAAACAGCTACAGCTAAATGCAACATACACATCGATTCACCGTTATATCACATACTAATGTACAGTAATGATAAAACACAGGCAAGGACTCCTTTTTCTGCATTTTTCTACTTTTGATACTTTAAGTAAATATTGCTGATAATACTTACTTTTTTTTTACTGAAGTAAGTGTTTGAATGCCGGACTTTTACTTGTACCGGATTATTTTCATGACGTGGTTTTAGTACTTTTACTCAAGTAAATGATCTGAATACTTTTTCCATCACTGTGTTCGTGTTAGGTTAACTGGTGACTGTAAATATAGGCATCATTGTGACTCTGAATGGTGGTCTAACGATACCGTATGTGTCAGTAGAACCTGTTCAGGGTGTCCAGAGACATTTAACGATATACTGCATTTAATCCTGTAATGCAAAATTATTCCTAGTTTAAACTCCATCTGTGTTTTTTTTTTACTAACACGTATTCTAATGTTGAGGGTACAAAAGTGAAACCACTCAAATTGTTCAGGATTAATACTGCAGCTCTGTCACAAGATGAACGTAATAATAAAAACCTATGAGCAGTTTGATGCCCTGACATGTGCATAAATGCAGCCATTATGATAAATAATAGAGATGAGACATGAAGGCTTCCTTCTTCAGCTATGTCAAGATGTCATAGGAACACAATCCATTTGCACAGAGCATCAATGTGTCTCCCAGTTTCACAACCAGATCAAAAAGTTCACAACAAAAAAAAATGTTGTTTGGGAAATATCTGTAAATAAATTCATGAATTTCAGAAGGAATCACTTGTATTTTTGTCTCCAGGAAAATAATATCTTCTACGTCGACAAGCTGACTGCTCATGTGTCTCCTTTGCCTGTCTGCCGAGGATGTGCCAGTAAGTCCACATAGCGAGAGAAATAAGAAGAAGACAGATACCATTGAGCTGGTATTTGTGATTTTGAACAACAACCTGCTAACACAAAGAGTGTAACTGTCCCTGTCTTACATCCTCTTCTTCCCAGACAAGACGTACTCAGGTTCGTTGGCTCGTGAAAAGCTGTTCGCAGCAGGTAATGGACAGAGCTTCAAGTGCCAATCTGAGCAACTGCTTTGGACGTCGCCGGAGCTGAGGATCAAGCTGGTTCCTCTGCAGATGCAGGCCTTCACTCTGCCCAACGGACAGTATGGAATAGGTGACTCAGCAAATCATGTGGGTTCAGTGATGCAGGGGTACATTAAGTCTCCACAAATTGAACTTAGTGTACGTGGTTTTATACTGCTCTAGTAGATCTAGAATTATAAACACATTTAGAAGCTGCAGAAACTCTAAGAATCAGTATTGTTTGGGAAAAAACAACACTTGACTTATAATTTTCTTTATTGGACAGATACACCTTCAGCTCAGCATGACAGTCTGCTCTGTGCTTTCTCTCTGGTGTTAATACCAAGTAAAGCACATGGACAAACATTTTCAAATGTATATGTTTTCTACCATTCATCAGGTCATGTCGTTATCTACAAAACTCACTGATATTTATGAGGAACTCACTGTGTTGAGCTTCTCACTGGGCTTCTTCTACACAGGTCATTGTGCCATGGTACATCTCTTAAAGAGGAAGCTATAAAACAATGATTGCTAACTAAGATTTCTATAAGGTTTTATTGTCTTTATTTCTCTCAAACATCTGGGCCAGACGCAGGGAGTTGGGCTGGATACAATGAATAAAATCTGATGGGAAAGCCTGGTTGGTGACCCTTTTTTATCAATATAGAAGATAAAGCTGTCTGGATATATACTACAAGCTTCCCATGTTTGAGGATGACATTCTAGAGCATCAGATGGTGTGATAACTTGTTGTCCTATTGGACTGTTTAAGACCAGTGAGAATCTGCTGCAGAAAAAGAAATGTCCTGAAACTAAAGCTAATGGTTTAGTGCTGCTGTGCACAATCTATAAATGATGGAAGACAATAGCCAGTGGACCAACCTCTGCACTGCAGCTTTCTGCAAGATGAAAACACATAAAGCATTTCTCATGTTTCAGCGTAAATTAAAGTCCTTTGTTTTTAAATCATTGGCCTCTTTCGGCTTCCTGCATTTTGCTCTCCTCCTGTATGTTACAGAGGTGGAGTGTTTGCCCGACTTTAACAAACGGGTTATCCCCATCATCGCCGGGGCCATAGTGGTGGGTCTCATTCTCATCGCTCTGCTGACCTTCCTGTTCATCAAAGACCGCCGCAGAGAAGGATACGCCAGGCTCTGAGCTCAATGTGAAGCTGGATGGAGATTTACTCAATCTGATATATATTTTATACTTAGTTACTGTTACAAAAAGTTCTTAAAATTGCTCTCCTTAACTCAAAAGTTACTTTTTGCTCCTGTGATTCTCCACATAATAAAAAAAGAGTAATCTAACAATCTTCAATTCTGCTTTCAATGAAACTTTTTTGTTCACTGCTGTTTGTTGTGTGATACTCTGATTTGTTGTATATTTAACATCTATTTCATAAAAGGGAAGTGGGCAGAATATGTATTATATAGCCTAATTTAACTAACAACATAAATGAAACAGACTATTGTGTAGTGTGAGTTATCATAATATAACTCTTGACCCTAAATGGCATAGTACTGCAAAATTAAGTTTTGTAGCTTCTTTATCCGTTAGCCTTGGTTGGCTATAGCAAGCAAGAACTTTTTTTGAATAAAACATATTTTGTTTTTAACTATACAAATACATAGCTCAAACATATTGTAGTTCACCAGTGTGAATGTTCAATTATTGTTCTTTTCTACTATTTTTCTTTTCAGAATTTCTGTGTTAATTTACTTGCACGTATTCTTGTTAAAAATAAAATAAAATAAGTTTTATTTTATTATTCTGAATATGATTTTCCTTTACTCACTGTAGTTCACCTCCTGTTGACAGAGAAACGCTGCCCTCTGCTGGTGACTTGTGGTCACTGCCGCTTCTTCCTCCCCACCTCCATATCCCTCTTCCTCATTGGCTACTCGATACTACGAGTCCTTGGAAAGGTCATAAAGGATCATGCAGATATTTACAAGCGTGTGGCAGTGTTTATTAGTGCGGGTGTAATCATTTAAGGCCCCAAATATGTAAGTTTGGTTCAAGTTGAGTGTTTTGCTGCAGTTAATATAGAACCAAGCGGTGTATGAGCTGTTTCGTTAATTCCCACTTCGCCTTTTCCTCCTCAGCTGGTCAGCTAGTGAGTTAGCTAGCTAACGGCTAGCCTCAGCAGCTGGTAGCTATGGCTGCAGTTATTCTTAGTTTCCCAACTCTGCAGAGTCTGAGGATATTTGCACAGTGAGTACATCAAAGCGTTACGTGGCTGTTAAGCTTTTGTGTGATAACAGACTGCCCCCTCCAACGTCATCTCCCACCAACCAGCTCCTTGTTAACGTTAGCTTACAGCTAAAGCTTCACGTCTGAGCTAACTTCACAGATGTACTGTAAACACAACATTGTTAATGATCAGCAGCTGATCATCATCGCTGTACAGGACACAATCACGTCATGTGGCCCCTCAGTACCAACGTGTTGATAAAATGTTTGTTTTTTTGCCATTATGTGAGCTAATAACTCTGATAAAGGCTGAGCAAGGTTAAACAACTGTAGCAGACTGTTAGCTAGCATGGCTCATGTTGCTGGGACACCATGCACACTGTTGTGTAGTTATATATCACAGTCAGCTTTTGCTTGTTTTATACTATATGTGCTGTTTGATAAATGAGCATGTCGTCCATTTAACATCTGCCCTTCACAGTCACTTAGAGATTTAAATGGCACTGACATTGTTGTCTCCTCCTCTTCTCAGAAACTTGTCATGGACCAAAAGAGGCGTGAGGCTCGTTTCAGGAGGTGAGTGAAGAAAACAGTCCAAAAACAAAAGATGTTCACTTGATCATTTATGTAAAACAGAGGAAAACAACATCCTCGCGTTTGAAAATCTGAAGGCAGAGAATATTTAGTATTTGTGCTTCATGATAGTTAAAGATAGTTGCTGATTAGTTATCTGACTATTGTGTTGTAAAGTACATTTTAAGAACGTTTTGGTATTTCGTAAGGAGCTTTATAAATGTCTACCGTGTCTTCTTCAGGGGTGGGAAGGATAGAGAAGGTGCTGATTGCCAATCGAGGGGAGATTGCGTGTCGTGTGATGCGCACGGCCAAGAAGATGGGCGTCCGCTCGGTGGCTGTGTACAGTGATGCAGACAGAGACTCCATGCATGTGGCCATGGTGAGGTGCCGGATAGCTCTGTCTCGTAAAGAGCTTTGTCATTTAGTTATTTTAAGCTTTCCTCAGCTGCTTTAACAAACACAATGAGGAATGAGCGTGTTGTTAATGTTTTTCTATTGAAGACAGTCTGTTTCTGCTCTGTTTGTGTAGGCAGATGAAGCCTACCACATTGGCCCTCCACCCTCCCAGCAGAGTTACCTCTCAATGGAGAAAGTTTTGGAAGTAGCCAAGAGGTCTGGATCACATGTGAGTCTACTTGTCGTGGACATTTTTTCCTTATTGTCTTGCTCAAAAGAGTCACTTCTAAAGGAATAATAGACGTTCAGGTCTCTTTAACCCCTTTAACTGTACTTTGTGTTGAATATTCTTGGGAGTTGATATTTAAATGTGATGTTTGTGTGTGTGTAGGCGGTCCACCCTGGTTATGGCTTTCTGTCAGAAAACACAGAGTTTGCGGAGGCGTGTAAACAGGAAGGCATCATCTTCATAGGGCCGCCTTCCTCTGCCATCCGAGACATGGGCATTAAAAGGTAACCCACACAGTTATACCCTACCTCCATTTGTTTCTAATTAACATGAACTGTTACTGTTGAATAGAAACATAACTGCATTAGGAGAAAAGCAATAATAGCAACATGCGTCATTCACTTTTTATTGATTTCTCTCTTTTATCAGCACATCCAAATACATCATGTCAGCTGCTGGGGTGCCAATCATCGGTGGCTACCATGGAGAGGACCAATCGAACGAGAGGCTGCAAGCAGAGGCGGCCCTGATTGGATACCCTGTGATGATTAAGGCAGTCCGTGGAGGAGGCGGCAAGGTGAGAGGATGTGAAAAGGCCGAAACTATTTTGACAGAGTAACTTTTGGAAACATAGGATAACCGTGTGTGTGTGTGTGTGTGTGTGTGTGTGTGTGTGTGTGTGTGTGTGTGTGTGTGTGTGTGTGTGTGTGTGTGTGTGTGTGTGTGTGTGTGTGTGTGTGTGTGTGTGTGTGTGTGTGTGTGTTTAGGGGATGCGTATTGCACCGTCTGCCTCAGACTTCTTGGAGCAGTTGGAGTCGGCGAGACGAGAAGCCAGGAAATCCTTCAACGACGATGTCATGCTGGTTGAGAAGTTTGTAGAGGATCCCAGGTATTAAAAATAATTCATTCTACCCACCAGCCAGTTCTACCAGCTTCTTATTGTTATTTGAGGATTAAATAGTCTTTTTGCTTCTCTTTCTGTCCGTCTCCCGTAGACATGTGGAGGTTCAGGTGTTTGGGGACATGCACGGTAACGCCGTCTATCTGTTTGAGAGGGACTGCAGCGTCCAAAGAAGACATCAGAAGATCATAGAGGAAGCACCAGGGGTGAGGAACTGTTGTGAATGTGCCTAAATCACAATAAACCGACAGTATTTAAGTTTGAGTGAATTTAAATCCTGACATTAAATCCCTGACATTGCCTACTATAGACCCATTTTTGTCTTTTTTAAGGGGGGGGGGGTCTTCAGGGGGACATTGCAGGTCAACAGTATATGCCACATAGAAGTGGTATACATTATCTGTAATAAACATTGTGTGTATAAGGGCTTAGAAGTATATGATAACCACCCCGTGCTCTATTATGTCTCACAAGTTGCTGCAGAATATTCTGGGTGGATTCCAATTTTTTACACATATTTTGTGTTACATTTTTCACCACTCGAGAATTAATAGAAATGGTCAACAATGCCTCGAAAATACAACATTAAAACACCAAGATCTTAAGAAACGCCATCAAAACATCCATTCACGTTTTGACATTTGGAGATTTCTGTTTTGTATTTCTTGGTGATGGGGAGCACTTCTGTTTCGGAAACCGCCTTACTGTCAATATACCTCGTGAAGCCATACATCCGCTGAATGCCCAAAGTTTGTGGTTGTAAAGTCACAGACTCGCAGACTTCAGTCCACTTCTGTTAAAACAGTTCCAGAAAAAGGAAGCTGGATATTAGGGCTGCTATGACTTGAATACGTTCGTGTCAACTGTTGACTGTATTTTCACTCTATTCCTATATGTATGTTTTCAGCCTGATATTAGTGCTGAGGTGCGGAGGAAACTTGGCGAGGCAGCCGTTAAAGCGGCCAAGGCTGTCGACTATGTAGGAGCAGGTGAGACACACAAACACTCGCCTGCACACACCTCACCACAGGCCCACAACACACAGTGTCTATAGACATGAGAGTGTTTGTCTCCCCGTGTAGGTACGGTTGAGTTCATAATGGACGCCCAGCATAACTTTTACTTCATGGAGATGAACACCAGGCTGCAGGTGGAGCATCCTGTCACTGAGATGATCACTGGGACTGACCTGGTGGAGTGGCAGCTCAGGGTGAGAGAGAGGAGGTGACGGAGAAGAAATGAAACAGGAAGTTGAAAACATTCCCTTTTGCCAATAAGAAGTTTTGAATCTCCTCCAGGTGGCAGCAGGGGAGCGCCTGCCTCTCCTCCAGGATGACATCATTTTAAGGGGTCACTCTTTTGAGGCTCGTATCTATGCCGAGGACCCAAACAACGACTTCCTTCCGGGGGCGGGGCCTCTGCTGCATCTCTCCACCCCTTCAGCAGACCAACACACGCGTATAGAGACTGGAGTCAGGGAAGGTAGGGGAGTCTAGAGCTAACTCTCTGGTTGTGTTTACATGGATAGTTTTGCTCAGTTTGTATAGATAATGATGGTTTGGACTAATTGAGTTAATTACTTTTATTGTGTGTGTGTGTGTGTTTGGTTTCAGGGGACGAGGTGTCGGCACATTATGACCCAATGATCGCCAAGCTCGTGGTTTGGGGAGAAGACCGATCTGCTGCCTTGAAGAAGCTGCGGTACTGCTTACGACAGTACAACGTAAGACTCACACAGTCAAGTGGTGCTTTGCATGTCATGTGACTAAACAAATACAGTATTTACTGAACGTAAAGCCTCACGGTGTAGCGCTCCAAGTTAAAGTTTACAAAGAATACATGCTAAAACGGCGTCCTCTCCGTCCTCAGATCGTCGGACTGAACACTAACATTGACTTTTTGCTGAGTCTTTCGGGCCACCCGGAGTTTGAGGCTGGAAACGTGACCACCAGTTTCATCCCGCAGCACTACGCAGACCTGTTCCCCACTCCGATAACTCCTTCTGGGGAAACCATCTGCCAGGCCGCCCTGGGCCTGGTGCTGCAAGAGAGGAAACACACGCAGGAGTTCACACACGCCTCCACTGGTGAGGGGAAACATTTCCCTTATCGCACATTTGATATGAAGAAGTAAGATACTAAGCGGATATATATGGTGCGTGTGATTTTTCAGATTCCTTCTCCCCATTCGGCTCCGGTAGCGGCTGGAGAAACAACGTTAAGTTTAACAGGAGCATGACGCTGCAGCTGGGAGACCAGAGTAAGTAACAGACACGGGGTGAGCTTTGAGTGTACTACGGTGTAGGATGAATAAAGGAGCAAGACAAGGCAAATATAGAATTTTGATCAAAGGTGATGCACTGCAGACAAGCAGACAAGTATCTGTGTTTAACTTGCTCTCTACTGAATGCCCGACAGACTTGTCGCACCAGCCAGAGACTCGGTTCAGATCGGGTTGCAACTAATTTAAATGTCTTGTTTGCTGCCTTCCTCCTGTTCAGGACGTTTCTTCTTGTGTGTTTGTTGTCTTTAGAAGTGGATGTGGTCGTTGTGTACAACAAGGATTGCAGCTACTCAATGCAGGTAAGCTGGAGTTTGTCCTGTGTTTTAAAATGTTCTGTTTCTCTCAGAAAAGTACCTAAATCTGTATCCTTATTGTGTTTGTTTCTATATTCAAATGTTAAAATAAACGACACTAATGAATTTCCATTCACTTGACCATGACGGTAAGGTCAAGAATGAATGAAGAATGAAGAATTTAAAGTCTGCCTCCTTCATATTTATAAATAAATGCATTTCTCCCTTCAGATTGGC
Organism: Leptoclinus maculatus; assembly: GCA_032191485.1. Taxonomy (NCBI): domain Eukaryota; kingdom Metazoa; phylum Chordata; class Actinopteri; order Perciformes; family Stichaeidae; genus Leptoclinus; species Leptoclinus maculatus. The sequence goes on along the minus strand of JAVDOI010000004.1, from coordinate 12,629,240 downwards.
GAGGAGGTGTACGATGTGACTGGAGCGCTGGAGACGGAAGGTGGAGCTTCATTCCTTCACTGTTCTGTTAATGGCGTGAAGTCTCGTCCCAAACTGGTGATCCTGGACAACACAGTGCACCTGTTCTCCATGGTGTGTTCCTACCACTCATCCATCTATCTATATATCTATCTATCTATCTATATATCTATCTATCTATCTATCTATTTAGATATATAGTTGCTCTGGGATTTATGTTTATTTCAAGTAACAAGAAACAGAAATATGTGATTTGTAAATGGTGAAAAATTAGGAGCTGTTTTTGATTCAAGTTATTAAAATCTAATTATTAAAGTCTAAATTATACTTTAAGTTCAATGTAGAGGCAGTATTTCCTTTCTGGCTGCAAACGATTGTTTTCATCTTGATTATTCTGCAGATTATTTTCTTAATTAGTTGGTTTATTGTTTGGTGGCAGAAGTAGTGAAATTGATCGTCACTTTGTATACTTGATAATTATGTACTGCTTAATAATACATCACAGGTATTGAGTTGATTTATATGTTGGATTGTTAATCTGAATCTGCAAAGTAGCTAATAACTACTCTTATGAATAAATACAGTGAAGTAAAAAGTACAATAGATCCCTCTGAGGTATAGTGGAGTAGAAGTACGATGTTACAATCTGTTGCCCTAAACTCAAATGTTTATAGTTCTTCATTCCTCATATTCTGTGTTAAATGGCAGAAATTCAGCAATTTTTAATCAGTGTAATATGTTTTATTAGTTAGCTTCTCTTGTTTACAGTTGATTTAATGCAGGTTCATTCTCAGTGCTTTCAGCAGTCGCTGTAACAGAAACCACACTTCACCTGTTGCTGTGGCACATGTCTGTCTGTCGTCTGACATCTTTACAACTTGTTTCTGCAGGAGGGAAGCGCCCAGGTGTCTGTTCCAGTGCCCAAGTATCTGGCTGGTGTGAGCAGTTCTGGGGCTCAAGGTGGAGCAGTGGCCCCCATGACGGGCACCATAGAGAAGGTAGGTTTGGTTGTTTTAACATATGAGATTATAATTGGCAGCGAATTTCATTTTCGTTAAGCAAAGAAATCTGTTTATTTGTCTGCAGGCCAAGCTAGCTGTTGCAAATGTCTTTATAGAGATTTATGTCATCATATTAAATAATGTGTTGTAAATATATTTAGTATAATCCTTTTATTACAACATACAACAGTAGGTGTGCTGAGACACAAGTCCAGCAGAACGCTGTTACAAATAACAGGTTTTTAAATTCAATTCACAATGTGGCAAGAAAAAAAAAATATATATACATATTTATATCCATTATTTTATTGTATGAAGCTCTACAAATGTTTATATTAAAAAGTACTACACAAATAAAGTGACATATATTATATATGATTCTACAGTCAACGATAACATCTTTTATTAATTATGAAGATGAAATGTCATTAAGGAATGGAGTTAGAGCAGCGCCTTACAAGGATCATCTTGGTTAACGACAACTTAGGAATACAAAACAGTTACATTAATAGAGTTCTCGCTACTCCGGTTTTCCGGGTCACAAGCTGAAGGAGCGAGGGGACACAAAATCGAGAAATGAGGAGTTCCCCAAGTGTCGTCTGTTAACGAATAAACGAGCTGTTGCGTTGTGTTCAGGTGATGGTGAAGGTCGGAGACACGGTGGCTGTAGGAGACCCTCTGATGGTCATGAATGCCATGAAGATGGAGGTGAGGGACTCTCCTGCTGGCTCTGCCTCGCACACATTCTCACCTTTTTCCTTCACAGGTACGCACATTCTCTGCTGCGTGTGTAATGAAGTCGTTGTGTTTTTTTTTGTCTCTGCAGCATACGATCCGGGCGCCCAAGTCCGGTGTGATCAAGAGGGTTTTCTTCAGCGAGGGCTCTCAGGCTAATCGCCACGCCCCTCTGGTGGAGCTGGAAGAGGAGGCGGGGGAGGGGGAGGAGAGCAGCCAGTAAACGGACTCAAACGCACAACCACACCCGTGAATACACACTGACGGGCCGGAGCCGGAGCTAGTTACTGTGTACGGTTGCCTTTCACGTATCAGACATTTACACTTTTAAACATTTAAACTCTTGTGAGTTTATAAGTTTGAATCAGTGAATGTCTGGAAACATCTGTTGGCATTTTGTTTTTGTTCTAAGTCCCTCCCTCTGTGTTTGTCAGTGGTGTAGTGTTAGTGTAAGAGCTGGGTTGGGTATTCTCTTGTTCAGTACAGCTTAATGCACTTCTTTACTGATGAGGTCGACGGCCGAGTGTCCTCTCTACGCACACACTGTGTACCTCCTAATCTGGACACCGTGACAAAACTAAAACCTTATTTGTAAACAAAATCTGAGTTAGAAGATAATAAGTAGGTGGAATAGCAAGTGTGAAATCAGACAAAATACTTGGAGAATTATGCCACAGTTGACTACAGGAATAGTTACTGATTACTGATTTAAATTACCTTAAAATATTGACAATATACCGACTGAATACTTTCAACATGTAATGCTTAATAACAGGTTGGTCTGCTAGAACCATGTATCTCAAATTGTGTCATTTATTTTATGTTCACATGCTGCTTTTATTAGTGTGGAAATCTATCCTACCACTTCTGTTTCTTAGTCATCAAGAAATGACATGGTTTTCACTGGAAACTGATTTTAGCAAGAAAAAGGCTCTCCTTTCTCCTCTACCTGAGGAGAAAGGCCTTTAGAAGAGGATTCCCAACTTTAGTGGCCAGATTTGGCTCTGATTTGAAAATAACCCGTAAATGATGAACTGTCGGTCACACAGGGCTGTAAACAGATGGATGGTTTGTGTCTGTGTCCAAGTGAACTTGACCTGTTTCTGATTATCACTCTTTTTACTAACTGGTGTGTTATGAGACCTTGTAGACTAAAACTGATGTGTTCATTTTGTAGATGTGTGACAGATGATTTAAAAAAAAAAGTATTGGGACTGGTCAGATACTGTAATAAAGTTTATAAAGTATGCACAGCGCCATGTGGTTCTTGTAGGTTGCTTAGCGTAACACTTTTAATTTTAAAAAATGTTTCATCACGTTACGTTTTTTACTCCTAATTCGCGATAATGACGAACGTTAAAAGTCGACAGAGTTCCGCATGCAGTGAACTTAACCCAGCAAGTCTGAACGGTAACGGAACATAACGGAACTTAAACTTTAACGGAGCGAAATGAAGACGGTGTAGACGCTGATTTATGTGGATGACATATTTTTGATTAAAAACGGCGAATTTCGCCGAAAAGCGACATGTTTGCAGGTATGATACTATGACTCTTTTCGATATAATATACCATGACTGTTTTTGACATACTATCCTGTTTTTTATGACTTTTTTACACTGATTTTGTTTTACTTTTTCGACATACTAATACTACGACTTTTTTCAACATACTGATTGTCTTTTGCTTTTTTTCGACATTCTATAGTCTATACCAGGGGTCTTCAATTAAAATTCCAAAAGGTCCAGATTGAGAAAATCTCCTCGGGCAAAGGTCCGGAACATTACAATAATATCTAACTCGCGCCACTTAGTGCCATATATATATATATATATTCAAGAAGTCTAGTAGTAGTAACATATCTGTGTAGTCAACAACTGTCAAATCAAATAAAGAAAGTACACATCATTTACGCACCCGTTACGCACGGAATCCGTTACGCGTGGAACCCGTTACGCTTGGAACCCGTTACGCGTGGAAGCCGCTACGGGTGGAATCCGTTATGCGTGGAACGCGTTACGTAAGGAATCTGTTACGCACGGAACCCGTTACACACGGAACCCGTTACACACGGAACCCGTTACGCGTGGAACCCGTTACGCGTGGAATCCGTTACGCGTGGAACCCGTTACGCGTGGAACCCGTTACGCGTGGAACCCGTTACGCATGGAACCGTTATGCGTGGAACCGTTATGCGTGGAACCGTTACGCGTGGAACCCGTTACGCACGGAATCCGTTACGCACAGAACCCGTTACGCACGGAATCCGTTACGCGTGGAACGCGATACGTAAGGAATCCGTTACGCACGGAACCCGTTACGCGTGGAACCCGTTACGCACGGAACCCGTTATGCGTGGAACCCGTTACGCGTGGAACCGTTACGCTTGGAACCCGTTACGCGTGGAACCCGTTACGCACGGAATCCGTTACGCACGGAATCCGTTACGCACGGAATCCGTTACGCACGGAAAGCGTTACGTAAGGAATCTGTTACGCACAGAACCCGTTACGCGTGGAACCCGTTACGCGTGGAACCGTTACACTTGGAACCCGTTACGCGTGGAACCCGTTACGCGTGGAACCCGTTACGCACGGAACCCGTTACGCACGGAATCCGTTACGCACGGAATCCGTTACGCACGGAACCCGTTACGCACGGAATCCGTTACGCATGGAACGCGTTACGCACGGAATCCGTTACGCATGGAACGCGTTACGTAAGGATTCCGTTACGCACGGATTCCGTTACGCACGGAACCCGTTACGCACGGAACCCGTTACACACGGAACCCGTTACGCAGAGAACCCGTTACGCGTGGAATTCGTTACGCGTGGAACCCATTACGCGTGGAACCGTTACGCGTGGAACCGTTACGCGTGGAACCGTTACGCGTGGAACCCGTTACGCACGGAATCCGTTACGCACGGAACCCGTTACGCACGGAACCCGTTATGCGTGGAATCCGTTACGCGTGGAGCGCGTTACGTAAGGAATCTGTTACGCGTGGAACCCGTTACCTGTGGAATCCGTTACGCATGGAACGCGTTACATATGGAATCTGTTATGCACGAACCCGTTATGCACGGAATCTGTTACGCGTGGAATCTGTTACGCATGGAACCTGTTATGCGTGGAACCCATTATGCGTGGAACCCGTGGAATCGGTTACGCATGGAACCCGTTACCTGTGGAACCTGTGGAATCCGTTACGCGTGGAACGCGATACGTAAGGAATCCGTTACGCACGGAACCCGTTACGCGTGGAACCCGTTACGCACGGAACCCGTTATGCGTGGAACCCGTTACGCGTGGAACCGTTACGCTTGGAACCCGTTACGCGTGGAACCCGTTACGCACGGAATCCGTTACGCACGGAATCCATTACGCACGGAAAGCGTTACGTAAGGAATCTGTTACGCACAGAACCCGTTACGCGTGGAACCCGTTACGCGTGGAACCGTTACACTTGGAACCCGTTACGCGTGGAACCCGTTACGCACGGAACCCGTTACGCACGGAATCCGTTACGCACGGAATCCGTTACGCACGGAACCCGTTACGCACGGAATCCGTTACGCATGGAACGCGTTACGCACGGAATCCGTTACGCATGGAACGCGTTACGTAAGGATTCCGTTACGCACGGATTCCGTTACGCACGGAACCCGTTACACACGGATTCCGTTACGCACGGAACCCGTTACACACGGAACCCGTTACGCAGAGAACCCGTTACGCGTGGAATTCGTTACGCGTGGAACCCATTACGCGTGGAACCGTTACGCGTGGAACCGTTACGCGTGGAACCCGTTACGCACGGAATCCGTTACGCACGGAACCCGTTACGCACGGAACCCGTTATGCGTGGAATCCGTTACGCGTGGAGCGCGTTGCGTAAGGAATCTGTTACGCGTGGAACCCGTTACCTGTGGAATCCGTTACGCATGGAACGCGTTACATATGGAATCTGTTATGCACGAACCCGTTATGCACGGAATCTGTTACGCGTGGAATCTGTTACGCATGGAACCTGTTATGCGTGGAACCCATTATGCGTGGAACCCGTGGAATCGGTTACGCATGGAACCCGTTACCTGTGGAACCTGTGGAATCCTTTACGCTTGGAACGCGTTACGCGTGGAACCCGTTACTCGTGGAACCCTTTACTCGTGGAACCAGTTACACGTGGAACCTGTTACTCGTGGAACCCGTTACGCGTGGAACCCTTTACTCATGGAACCAGTTACGCGTGGAACCCATTACGTGTGGAACCCATTACGCACGGAACCCTTTACTCATGGAACCAGTTACGCGTGGAACCCATTACGTGTGGAACCCGTTACGCACGGAACCTGTTACGCGTGGAACCCGTTACGTGTGGAATCCGTTACGCGTGGAATCTGTTACGCATGGAACGCGTTACGTATGGAATCCGTTACACACGGAACCCTTTACGCACGGAACCCTTTACGCACGGAACACGATTCTCGATGCCAATTTCGATACCACGGTAAAAAAAAAAGGATTGTCTAAGATTCCATGTACTTGAACTTGAAACATGAACTTCTTTATTAAAATATTTGAAAAATAGCTAAATGTCATAAGACATACAAAACATGTGCAATAGAGCATAGCACAACATAATAAAGTGCAATTAATGGTCATAGTGCAACAACTAGTGTCCCCAGACACATTCCAGACTTCCAGGCATCTTTTCAAAAGGTACTGTGCAAAAACAACAGTGCAGTAATCTATAGCCACATAGGAAGTGCTATTTTAAGATGTAATTGACTTTTTAATAATATGATTTATCCTCATTTAAGTTTCATTCTCTTTGATGATTTCTTTCCTTATATTGAGCTAAGAGTGTTTTGATCTCAGATATCGATATATTCTTTACATGTAATCTCATATATTTAGTGTAAATTTAATGATAGCCTTAATGTGTTTTTCTATCATTTATCAATATGTAGTCATATGTGCTTCTATGTTGTACTGAATGGAAAAGACAAGTTAATTAATTCATTTTGGGTTCAACTTACTCTGATAATTGTCAGTCAGCATAGTAAACAGGTTGTAAGTGCAGAAACTGCAAGTATAGTAATTGTTAGAGGGACGTCCTGTTCAATAAAAGCCAGACAGAAACCTTCATCGGGAAGAAAGTGTTCATTTAAAAGAACACGTCTGTCAGAAAAGATAAGACTAAACTGCTTTAACCAATGAATTGAGAATGATTAGTTTTCTACTGTATATGGACCAGGAGGTTATAGATAAATGAATATTAAACTGCATGTAGTCAACTACTGTTGCTAACACACTCCCATCGGCCCAGAGTTATTTATTTATTAATTTCTTGCATACAGTCATTATATTGCCTTCACTTTTATTTTGAAATATTCTTCTTTCCGGGTTACCTGTTGTGCTCTGCGTCAATTATACGTCCGGGTCCGGATAGGACAGCGTCTGGGTCCGGATCCGGACCGCCTATTGGCGACCCCTGGTCTATACTATGACTTTTTTATGTCAGTCATAGTATGTCAAAACATTTCAGAAAGAAGACTTGTATGTCAAAGAAAGTAAAGAAAAAAAGTCAAGACATTTTTTCTGACACTATTACATGTTTACGACATACTATACTATGACTTTCTATATGGAACTTTGTGTGCCACACAAAAGCATCACTTTTTTAAAGGATGTTTTTGTAAGAACATTTAAATGAACAAAATTGCACCACAGACATGTTTCTTAAAAATGTATTTATTTCGTAAATAGAACTGGATCTCCATAAGCATCAGCGATAAGACAGATTTATAGATAGGACAGACAGACAGCAACAGATATCAGTCAACAGAAGTAGAGAATAAAATAGATTTGAACATACAGTTCAGCTCTGATCTGCAGCTTTGTGTTGTACTGGCTGATGCTTAGTCTCAGGACATTCTGCCACAGAAAACTGATCATTTGACATATAACAATAATATGACACAACTATAATTTAAGCTCCTGGTTTTAAGCTTATTTGATCAAGGAAACCATATTTTGTTTTTCGGTTAAAAACTTAATTTCCTCGGAAACTTTCCTGAAATAACTTGAAAATGATGTTTGATACTTGCATTCTGTACGGCAACAATGACAATAAATGAGTTCATTGAAAAGTTCAGGATCTGGTTTCTGGATGATGAAATGTTACCATTATGTATTAAGACTGGACAAATGTGACGGATATAGATTTTCATTTGGTCCTTACACATATTCAATATATGCCCAATATTTCAAGAAGCAAGAGCACTTTGTAGACAGAATGTAACCGCTCTATATAAAGTATCCAAATACACTTCAATGGTGCTTTTGATGGAGGACATGATCATCTGTCGTCAAGGCTCGATACAATTTAAATTTACTTTTATTTTGTATTATGTGGTTTAGTAATCTCCTGCTTCTAGAAATACCAGAGGCCTCGAATCCAAACCCTTCCGTCAGAGCTCTGATGCTTTATGTTAAAATAATCTGTACCTGGATATACAATCCAAAAATAGAGCTGAACATTTTTTTAAATAATCCTATAGATGTTTTAACTTTTGCTCATTGTTATTAAATGTTACTTCATAGTTTGCACTTTGTGTCGCTTCCTGTCACTAACTCCTTCAGTTAAAAATACTGTTGCTTACATTGGAAAAGGTCATTTTGAATTTATAAGTAATTAATTAACCTTCCTCACAATCATATATTTCTATCTTGTCGGTATTAGTTTGTGTTTTATTTCTAAGTCTTGATAGAAGAGATGGTTTTTTTAAAGATGTAACTACTAGTCAGTTATTTGTTTGTATTCATGAATATGATTATAGATGTATTAATCATTACATTTTGAACACTTTGGGCCTCCGTAGGTGAGCACAAGGGGGCATCAGAACTGCACTAACACTGCAGGTGTTTCTGCCTTTGGCCAGACAGGACTCGTCCTACTGCTCTGTAGTTTATTGCTGATTCCAGAGAGGAGGGTTGTCCAACTTTTGTTTTTTTGTTGAAGTTGGGATATCTCTGCCTCTGCAGCATCAAATTTGACCTTTTTTTAAGCTCTTTAAAGGGTTCTCCTGGATTTTGTATTATACTTGCATACAAAAATAAATGCAACAGAACTGAACACATCCTGTTTTAAGTCCCTCGTGTGAGTCAATCTAAAAGACAAGACGTCCAATTTTTGAGTACGAGTAATGAAACGGTTGAGGTACCCCTATAAAACAGCATTAACATGTATTTTTTCCTCATCCAGGTACAGATATCATAGGTATCCAGGTAGACATTTTTATAGCAGTATGAACACAAATGTTTAATCACAAAAAAAACGTTAATATCCTGTGTAAATGTGGCCTGACCATTACTTGTTGAGTTGTGAAAGAAAAGATCTAACGTTCCCAAGTGTCCTTTTTGCTAAAACATCCGGCTTATTTCAGGCTCACCTTTCAGGTCAAACAAACAAAGAGCTGAGATAAAAGGTTCAACCTCCTGATAACATGTCTAAACTCAAGAGAAACTGTACAGCACAGGACACGCGTTATCACAATAAGTAAGAAAGTTCAACTCTGCAGTAATAAATAGACACTTTCATTGTCAGTCGCACCTGTATGAACTTCAACAGGCCCAGGTATGCGTCAATGTGTACCATATAGAAAATAAACATGGAGAATATTCAATGCATTGACTGACAGTAACCATAGCAACATAAACATCCCATGAACTCTGTATGACCCCGGTGTGAGCTCAGGCATGTACCGATCATTGAGTTGTGGTTGTTGTTTAAAACGGTTGTCTTGAAACGTTTCTACATTACACTTCTGGAGTCAACTGAATTCTCCTACAAATAAGAACCGGCACACGTTTCAACATTTCACCTTTTTTTTTTTTTAGAAGAAGAAAAGAAGCCAAACCAAGCATCAAAGAGACCACAGAGCATACAGAGAGCGTACAACAACGCTGCACACAGCATGTGGCTACCGGATAATGTTGATGTCAAGTTTAAAACGATTGTGCGTTACACTTCTGGAGTCAACCGAATCCTCCTACAACAAGAACCGCCACACGTTTCCTCATTTCACCTTTTTTTTTTTTTTGGAAGAGGAGAAGTCAAACCAAGCATCAAAGAGAAACAGTTGACATTTTACTCGCAGACAGCATGTGGCCACTGAGATCGCACAACAAGGCTAAGTACCATCCTTCTAATCAACATGGCCGACATACAAGAAACACACACACACAGACAGCTACACACACACACACACACAGCTACACACACACACACACACACACACACACACACACACACACAGACAGACAGCTACACACACACAGCTACACAGATAGCTACACACACACACACACACACACACACAGACAGCTACACACACACACACAGACAGCTACACACACACACACACACACACACACACACACAGCTACACACACAGCTACACACACACACACACACAAACACACACACAGCTACACACACACACAGCTATACACACACACACACACACACACACACACACACACACACACACACAGAGACAGCTACACACACACACACACACACACACACACACAGAGACACAGACAGACAGCTACACACACACACACACACACACAGCTACACACACACACACACACAGCTACACACACACAGCTACACACACACACACACACACACACAGCCACACACAGCTACACACACACACACACACACACACACACACACACACACACACACTTCATCAACAGGTGGATAGAAAAACATGACAGCAAAAACATGATTTGGATGATTTAAATGGTAACAGACAAGCAATGAATTGAGAAATGACAACATGTGATTTTGATATGCGACTTGTGCAAACGCTCTGCTGTTCTTCTCCCCTCTGTAGAAGCTGAATTATATTCATGTGATATAGCTATCTCTCTAAAGATAAGAGACATTCTGCTGTCTGGGTCGACATGCATCAGCCGTGGGAAAGCATCTCGCCATTGAAGCCATGTTTTGTCTCGCTGAAATAGAAATGGTACCATTATCTCATCCGATACTTCGCTCATATTTTTAGGGATGAGTCCACCAATAGAACCTCTCTTAGACAGCCTCACACACTGATCCCGTTGCCTCAAAATATTCCCTGAGCATCATGGTGTTTAATGCCGAGATGCCTTCGCTAAACCGGCTGAAGGAGAAAAAGGCATTCAAAAGGGAACAAGTTTCCAGACACAAAGTAACAACAACCGGCTTAAACAGCTTCTTTCTGCAGTACCTTCAATAATCCATCAATAATAGAACCTCCTGAAAATGTATGGCTTTTTAAACAGGCCCCATCTGTCCTCCTCCAGAGCAGGGACACAAAGGCCTGAACAGTCGGACGAGAGAGCGGCACAAACAATGATGACAGTCCTCTTCATGACGATACAAGCTTCTGTACAGTCAGGCACAAAAAATAAACAGTTTTTCTTTTAAACTCCAGTCTGGATCCTTTAGTCTTTGGTAACACCGTAGAGCTCCTTGTACAGCATCGAGGGACTACTGTAGGTCCTACGGAAATAAGTCTGGATGTTAACAGAACCAGCCAGGCTCCGAGCGCTACATGTCGTCTACCTTTTCGTCCGAATGAGAAACAAAAGGTGCAGCGGGGCTCAAACAGGAAGTGTATGGAAGCAACATGATGTTGGGCTGCAAGCCGACACCTCTGAGAAGTACTCGTAATGCAGCCTGACTAAGTGGAGCTTCGGACCTGGTTCTACATAGACCATCCTTGTGGCTCAGTCCTGTATTGAGGTTAGGCTACAGTCCATATGCTGCTAAGCAACAAGTCCAGATTGTCAGGAATCCTCGGCAGGAAAGTCATTTTAATGACAGCTGCAAGAAAAGCGTTGGCAACTGTGCTAAAAGAAACTAAATAAATAGCTGCAGGAGAGTTCATGTACCAGGGCTGATCTCAGAGGGCAGCAACAGTCTTTAACTTCTAAAAGGAATTCAAACGATGACGTTTACAGAGATTTTTGCGGGACTTGCAGCAGAAATGTGATAATTGATCTTCCTACAGAAGCAACTCCACAGACGTTTGCTTCGTGCCACGCTGACTTCATGTTTTATTTCCTTTCCGTGTTGCAGCTCCCCACTACGAGTCCTTCTCAACCATTCTACTATGGACTCATTAACGCTGGAGAAAAGGAACTGGTGAAGGATAAAGAGTCCTTTGGTTTCACATGATGCCTCCGTGTTGCATCCAGCTTAAGAACGCAGTGACCCACAAGGGTTAAACTAATGTAGGTTTATAAAACGGCGGCACAGTGGTCGGGGGGTGGGGGGTGGGGGGGTTGTGTGGAGTAGAAGCTCTCCCCCAGATCTGTGCGCGTTACAGTCAGCGGCCGTGGGAGTCAGCAGTTGGTGGCCTCGATGGGCGACAGCGTCAGGATGCTGCGATCGTTGGAGTAGAGGTTCTCCGTGTCGCTCCACGACCTGAAAACAGGCAGCAGGGACTGAGAATTAGGTGACCGACGATGTGTGTGTGTGTGTGTGTGTGTGTGTGTGTGTGTGTGTGTGTGTTTTGAATCTACAGAACCAGGCTGGAAGAAGCAGAGAGGAGCGAGGGATGGAAGAGTGAAGAGTTAGTAAAGGGTGTGAAGTTGTTAGTAATGAGCATCCAAAGTTTCACCTCATTAACTCACATTAATCCTATCAGTCTATCAGGGTAGAGAATATCATCTAAAGAAAGTATGTACTTCAATCAGCACTTGATATGTCAGTGCTCTATAAAAATACATAAGGTCACCAATTACTGGACTAAGACCGTACATTTTTAAACTTTGTCCTTTTAAATGCAAATGATGCAAAGGTCATAAAGGCCGAGACAGTCTCAAGATTTAGATTTGATATAGTTGTTCAGAGACCGCTAACTAGCCCTAAGGTGCTGCATGTCTCCAACCTAACACTGTAAACATATCGGTAGAAGTTATTTGCTGCAGCTGCTTCTTAACACACAAATGAAAGCTCTTTGTACTGTACTCGTTTAAACCCGGGTTTGTTTTCTGAATCCGTCTCTGGTTTGTTCTTAGAGGAGTTGAGGTGAGACTTGAGCTACTCGACTCATGGAGAAAAATGTAAAACAATCACCATGAAGAGAAATAAATCATGACAAACAAGCATCAACAACATTCTTCTCTCATATACCCACTCCCGACAGAAACAGGACTAGTCCCTTTCTGCAAGCTGCTCCTTTGGAGATGTCTCACAAAGACACAACTAGTACACAATCTCATCCGTTCCTAGACCACTCAAAACATTGTCCAACTAAACTGCCAGTGATCGGGCTTGACCAAAAAAAAACATACAACATAGACGCATCATGAAAGTCACAGCACGTCACGGTCACAACCAGCCAACCACCAGCGTGCCGAGTCACATCAAAGTAGAACCGAAACCAGCGATCAGAGCTTCTACGTTAACAGCACCAGCAGAGAGACTGTGCTTCAACATCCTGCAACTTCAAAAAAAAAGTGCCTCCATTCTGGCTGCAACACCGGATCTTCACATGCCTGTACGAGTCGAGCCTGGACAGCTCAACAGCTATTTTTGTAGCTGAATGTGACGAGAGGAAGGCTGCACCTGTCCATCAGCATCTTCAGATACGTGGTGATTTCTAAATGTCAGCTGAAGAATTCACGTGACCTTTAAGTTAACGCTGCTCTCAGAGACGAAGACAACCGTTTTAATAAGACCTGGTGACCAGGGAAACATGATGACTCAAATGGTGGTTTGACTGGAGGCGCACTCACATGCTACATCACCAGCTCGGCTGTTTACCAGGGCCGGGGTTCAAACTGAAACATCTCAGTGTTTAAAAGGGTTTTTTGTTTTTTTTTGCTCCCCGGGTTACGGCACAACAAAGAGGACGTTAACACTTTTGGATGAGCCGGCGGGAACATGAACCCAAGAAAAGATCAGAACAGGCAGTTTTCTGACGAAGCTCGAAGTTAACAGCACATTAATGATTCATTTTGGAAGTTTGCACAACGTGATGCAGATTTCAGACACAGGAGGACACAGACGGGACAGACAACAAAGTGCAAGAGGAGGAGTGTGAGAGAGAGAGAGGGCACAAATACATACAAGTTTACATTGTATACAAAGTACCAAAGGCAACAGCAGCCCCCATGCAACAAGACAGAGTTTGGGAATTCTTGTTCTGTAGCCCGAAGTGGCCGAGATAGGTGGAGTTATGTCTTGAAATTTAGGTAAACTCCACCCCTCTGGAACACCCCTGGCTGGAAAACGAGCACGCCCCAAAGTTGGCCTCTTCTCAGAAGCTCATATAAGGCTTCAGGATCCAGTAGAAAAGACTAACAGATACAGTGAGTAGCAAAGACAAAAAGACTACGAGACTACATTTCCCAGCAGCCTCTATGGTTTAGGGTCCCCTTGTTCTTGGAGAAGAGGAGCACGGGAGGTCAGACAGCAGCTGAGTTTCTACCAAAGGATTGTTTTTTTCTAATTATAATGCATTAAGTTAGAGAAGATGAACAGATTTTGCAACACTTGTTTGAGTGCTCGAAGGTTCAATGAACTGCTTTTAAAAACAGACTTGAAGAGTTTGTTAACTAAATAATCCTGTAGGATGGTTCAACAGCTCAGTGCTTTTGTACACTTTGCCGTCTAATTATATCCAAATACTACCAAATACTTTTCTTTACCTTCAACTATCGGAAGGTCAGCGTAACATTTGTTTGACATTTGGATGGAGACGCAGCCGCCGGAATTTGACAACCTCACACGGTTATGTGTCTCGTCTTTGACTCCTGACATGCGTGTGTACGATGCGGCTTTTCTTGACCCGAGCCAAAATTCATCTGTGGCCAGCATTCAGCAGCCAGCTACAGCTGGGCTTCCAATATATAACAGTTAAATACATTATGTATTATATAAGCTTGTAAATACGCTTAAATATGTCCCATCCAGGGATTACTGATGTGATATAGGACTGAGTGAATACATTCTCTTTCCCCTATGGCAGTATCCTAGCATTAAGGCCGAGTGTGGGCGGAGTCTTTCATTGATCCTTTGTGGTTTTATGCTTTATTTCCTCAAACCCAGAAGGTGAAGAAGAAGGGATGGGAGAGACAGATGAAGGGATGTGAAACGCAAAGGAGGGGTGGGAAGGGGACGAGGGGAGAAGGAAAGGAGAGTTGATAGGAAGGGAAGGAGGAACAAAGAATACAATTCAAACCTTTAAATTCAGACCCAATTATATTTGTTGATTTTCTGAAGTTACAGTTAAAAAACAAAAACAAAAAAAACCACCAAGCACAGCATTTTACTGCTGTTCATTGTTCATCCTTCTGGGAGTATAAACTGCTCTCAGCTCAGTTGGAAAAGATTAAATTGGCTGCTTCGTGCCAAGGTCAGAAAGCAGATCAATCATTCCAACAGGAGGAAATTAATCCAGATTGAATCATGCATCTCATGGCAATTTGACCCTGGAGCGAAGAGAATAGTTTGCTTTCTTTCAGTGACGTGACCCTGAAATAGATTATTTCATGGAGCATACCCCACTGCCCCTCCGACTAATGACGAATGAAGGGAACACATATTCAAATGTAGGACTGATTTTAGAGTCCCAACTGGCTGAATCAAAGAAAAAAAATCATCAGATGACATGCATAAGATGTTCATTATTTGGCCACAGGCCAGGTATAGAATACAATTGGATACAAAGAGATGTTGTTTCAGCCCGTCACAATTCTACGTCTCTATTATGGGATAGCTGTGTGTCCCAGGCCTGACTGACTGGGATGACACAGCCCTCTACTGGACCACAGTCTGCAGGTTTCTGTCCAGAGGGGTGAAGGGAGGAACAGAGCATCTCTTATTTGACCTGCATGCTGTCATTATTACCTTTACAAACACACACACAGTCTTGAGTGAACGTGCAAGACCCACTGCACACACAAAGAGCAAGAATGCTACATCTTCATTATTGATGTAATCAATACTGAGAGTCCCAAGCTGTTTTGGGGAGTGTTGATCACTCAGCAGAAAGGGCCAATCGGGTCAATTAATCGACGACCCCACTGAGTCACTGGGTTCAGGCATAAAAGACAATAATATGGAAGCTGCAGCTTGGGCAGCCCAGAAAACTGTGAACTCAGTCCACTCGTCTTTAAAACTGCAGTCGGCAGCGAAAAAAACCAAACTTCAGATGTTTTTTCATCCTTTATCACAAAGTGGAGCTGTGTTTTACCAGCACTTATTGAGAGCTCACTTGGTGCAATAAAGTGACATCATGTGTAATACATCTCACCCCTCTCGGTCACTGAAATGCACAATTGCCAAAGGCAGCTTGAAAGCTAAGTCGCCAGAACCCGTCACTTTCACATCTCTTCAGTCATTGGTTAATACTAGAGACGTACACGCTCTGATCGTATACCGCTCAACTAGCCATTATGTGGCCTTACCTCAAGTGGAGCAGCCCTCCAATAAACAACAGGACAATATAGGGATGAACCTAAAGCGAACGAGTCAACAAGACAAATAGACATCGGTGTCGTCTGTTAAAGTGCAGTACAGATCAGGCAGTTCTCATAGACATAGACAGACATGCCCCAACGAAGGGGCTAAATACACCAGACAGGCTACATAGTGTAATATTGAGACCTGTTGGGTTCCTGTGTATCGCAGCAAGTCTCCATTGAAAGGGCTCAATAGAAATTCTCCACCGACAAGCCTGTCGCACATCCATTGCAGTGCATGCTAACTAGAAGGCATAGCCATTACAATCTACTCAAGGTTACAAGGTGAACTGATACATTTCAGATAGTACACTACTGTAGATATGAGATTAAGCACATCCTTCAGTCAGCTTAATCAAAATGTTTAGGCTCCAGACTCTCCCAACACAGACTTTGATGGAAATAAGGAACTCAACAGTGCAGTCCATAATGGCTTGATCCACACATCTTCAACTTCTAGCTCTTGCTCGGTTATTGTTCTTCTTCTTCTTGCTAAGCCACACCTTAAAACCAGTCACTTTGACCGTCTGAACCCCCCCCCCCCCCCTACAACTGTATGCTCACCCTGCAACAGATCTGAACAAGAAAGTCTTACAGTACAGTCGTAGCCACGTTATGGGATACAACAGTCAGGACTTGACACCAAGAGGCGGTGCGGGTGCATCGGGATTCATAATCATGGTTTCTTGCCGTCGTCTTCCCCACCTGTTGCTGCGGCTGGACGCGGGGCAATGGTTGCCGCTGGCCTGGCACCGCCCGGTTATTTGGTCCAGGAGGCCGGCCAGGCGGGAACAGCCGCTCTGCCCATGTTGGTAGCAGCACAGGGACTCCACACAGCTGAGGGTCTGCGTCTGGGGGGCTGATAGAGACTGGAGGGAGGAGCCGGAGGAGTGAGTGGAGAAAGAGGAGGGAAAAAAAGAAGGAATTAATAACACTCAACAGGTTCACCGTCACATTCTGAGAGGATAATGGATGGCTGGAGGATGACTTATTGCATGCTGTCACAGGAAGAATGATGTACAGAGAAAACATGAGAAACATGCTACACAAGGGGCTGAAATGTTGCAAATAAATATATAAACCATAAAACCTGTGAACAACAAAAACTTTGAGAAAACAGACTAAATCTTTCCTCAACTTTGTTTGGAAACATGAGACTATGATTACATCTATTTAAAATGCCAACCTTTAACTGGTCCAGCTTTATACAATGTTCTGACTTAAATACTGAAAGCACCAGAGCCATCCTATGATATGAATGAATAAGCATGATCAGAAACTAAGGCAGTGTTATCATCTATCCTGATCTTTCTTTATACATGTGAAAACCAGTTCACAACTACAAATTATTCTCTGTATTAATACAGAAGTTGACAATCACTGCAAAGAAAACCTCTTACTGTCTAAATGAAAAGACTGAAAATATATTTAACGACGAATCAGACTTTCCAGTGAGCCAGAGACGCATTGGTAGACAAAGCTGAATGAAGTTGGTGCTGAGAGACCTGCAGGGTCAGGTGGCTCAGTTAATCTGAGTCAGCACCGGAGAGAGAGACAGTGTTCGGTGGAGAAGAAGGAAGGTGAAGAGCAAAGAGACAAACGGAGTCAGAGCTTACACTCATCCTGTGTGCTCCTTTTAAGATAAAACAGAACGTTTTAGAACTCAGCATAAAGGGGCAATGTACATCTAGACTAACCTCAGACTAACTTCAGTGACCCACCTGGTTTTTACAAGACGATGAATAAGCTTCATTTGTACTTTTTGCCGTTGTCAATTACAGGCGCTATTTGTGGAGATGTTTCAGATAAAGCAACTTTCCGACTATGTAAAGTTATAAAGCCTCCCGTTTCTTTCAGCATACGGAGAGCTAAGCTTACCCTAAAGTGCTTTGCAAGTCCAGCTATTTAAAAAATGTGCTTCAGTAGGAAACTCTGCACATCCATATTTCATCATTTGATGTTGTCTTCTGTGATATAGCCCAATATATTCCTATTGCGTAACGTATATATTCCACAGTGCTTCTGATTGCGACGTTGCTGTTGCTGCATCTCTCTGCAGCAGAAATTGGAGACACTGTTGGCACAATACCAAACTTCTGCTTCTTGGCTGGCAAACAGCAAAACAGAGACAGGACGATGTGATTTACTCTGGCAAGGTCAGGTGTCGCTGGATAATAAATGTGTGCTCTATCAGAATTAGTCTCCTTTTGGGGGGGAAAAAGGCAAACAGATGTGTTCATGTAACTGTAACACAGCAGTCACCACTTAGAGAAAAGAGCAAAGAGAACAGTTATAGGCTGTAATAATTCACAACACAGATAAAATCAAACAGTTACAGCAGCAACGCCACAGCTGGAGTCGTCATTGGTGATGTATCCTACACTCGTGTTAATCTATGCCTGTATGAGCGTGTGAGTGATCACGACGGCGAGCTTTTCATTCACTTTAAGATGACGGATTTAGCTCGTCACTCTACCAATCTCATAAATCTGCAGCAGTCAGTCATTGCAGGGCTTCTCTGCTGTAAATCAGAAGCAATGGCGGACATAGTTGGGATAATGCAATTATCATTGGCACTCATGTTACAATAAAACCTGCTGTCCAATGCTGTTTACGAGAGAGATGAACAAGAAAAAAAAAAAAGAGATTGTGTGGTGCAAGTCATTTTTTTTTTGTTCTACAGAAGCAGCAGCAGCAGTAATATGAAGCCCAGAGGCCAGACCTGATGATTCAGTGCTCTGCTGTAAACTGAGGTTTTACAATAAAACAAAGGCTGAATTGAAGGTTTTGTCGTAAAATGGCCCAGGCCTCAGTGACCGCTATATGGGTGACATCATCCCCTGCCTGATTTACTTGATTAGTCCGAGAGTTCAGTTTGAGTTCACGCGTGCTGTCCTTTCACTTAGCACAACCTTATGTTGGGTTATCTTTGTCAGGACCTTTTTGGCAACTGCCTGCATGAGAAAATGTAATGGTCTTGTGTTTATAGTTGATACATGGCGCTCACAAAGCACAATCTGTATGCAGAGCACAAACGGGTTGTATGAGATATCAAATACTTACAAGGAGACAATGGTACATCATTCAGGCTTCAATATGGAGTATTATCATGGAGGGGTTAGATGACTGAACAAATATACAGCAAGGACAATGAAGTCAGCATGCCAACAGCATTCCCTCTCTCTCTCTCTAAACTCTGATCCCAGATCTGATCAACAACAGTGATGGTGTGAATTGAGACCGGTATAGGAAAGAATGGGGACAACCATGGTTGGCTCAGGGAGGACGGGGTCAGTCAAAAGGTGGAAGGATGAGGTTATTCATGAAAGGGTATGTGTGGGAGAGGACGGGGCCATTCACACAGGAAGTAAGGCCAACAGAGACACATACAGTACAGGAACAGTATTTTTTTAAATATGAACTAAAAGGGTAGTGCGGGGGGCAGCTGTGACATACAGCCGTGGGTGAATGACTGACAGTGCAGGTTGTTTTAACCAAATATAAAGGACGTAATGTGGTTGACTGCAGCGGGTTGGTTGGTCCTTCGGGTGAAGCCATGATGCTGTGGGCAGTGACAGTAGGAAAGGGGGGACAATGGGAGTGAAGTATGGTACTACCTAGGGGAGCAGGGGTCTGGGCCGTGGGGCAGCAGGGGGAGGATAAGCAGCTAGCAGGTGCCAATTGTCCTCCCCTGGGCTCCGCTGGGCTTTAACAGGGTCATATTCTGGGCCGACTGACCCCTCACCCTCTTCCATCTGAAGGACACAAGATGCTTACAGTGAGCCCCGCTGGCCCGGTCAAACAACTCATCAGTCAGCCGGGTAGGTCAGACATCGACACAGCAACATAACCGGTAAAGCAAAGCCTGTTAACTGACCGATCACACCGCCAACATATCCAGAGTCGACATTCTGTCTCAGACCAAATCTGGACTCAGTTGAGGTAACAGGATGAGATAACTTCTCGTTTCACTTTGGTTTTGTAAATCTATGGGCTCCGTTCAAGACTAAATGACTGTAGATTACTGTGGATATGTTACTCAGTGCTGCTTAATTACCAACCAGCAGATTAATTAGTCGGTTAGTAAGCAAGCAGTCAGTCAGTCAGTGAGTCGGTCCAGACTGCACTGTAGGGGGGGCAGTTGATTAAATGTCTGACCCTCACTCTACAGTGCGCTCTTATACACGTATACATACAGTATATAGAGATCAAATCAATGCTGGTCCCCTTTTTAAAGCCCTTCCCAAGTGACCTCACCGGCAATCCAACATAGCAACAGTTGAGAGCAAATCTTTGGCTTCAAAGGCAAATATGATGCGCTGCTTCCTGCTGTTTGAAGCAGGACTGTGGGTGGGCATCACAGGTGTTATTCCCCTGCTACAGATCTTAACCTCTTCCTAATTGGCACCGTGAGACAATCAAAATTTACCGAAGAGGTCCTTCAGAAAATTTGAGCGGGGGTTGATGAGGTCACTGGAGGAGGGCTTTAATTTCTCATAAAAGAAGAGACAACTGAACACAGGAAGAAGCAGCAGGCATAAGAACAGTGTCTCCAGGGAAATGCATCCTTCTAGTGCTGATAAGAGCACATCTATTAGTGACCAACTCAATTAACCTGCTGCTCAATCTATCAGAACTACAGAGTAGGCAAATAATAAAAAAACCCAAGAGAGCCCTCTGGGTTCCTTTACGATTACCCCCCTCTAATCTAATTAACAAAGACTGATAGATACTGGAACTATTCCAACAGAATAAATTGCATTACGCTTTGATTTTGAACCCGGTAAGAGCACCTTGTGTAGTTCTACCAATTCAAACAATTCACTCAAACTGAGGAAATAGGATCTCTTTTGCATAATGTGCTTCCCTCTTACAATCAGTCAATCTACAGTTTGTTTCTGCTCATTGAGTTTGTGGGATGGGACCTGCATTGCCTATATTGTTTGTGACTTGGAATATAGTTGTATCAGTTGCCAGTTTTATTTAGATACATCTCACTAAAACTACTGCAAGCAATCCTAGCAATTAGAAAAGAAATGAACCATACTAGGGCAGCAAATAGCAGTTATTTTACATTATCAACTCATTTAGGGATTATTTTCTAACATCCAAGAGCCAAGTGTGATTCATTAATTAACTATTAATTATATTATTAATGTGAGTATTGTGTTAAAAATCTTACTTTTAGCTAAGTAGCAGTGTAAAACGCAAATATATTCAATTTACTTTCATACATGACAAAGAAAAGCATCAAATGCTCATAAATAAGAGAAGATGTTCACCAATGAGAGCTCACACTGTTGTTAGCCTTTTCCCTGCAGGCTGTTTATAGCGATATCTGCACAAGATCGTCGAGTCATCATTCGAGAGCAGCTGTGATAATAACCCAAGAGTCTGACATGCTTCGAACACATCATGATGCTGTGCAAGGCAGCGCGGACCAGTCCGCCATGCCTCGGTCTTGTGCTGTGGGTCTACTGAAACCATGCAGGTGGACTGAACTCTGAGTTGAAGAGGGTGCTTGACACCATGTCAAGAGGACGGACCATGCTCCAGATAAAAAGGGGTGTTGTGATGGGCTGCACCATGCGTCACTTTAATAGGAGTGCGGCATGCCAGACTGAGGTTGTATGGCGACACCACGAGCCGGTGGTCGGGAGGCGGGTCTGACCGGGAGCTCCGATTTGGGACTAATGCAGATGCAGGATCTCACAGTCAGCCATATTGTCATTCAGGGACAATTTCGGGTCCTGAGTCGTTCTATTACAATATAATGAGCTACGAGATAAAGGCAGTTTGGTCATTCATTCATTCACTCATTTGTCCATGCAGTGGGGGAGTAATGACAGTCACATGCTTCAACAGGCGGGAGTGATGGACGTCTCGGATCACATTCTCTAGGTCAGCCTCTCACTGAAATGCATGCAGCGGGTGAAATGCCTGATATCACATACTTTTGCATCAGCTCCTAAGCCCACGAAGCCCCAATATATACGTTTAGTGCCCCGCCCCCATCCCAATCCCAGAGAATGCTGATTGGCTTGCCCAGGGCATGCAGTCACAGATATAACAGTAGCACGACTGTTCCAACATTAACAGCACACATCTTTGCAGTCAGTGTACTGCCAGTGCTAGAAACAGGTCTCAGTGGGACTAAATCAAGTCCAGACCTGGGAGAACATTTCAGTATTGTTTGAATGGCCATAAACAGGAGCACTTGTTTCCTAAAGCAATATCTATTTTAAGATGCTGTCCATGTTATGCTGTAGATAATCTCTAAAACATCTGCATTGATAACCTACAAGTAAATGTTTCAAATAGACTTCTGAATACTATCTGACATAACACGGATACTATTTCTGACCATACATAGTTAATGGTAAGTCTGACATAAGTGTAAAAAGAGAATACAAATTCATTTTTAAGGGAAATCATGTGAAGTCAATTTAACTAAGTTATGTGTATTTCAAAAACAAAAAAAGAACTGGCTATGTGGTGGTTTCCTGAAAGTGCTAAAATATTTGAAATACATATTTACAAACTAATGGAAGTGAAATTAAATTTAGAAGGAGCAGCATCTATGCAGGAAAACTGGGCAAACCAGTAATGCTGGGAATCTATTCACAAACGTATACAGATGCATCCCAAAACTACTAATGTAGCGATATTGCTTTTGAATTACGCACTCCTGGGATAATTGATCGCAGTAAGTTATTTTAAGCCCAGGTCTGAAACGGTCTCATCTCCTCTACCTAATTTTGCCCAGCTGGCTCTTGGCTCTGGATAGAGGCTGCAGAGCGATGAAGTCATCACCTATCGCCACACGGTTGGAATATATCTACACCAGGAGAATACACAAGAGAGGATAGGAGGAAGAACACACACACACACACACACACACACACACACACACACACACACACACACACACACACACACACACACACACACACACACACACACACACACACACACACACACACACACACACACACACACACACACACACACACACACACACACACACACACACACACACACACACACACACACACACACACACACACACACACACACACACACACACACACACACACACACACACACACACACACACACGTTAGAACTCAAGCTCGCATCCACACATTTCAACACACAATACTTGACCAACTATCAGAATCACACACACATATACACACAGAGACAAAATGGGACAAAGGTTAGAGCAGAAACAACAAACACCACATAGGATTGGAAAAGGCAGCTCGGTTTGTGCTGAGAAACAAAAGGAGAGTTTTGAAAGGAATAAGCTAAAACATAACCTCCAGCTGGACTAATCAATATGATAACACAGCGTGGGTCTGCTGAGAGGTGACCATGCACACTGTGTGTTTTTTCTGTGTGTGTGTGTGTATCGATCAGAAAGAAGTCACGCCAGGTGTTTGTGTGCGTAACTCAACACACCCTGCTGCTCCGGTAAAGAAGTGGGTAACTCATGATCACAGAGGCTGAGAAAATAAAGACATTGCTTTACAATGTCTTTATTTTCTACAGAGAACATTTCCTCTCCGTCTAGAATTTGAGTTACCTTCATTTCCTGCCTCCAGACTCTTGGCACATTACAGGAAATATGATTTCCATTTTTGTCATACAAGTATAACCGCCAACATTGGACATAATGGACAGTACAACTACTAGAAAGTGTTTAGCCTTCCCTGTTGCCATTTCATTACTTTTAATACGTTTTACTTTTGAGACTGTAGACCTTGTAAAACTGTAAAAACCAAACTATAGAAATAGTTTTTTAAGCATTCTTCACATTGGTATGATTATCTTATGATCGTGATAATGAACTAACTAGTGTCCAATTGGTCTCATTGATTCAAATAAATACTTTTTGATTCCACTGCATGCAATTTGAAATAGTGCCTGTACTTTGTACCAGTATAATCCACTTCAGAGGAATTGCAGGATTTCTTTACAAAGGTTCCCTGTAACCAACAACCTGTGAAAGTCTTCTCTTTTACTTTCTGCCCCTCCTCCCCATGTTACCTGACTCGTCTGTGTGCTGGTGGGCTGCAGATGTCGATAGAAGACCTTCTTCACCACATCAGGAAAGAGGCAAGTTATGATGATGATGATGATTGCAAACCAGGCTGAACCGCTGGACAGCAGCTGTACGAATACAAAGTACATGTCCTGGGTGTGGAGGAATGGCCTGGAGGGAGTGGAAGGGATACAATGGTTACATACTGCAGGAGAAAGCAGAGACATTTCTTTTTTATGCTTCTCTTTAGTAGTGGTAAGCATCAATAAACCAGCAGCCTGGCTCCCCTCACTTTCACCTGTTCTCTGTATATTCAGGTTTCACTAGCAGTTGGAGTCTTCTTAGTTTCGTCAGTATATCCTTGGATATAAAAAAAATTGTGCTGTGCAAGTTAACGCATTAATTAATTAACGGCGACAATTATGTTATCGTGCGTTAACGCATTTTAAAAAATGTTTTATTTTGAAAGTCCGTTGCTCACTGGCAGCGGTGGAGGAAGTCTTCAGACTAAGGTTGATGCAGCGTGTGGGAGAAGTATAGATAAACAAACGCAAGACAAGCTAACAAATGCTACAGAGAAGTGGATACAAACTGCAGCCGGTTAGTATTGTGGAAGATGTCGGTCTGAGGAACGTTCTCAAGGTGCGTTCGCGTCGCGTTTGGTGTGAACGCACCTTTAGGATCAACAAATGACGGCATGTATGAGCCTCAAGAATGAGCTAAGAAAGTTAGCGGAAAGATTAACGTGAGACAACATCCGGTTTCTTCAGACGAACATCCGGTTTTCAGAATAAGATGCCAACAAAGTATGAATTATATTCACATTAAGTATAAAACATGCTACCTGCATCTCGTGAGTTAAAGGGAAAATACACCTAAATTGTGCGTAAAGTGTCTTTATTCTTTGATCGCTGGGTAACCATCATCACCTCGGAGTTACAGCAGTATATTGATGAACAGTAGAGCTGCATTCACATGCTCTGACTGTCATGAAGACACACATTTTTGCTGAAACGTGCTGAAACATTTTATTCCTGTTGCACAGCAGTGGAACGTTTCAAATACAGTCAGCACACTGAGCACAGATAGTGCAAGAAATATTATCGCTACTGTGTAAAGCAGGGGTCTCAAACTCATTTTCACTCTGGGCCACATCAGCATCATGGTCGCCCTCAAAGGGCCGGTTGTAAATGTAAGACTGTGTAAAAGTAACTACTCCTAACATATTGGTAAATAACTGTCTCTGCATTTGATTATTGTTTATTCAAGTGTTAAAATATTGTACATGCAGTTATATAAATGTAAAAATATATTGAAGCACATTTCTGTTATAACTTAAATCCTTTTAATTTAGGGTTAATAAACCCACATTACTCTATCAAATATCAAACACAAGTTATTCCGATAACTTTGTTCAAAGCTTAAAATCCTTTCAAGGGTGCGTTTGCACAATCCCACGTGAACTATTTCATGTGTTGTAAAGCCACGTTTAAAGTAGTCTTCAATGTACTCACAATACATTTACATGTCAAATGTAGAGTAACCTATGAAGAGCTGCTTCTGTGACTGTTGTGTTTAAGTATCTCATAACTTCGACTTTATATCTCATAATTTCGACTATGGGGATATTTTTATTATCAAGTCTAACTTTACATTTTTTTTTTTTTACTTTTAATCGCGATTAAAAATTGTAATCGTTGCCCAGCACTAAAAAAAAATATTTGTGTATTGTCTTTTAAGTCAGAGCATTTGAAGTCATGTGGAACCCCATGCAAAGTATGAGCTCAGAGGTACTTAGAGGGTAGATTTATGTCTCATTATGTACTCTTCTATTCACTTACTTTCATTTTCCATGATTAACTATCGGTAGTAGTCATTTATTACTAACAGGAAAGACTATGGAACAATATAAATGCGTTGATTGAACATTGATTTCACTTGTTTCTTTAGCGAAACAGCAATTCGCTTTTAGCCACAGCAATTTATTCTGCATATGTATTCTCCCAATGTACTGTGGGGGTTAATTAGGAGGTTGTTGTGATAGGCCTACGTGGTAGATTGAGCAGCGAGACCATGTTACATCAGTGTAGAAAATAAAACACATGATCTTCTTGTAAGAACCTCTTCTTACCAGATGATGCCTCCATAGAAGAGAGAGAAGATGAAGTAGAAGGCGATCGAACCCCACGTCACAAAATGGTTCATCCACGTCCAGAAATGAGTCTCTAAAGCGAGCTGTTATTACATACAAACACACACATGAGAGGGTGAGGAAAAGAAAGCTAGGTGTAAAACACTGAGACGGGGACAGTAAAGGCATCAATAAACCACAGCGATCTGCCTCTGTGCTGTGAAAAAGAACCCAGCCTGTGACAAATAATGTTCTGTTAATGGCCACTGACACCATAGATGTACTTCACAATATGCGGTATTTCATATTTGGGACTGTGGCAATTCAAGTGTGTCCCTGTGGAACCAAACATGCTATAAAGCTGTCAAAAATGTCATTTCTGTCTTAAACTGCTAGCTAATACCATTCATAAAAATGTTGTGAGAGCAAAAGATTGGGTGTAATTTACCTTTAATGTGACTGTGATGACCATGACAGTAAAGACCAGCGTTCCAAATGTCCAGTTCCCAAACATCTATAAAACATAAATGAATCTATTAATAAAACAGTCAACAGTATAAACTATGACAGTCAAACTAATAGTGGCTATATTTACATGCATGGACCCAGTTACCAGCAATATAACAATATGCTGAAGATCATTGGTCCTCCTGTTTATATGCAACTCTGATACCTCGCATATCTTCTTCCGGTTGTCAAGAATGAACTAATAAACCTAACTACACATCACTTACTCCTCTTTAAACACAGCACTATTAGGTTAGCGCTAGGTTGCAAATATAAATCTATGACTTTTTGTTGGCTCTTCACTACAATGAACAGTTGCTGTACATTATTTACTGATCATGTTGCTGGGATATTATAAATTGTTCAAGTCAAACTATAAATCTGGATAAAAGTTGGGAGTCAGGAAGACTCCCAACTTTATTGCGCTTCAGTTGTGGAATTGAGAGAAAATACCTACAAGGCTTTGGCCTCAGTTAACAAGTTGAGGAGTATTTGGATGCCTATTTGGCCTCAGACTGTGAGAATCACGAGAACTGTGGGGGGGCTTTGCTTTCTTGCCAGCAAATTCAGGACGCTGCTGGAAACTAAACACTCAAAAACTAATTGGAATCCCCACTGCAACAAAAAAAAAGACACGCTCATCAAACAACTCCATCAGATGCGCGACTCACTGGGCCAGTGTCGATTGATACATTTTAAATAGAAGCATTTTTCTTCCGTGGGAATGACCGCCGTCAAAAACACTTAAAAAAACGCATTCAGTGACGAAGATGTATCCACGTAACCACTCAGTTTGAGTTCATAACTGAACTGAAAAACCACAACAAAAGTTTTTTTAACGAAAATCTTGACAAACTCTGCACTGACAACACTTTTGTTAATCCTTGTACATTGTTTAGATTTGTCATAATCAGTGTACAAACTGACCCTTGTTATTCTTACACCTGTTCAAAAACATGCCTGATCCTTCTCCTTTCTCGAGAACCGCTCCTTCAAACAGCTTCACACTCGACACGGTGCTTTCTTGGGTCCTGAGCAATACACCTGCCATGACATAGTTGCAGCTCACACCCGGCTACCGGCTACCGGCTACCGACGGTCAGAAACACCAGTGAAATACACTCGCATGTTCACAGCAAAACTCACCAGGGCGGCAGACTTTACCATTCAAGCTAGTTGACTTGGGGGCCCGACTAAAAAGACCCCAAACCGCTATAGATGTTTGGATATGAAAATAGGGAATCCTATTACTATTAACCGGTGAAAGGAAATAACTTACGAAATAACTAACAAAAGGCCCCCAGGGCACGTTACAAATATGCAGCTTAGCAAGAACCTTCAAGGTTCAATGAGCCGCTGCATGTTTTATAAATGTCGTCATATGTTCAAAATCAAATTTGTCACCATGTAAAAATAGTGTAGAGCTTAGGTATGAAAAAACATCAATTTCTACATAATCAGCAAGCCCAAAATATGTTTAGCAATCATCCTGATAGTCCTCTCATTAACCCCCCAAGGAGACATACATTCAACTGTAGAGCAGACTCTTACCAGCTGCCTGTTAGCTCGCAAGATCTGAAGACATGCACAGCGTGAAGGCAGAAGGAAAAAAGAGAAATCAACAAAAGACAGAAGAAAAAAGACAAGCAAGAGAGAGCAAAAGGAGTGAGTGCTTTCTGAAATATTAAACTTCAAACAGAGAGACAGACGGCAAAGATATGCAGCAGGAAAGAAAACAGAAGGAAACAGATTTGGTGAAAAACCAGAGAGAGAAACAGAGGATATGATAAGATTACTAGAACTTACTCATCAACAAGTGGATGACACAGTAATAGAGACAAACAGACTGTACACAAGGCTGTTAACAAAACAACAGAATGAGGAAGACACACATAAGAAAAGAACAATATTAAATGAAGGAGTGAGTGAAGAACGTCCAGCAGGTAACCAGCCCCATCAGTAACAATAACTCATTTCCTAAAGCAACATTTTATGTTTTGGATAATCCTCAAAGTAGAACATTTTCTTTTCTCAAGATTCTACTATACACACACACACACACACACACACACACACACACACACACACACACACACACACACACACACACACACACACACACACACACACACACACACACACACACACACACACACACACACACACACACACACACACACACACACACACACACACACACACACACACACACACACCTGTCCATTGCCCATAAGCGTGGTGTCCTCTCCCATCAGTATGTAGGATCCGAAGAAGAAGATGAAGGCGTGACAGAAGCCCAACAAAGTCCAGTACAGGAACGTCCGGAAAGACAGCAGCGAGTTCTTGCTGATGTCCCTGTAGGATTTTTGTATTTCTTAGTGTGTGCAATGTCATGCTTCACTTTGATGGATAAGTTAATCATAGTAATTTACAGAAGGATTGAAGAAATGTTTTTATTTGATTATAGACAAAGTAGTATGCAGATGGAAACAACCTCAAACTATTTTTTGCTTGATCTCACTTAAAATGTTAGGTAAACAGCAGCACATTAATGCATGTAGACGGCATATAAAGCACAAAAAGAGTAACTGTATTTTGTCTATGAATTTGTGGCAGACATGGAGATTGTTTCAATATAACAAAGCTTCCCACAAGCAGTTAATGCTCTAAAGTGTGCACCCACAGATTACATGTAAACTCACCTGTACAGGCCAGGTTTATTCTGCAGTACGTGCGGATGGACCAGCTGTTCAAACAGACTGTACACCAGGATGGGCAGCGAGGTGAAGCAGATGTTGTACAGTGTCAGATAAACACTGTCATACAGAGTCTGGGATGGATAGATAAAGCATTTAACTTAACACCAAACTATAAGCGAAATGGATGTGTGCAAATCATCGACTCTAACTCAAACAAAACAGGCCGAGAGTTTAACCACTGCCACCCACACACACAAGTAGAAAAAAAAAGAAAAAAGAATTGGCAGTAATGTCTTAGGGTCGATATCATTTTTGTCTTGGCCCAAAGTAATCACCTTAATAACAGACTAAAGATTTAGCAACAGACGTAATGTCAATAATAGTTTGATAAACCATTAAACCTTAACTTGTAATGGCTCTAAGCAGTAAGTCAAAGTCATAGATTAATCTCAATGAAGTTCTGGCCCGTTTTTAAAACTTATAAATGAGATCAAATTAAAATTATAAATCAAACTGGATATCAAGCTGCCTCATCCAAAGACCAGTTCTGAAAAGAAACCCTTGGTATAGTTAAGAATACATTCTATGTAGTCAATGGTAGACTGTGCAACATTAAAACCACAAACAACTCGACAATGACAAATGAAAGAGAGGCGCGATGGAGAGATAAGACACTTACTTGTTGTGAAAACAGACAGAAGAACTGGTATAAAAACTGTGGCGTGATAAAACACACATTCTAGAAAAGACAGAGTGGAGGAACGACACATTAAAAACATTGCAGTTAAAAGGGAGACTTGGCCTTTAACAGTCTCGTTGAGCTTATAAGATGTATTCTGCTAGCATTGCTCAAAACAATGGAGTATCATATATTTTCAGAAAAGCATGTGCAGATAAAGTTACTCACCTTGTAGAAAAAGTACTGTACAAGCGTAGCTATTCGAATGTAGTAGAAGTGACCGTGGACCAGCAAAAGTTTCGCCAGGAACCTAAACCTGGCAATTGCATAGTCACTGTTTCTCACAGCCTGACGACCCTCCTTTCCCATGATACCTGAAGACGCATGGACACACACACACATATATATTGGAGGAAAAACTACAGAATTTAAGACTGAAGAAACCATATCGTGTGTGTGTGTGTGTGTGTGTGCGCTTACCTATGCCCACATGAGCCTCCTGTATCATACTGACATCATTTGCTCCATCCCCAATAGCTAGAGTGATGGGTTTCTCTGGGGAGGTTTTAAAAAGACGCACCACCTGGACAGAACAAAGTAACAATGACTTCTGGACAGTGTGAGGGTAATGCACTTTGGTGTGTGTGTGTGTGTGTGTGTGTGTGTGTGTGTGTGTGTGGGGCAGAGGACTGGTACCTTAGCTTTCTGCAGCGGGGCCATGCGGCAGCACAGCACAGCTGAACAGTTTTTACACACTTCCATAAAGAGCTTCTCGTGTTCCCTCAAGGCTAAAGACAGACTGGCCCCATCCACGACTAACCCGTGCTGTATGACATGGTCCTCCTTTATCCTGGAGCAAAAGTACAGAATATGAGCGGTGGTGTATAGGGACAGGAACAAGAAGAACCACTAGCAACTACTACAATCTAATGCTGTGTTACATTTTACCGTTAGTCAATTCAAAAGCACATAATCTTGTTACATAGATGTTTTGTTTAATACGTAACTGGCCTCTAAATAACTGGACAGGGTTCTGAAGTTTTTGTAAATCATAAAAACAAGTTGAGGTCCAGACCGTAACAACGGGACGTCAATCAAATCAATGGTATCCAATTAAATCTGAACTCTTAATCCAATAGTTAAAGAGCTCCATTGTTAACAGAAAACAAAGATGCAAGATGGATTTTAAGATGCACTGTGTATATTCAATCAGTAAACACTCACCTCCTGGCCAGTATGCGGAGCTGCTCAGCACACTCGTTATCAGACCGTTGCTGCAGAAGCTCCAGGATGTTCATGGATCGGTGAAAGTGGCCACAGGACAGGCTGACGCTGACCGCCGTCTCATGTTTGTCCCCCGTCAGCACCCATACTTTGATCCCTGCCAGCCGTAGAGCCTCAATGGTCTCCTGGACTTTGTCTTGGAGCCTGACAAGAGACAAAATATAATCCATGTACTGATGTTACATGTATCGCATATGCAAAGCTCTCAGTGATCCCCCATGTGTAATTACATTAGATCACTCCCCAGGTAACAAATAACTAAACAACATTTTGTATTACACTTGTTGTGGGTGAGGTGATTTAAACCTGGTGTTTTATTGCTGTGAATGTAATGTGGGGAACTACAGTCTCCATAATTCAATACGTCCATTTGAGAATTGGCAAGAAGACTACATTTCTTAAAGCTCCTTTGATCAGATGGGTAAAGTCTGAAAGTATGGACAAACCTGCAAACATAAAACATCTTATACATTATGGTTAGATAAATAAGTAGTCAGTTTGAACAGACTTGTTATCCTATTTCTAACCACAGTTAATACTCCTAAAAGGTTAAAAGACAAAGAATATAATGTTACCATGCGTGTCAGCATTACACTCTGCTTATTAGACTCAAAACAGACATTTTAGTCCCGTCTTCCACGACACAGGAAATCTTTTGATTGTGTCCATGTGTGCTGGAGGAGGAATTCATTCCAGATACAGAAACAGAGCAGCAGGAAGAGGAAGAAGAGGAAGGCTTACGTGAGGAGCAGATGGTGAGCTGATGCTAACGCATATCAACATTCATTAGGGGGGGGGGGGGGTGACGTCTTTCTCCCCGCCGATTCTACATTGTTTGTTTGTTTGAAGATTCTCACGGCCACTGTGTTTATCTTTCTGTTTCCGTTCATGCGTTTCCTTATTGTTTTTTTTTTTAATGCCACAGTTTTTCTTACAATTAACGTAGCTTTAACGGTTATTTCCTGTAATGTAATAATCTTTAGTTTGGTTATCTAGTCTTTACTTCTGTAGCTCGGAGCCACTCCCATCTTTATTGAGTATATGGTATATTGCTATTTACATAACAACATGCTGATGTTTCCCATGTTCCCCAATCTTAGTTTAGCATGTTAGCATGCTAACTTTTTCTAATTGCCACTAAACACAAAGTGCAACTGAGAATGTAATTTGGCAGATTTTGTCATAAACTAAAGTATTAGACAAATTACATTTTTGACCCGGTAATGGTACTCAATGAAAAGTCAGGAGATCACCGAAGTTATTAAGATTTACCTTCTGGGGATCTTGACAAGTCATTTCACTAATAAACAAAAAAAAAGGAAAAGCCAGGAGATCATCAGAGTCAGAAGGATAGTCCTCTGTGGACCATGAACGTTTACCAGAATCATGCCTTATCTATCCAACAGCTGTTGAGATATGTCAGTCTGGATCAAAGAAGAGAACGGACCAACCTACATTGTCATCCATACAGCCAACATGGCTTTAAATGCACAGGAGGCACTACAACGTCAATGTGGAGCCACGTCACATGAATGATTAATAAATAAAACACTAACTATATGTTGTTTACTCACTGCCAGCGGCAACGCATGATTAAAAGAAAAAAACCCAATGCGTTACATAAGTTGACATACTGTATGTTGAATATCATAACTGGGCCGCTGAAGAGACTTTCAGATGATATAATCACCTGTACTATTCAGTGGCTTTAATTTAATACCAATAGCCATACTGCACTCAAAAGTCAGCAACTGCTGATTTAAAATCAACTTCTTCCTACTGTATGCATCAGCTAATATACACAACTATATCATGGGCGAGCAAAGAGGGTGACCTAAACACATCCAACACAACACTGTGTATATGCTGAAAATGTAAAGATCTCTACTTGACGTAAAAGATGTCACATGCGTAAGGGGATGATAACTGGTTTTTAGGAGGGACAATACGAATACATTCAAATGTATTTGTTAAGTCTCCATACTTGTCCTCAACCCCGGTTGCTCCCAGCACCTCCAGGTCTCGCTCAATGTAGTTGAAGGCCTCTTGCAGTTTCTCCTCCCTCTGCTGCAGCGCGGTGCGGGCAGCGTTCAGATGCTTGTCCACATCGATGTATTCCTCTGGGCTGAAGTGGCGACACGCAACAACCAAGGTCCGCAGACCTTTCTACAGTGGGAGGAGGAGGGTGGATGACGGATAGAAGAAAACAACAGGAGACACGAGTCAGAACATAAGAAATACAAAAGAAAAAGAAAACAGAACATAAAGAAAGGAAGAAAGAGATGTTGTGGTGTGAAATGATGAATGTAAAATTTAAAGAACAAGCTTGTTTAGAGAGGAGGGGTAAACGTTATGTCAAGAGGATGAGGAGGAGAAGAGACGGAAAGCGAGACGAACGGAAGCAGATTCGTTTTTTTTTGTCAAAGCTTGGCTTTAAATCACAGAACCAGCCTGAGGGGTAGACGAACACAAATCAACCCAGTATAGAGCACCCACTCCTGGGTACTGACGTCCGATGATATGATCTGGGGCTCTGTGTGCGTGTGTGTGTGTGTTGTGGTGAAGAATTTACAGTCTAATGGGAACACGGAGCTACAGAGCCAAAAGTAATTACTTCAACGCGGGGAAATGCCAGGCCTACGCACACAGAGACACGCCATCCTGAACATATGGATCAAGACGCATTTCAGAGTGAGATATTTAAAGGGTTTCATGACGAGATTGAGGAGGAGGGTTTTCTCTGAATAAATTCTTTGAAGAGGCAAGAGTCAAGTATTACATTTATTCAATGCGTCTCAAATGTCTGCTTGTCCACCCATCTTCATATGGGGAAAAATAAATATTGAAAGTTTGTGACTCACCAAAAAAAAAAAAAAAAACTACATTCATCTAAAGGATTACAATGTGCATATTGTATATGACATACCTGCAAACTCATAAGGGGTGAAAAAGGTGACAAGTCCAAAACCATGTCGGGGGGTGGTGGCATGAATTTTCATTGAACCGCTGTTTCCTTGTCAGATGTCAAGACTGGGTAATCCCATTCTCTTCTGTCTCCTCCCATCCTCTTTATCATTCCCCATACCTCTCCCACAGGAGTAGTTCTTCCTATTTTATTGCAAAAATGTCTCCAACTATCTCTCTTAGCTTGTCGTACTGTTCTTCTCACCACTGCTTGTGCCTTTTTATATTGAATCAAATGCTGCATGTTATGGGTTCTCCTGACTTGTCTGAATGCTTTGTTCCTATTTTTAACAGCCTGGCAGCACTCCTCTGTCCACCATGGAACAAGTTTCTTATTTATCCTGTTTTTACTCCTGGGTATAGATGCATTGGCTGCCAAAATAATAGCTGAAGTTACCTGCTTGTTTATGTCATCTATATCTCCTGCAAAGGCAATCTTTGTCATTGTTTTATTCTTCTTTTAGTATAGCATTTGTGTTGTATTAAATGCTAATCGCGGTTAGCATTTCTCCATTGGCGGTAATGTTAAAATTAGCTTAGAAGCTAGCTAGTCCAGACTTCAAGTCCAGAGAACGCAGTATGGACAATTGTTACTGCAGCGTGATGACATCACCACCTCAGCTGGTCTTGCTAATGAGTTTAATCCGTTTTTTTTACTGTAAAGTATTTGTACAATCAAACTAAATATGACAACCCTGCTTTTTTAATTTTCATTAAAAAGAAAAAATGATATATTATTATATAAGTGTATTATATTATATATATATATATATATATATATATATATATATATATATACATACATATATATACACATACAATTATATGTATTTGTACATACAATTATATATACATATATATATAATTGTATATATAATTATATGTATTTATACATATTGTAATTGTATATATATATAAAATTGTATGTATATGTATGTGGATCAGATCCGGATTGCTGTCCTCTTTGCCGGCGAGGAAAACGCTACAGAGACGTCATTACCAGCGGCAAGTTTCAAAAAGACTCGCCGAGATCAGGCTGTTCTAGGCGGGCACCGTGAGCGCTGAGCCCCCGGTGCCGGCGGAGTTTACTGCCGAGATCAGGCAGTTCTATGGGTAACATGAGCGCTCTTATTCTTATTCTTCTAATTAAAAGTAAGTGATATGTAGAAGTGCTTGACGTGTTAAAACCTGGCCTCAGCTCACAAATATATATATATATATAAAAACTACTGAAATATATTAACAAATATGAGATTTTTAAATAAAAACATAGTCTCTGTTGCTATCAGGTGTATGACAACGGACGCGCGTACGTCAGTAAATGTCATGGAAACGACGCCACCAAGACGCTATATAAGGTCGAGCTGACCTCAGATTGTCACTTTGCAGCTGAACTCGGAGCCTGAAGGCAGATCGGACCCGAAGCCGGAGCTGATCCTGACGGCGGACCGTTGCCCGAAGGCCTCTTCTATTCTTATTCTTCTAATTATGTAGAAGTGCTTGAAGTGTTAAAACCTGGCCTCAGCTCACAAATATATATATATAAAAACTACTGAAATATATTAACAAATATGAGATTTTTAAATAAAAACATAGTCTCTGTTGCTATCAGGTGTATGACAACGGACGCTCGTACGTCAGTAAATGTCATGGAAACGACGCCACCAAGACGCTATATAAGGTCGAGCTGACCTCAGATTGTCACTTTGCAGCTGAACTCGGAGCCTGACGGCAGATCGGACCCGAAGCCGGAGCTGATCCTGACGGCGGACCGTTGCCCGAAGGCGGAGCTGAGCCTGACGGCGGAACGTTGCCCGAAGGCGGAGCTGAGCCTG
The DNA here is from genome assembly GCA_032191485.1 of Leptoclinus maculatus. Lineage (NCBI taxonomy): Eukaryota > Metazoa > Chordata > Actinopteri > Perciformes > Stichaeidae > Leptoclinus > Leptoclinus maculatus. The sequence continues at coordinate 12,592,800 of JAVDOI010000004.1, read as the reverse complement.
ACGGCGGATCGTTGCCCGAAGGCGGAGCTGAGCCTGACGGCGGACCGTTGCCCGAAGGCGGAGCTGAGCCTGACGGCGGATCGTTGCCCGAAGGCGGAGCTGAGCCTGACGGCGGATCGTTGCCCGAAGGCGGAGCTGAGCCTGACGGCGGATCGTTGCCCGAAGGCGGAGCTGAGCCTGACGGCGGACCGTTGCCCGAAGGCGGAGCTGAGCCTGACGGCGGATCGTTGCCCGAAGGCGGAGCTGAGCCTGACGGCGGACCGTTGCCCGAAGGCGGAGCTGAGCCTGACGGCGGATCGTTGCCCGAAGGCGGAGCTGAGCCTGACGGCGGATCGTTGCCCGAAGGCGGAGCTGAGCCTGACGGCGGATCGTTGCCCGAAGGCGGAGCTGAGCCTGACGGCGGACCGTTGCCCGAAGGCGGAGCTGAGCCTGATGGCGGACCGTTGCCCGAAGGCGGAGCTGAGCCTGACGGCGAATGTGATGTGAATGTGAATGTGAAATGCTGAATGTAATTGTTCATTTTCTAACATATTGTTACATGTTATGTTGAACTGTATTACATTGTGAATGAAATTCCTTTTAACTTTAAGTTGCTATTGTTGGTTTTATTATGGTCCATCCACCTGTAGATTCAGTCATTTTTTTTACAGCAGTTAGAATTAGAACAAAGGTTTAAAAATAACTTCATTACAACCTGCTGACATAAATTACACTATTACATTTCAGAGCTATTCACTGATAACTATGTTTTAAAACAACTGACTCCAGATTTGATACATTATAAAAGGGAAGTAAGTGTTGTTTACTGGTGGTGCATTGTAAATGTTATTTAATCTTGATCATTTTAAATGAACCGAACTAAATCCTGAAGAAAACACAAACTGACCCCTTCACCCCTTAATATACTTCATTTATTAGAAGATTATAATAACTTAACATATCGATACATATTCACCCCAATAACAATTGACCAATGTGTTCAGGCTAAAACAATTAATTGAATAATCTCTGAATATCACTTTAACATTTTAAAGGTGCACTTGACAGCAACTCATATTTGTGAGATGATAATTTTCAAAACATTTTAAATATAGGAATCAAACATGCATTATAACATTTCCATGGATTCAGTGATTCAACTCTGATCTGACCTGGGTGTGCTGGTGGCATGAATTTTCATTTCAAATATGATCTTTAAAATGTAGCATTCTGGTGTACTCTGAGAATAACATTAAGTGATAAGACCATATTTACTTTAAGCAAAAGAATAATTTATTATTCAGTTATTTATCACTATTTCAGCTCGGGTTGAAGAGCTAGTTAGCTTCTTCGTTTTTTCTTTATTATTATTATTAACAACCTTTATTTAGACAAAATCCATTTAGAACGAGGTCTCATTTTCAAAAGTTTTAGTCAAATAAAAAAGATAGCAGAGTAGCGAGAACCATCGCCTGCAAATAAAGTGATTAGTCTTCATTGAACCCTGTTACTGTATGTCTTCATATTAACTTCTACTGTTACTGTATAGCTTAATATTAACTTATACTGTTACTGTACAGCTGTTAGAATAGTGGCCTATCTTCTATTTGCAATTAATATGCATTCAATCCAGTTCTATTATTTAAATTAAAATGATAATCTACTCTGGCTGTGGTCATCACAGTGAACAGTGTGTACAGTGTGATGAGAGGGCACGTGAGCCCTTGTTGCTGTACTTTATCTCCTTGGAGCAGAGGCTGCATTCAGCATACCCTGCCTCATCAATGTATTTAAAACACTGCGACAGCGGGAAGCTGTACTCACGTCTGTTTAGACCTCCACCTTTATCCAGGCCCAGCTCCACTCACATCTCAGCCCTGAAGCTCTTTGACCTCATCATCTCATCAGTATCTGGGCCTTTCATTCTACTTTGAGTTAAAAACAGCAACCAGATCCGCCGGTGTTCTGGTTTAATGTTAACGAGTGGCCGCGTGAACTGAACCGGAACACGGGGGGGCTTCATGTTTCATCACGTTACGTTACTTCCTCCTAATTCGCGATAATGACGAACGTTAAAAGTCGAGAGTTCCGCATGTAGTTCCGCATGTAGTGGACGTTAACTTAACCCAGCAAGTCTGAACGATAACGGAACATAACGTAACTTAAACTGTAACGGAGGGAAATGAAGACGCTGTAGACATCTTAACGCTGATTGGACAAGACTCGACACGTCACATCAAAGATGTTTTATTGCGAAGATCACCTCGTCACCTTTTCTCCTCGTCTCACTCCAATCGGAGAAACGCTGGCTGGCCAGTTGACCCCCCCTCCCAAAAAAAATAAACTCTACGGATCTACACGATTCACGTGGATGACATATTTTGTATTCAAAACGGCGAATTTCGCCGAAAAGCGACAAGTTTGCAGGTATGATATGAAGTGTAGCAAACGTGTCAACAACTCCTCTGACGCCAAGGTTTTCTGCAACAAATGTGATGCAAGTTTGCTGACCAATACCCACTGAATGGATGTGTTATAGAGCAGTAATAGTGCAAGCTGCTGGAGAACCTTTTGAGACAACATACACATTTTAAAGTTTTGTAAAATACAATGAAATCTCACCATAGCAAACTCGTCAACGTGCAGTCTCGTCTTTTCTATCTCACCGCTGGTAGTGAAAGGCAAGATGGCCGACTCTGCGCCCTTGGTGAACAGCACTTTGCCACCTTGAAAGTCAAGACAGCAAGATAAATGTAGAAGAAAAAAAGAACTCTTTAAAACTATTTTTATGTCATTTTTTTATCTCCAGTCTTAAGTTTGACCATATGATCAAGTTTTCATTGTCAGTTACTGCAGGCAATTCTTTTGTGAATGATGGTAAAAGCACTAGTTAAAGGTGTAGTTACCTGAGGGAGTCTGCAGAATGACGCTCATCCTCCTGCGGTCAGCATCAAACTCTAACAGATGGAGCAATTTATATCTGGGGAAGGAGATAGAGGCGCTCGTGTGAAGCTAACTTTGAGACTCGGAGAACAGACGTGACCATCTATTTTTCACAGGTAGGTTACACAACCGTTCGGTCTGCAGTCTGGATGTTTTTTATTGCATGTGCATTTGTCATTTAAGAGATTAACAGGGTTGTACATACTTCTCTGACTTGCCAAATGTCTTGATCTCCAGCGTATCTCCACTGCAGCGAGTGAAGGCCACTCCGATCCTGAGGAGAAAACAGACAGCAGTTAAAGCTAGAACTCTTTGGAAAATGGACATTTTGAACTTTAAATACTGGGTGAAGATCCAATTAGGAGTTTGGGATGTTTTTCGCAGGAAAACAGGCCTTTAAAACTTAAAACTGTTTAGCTATAGCACTCCCCTCAGGATAGTCAGGGCAAAGCGGTAGATGTTGGGCACACACGGACTGTTTGGCCCTTTCCAAGGCGCACCTGCTATTTTGGTTAATGTATGTGCAGCAGGTGCAAAGTGCAAAACGCCTGTGTGAGGTGGCACAGTACACTCAACCAGTCACATCACTGGCATCATCCCTCTGAAACAGTTGAGCCAATCACAATGAAGCATGACAACAACAACAACCGCCCAACAACTGGACAGACACTTCTTCAGGAAATCGTTTTGCTCTCTGGATGGTGCAAAGTAACACGACGTAAACACACAGGACCACGAATCTGCAGCCAAGGAAAGAGGGTGTGGGTTTTTATTCATATTTGTAATAGGATAATAAAAATATATAATAAAATATTGATGAAGTCATTTATATGATCGAAATTAGTCCCACACTATTTTAGCTTTAATAAATTAACTATACTGTATTTCATGTTGTCAATGGCATCGTTTCATGTTGTAAATGGCATCGCTAATTGAATTGTTCACACATTATAAAGCAGCTGTGGACAACAGATACTGTGAGAATTACTCATTGTATTTTACAGAAATGCAGACTCAATCCGTCAATCCTTAATTCATCCATTTCTTAATCTTCCTCAGGGTCATGGAGGGATGGTGCTTAAAGTTTATGGCGTGGGTTTGAAAAAAAGTGGGACATCCTTAAGAAATGCAGGTGAACAAACAGATGACCAAGACTCCAAACCAGTTGATCAATTCTCGGACCTTCTTGTTGTGAAGTGACTAAACGCTCGCGTCACTTTGTCAAACAACACAAATCAGCCATTTTTTTAACACCAGAACACAGTGCAAAGATATATAATCCCCAATAGTGTCACATTTCAGATGAATGGTGTTGTAACATAAACTGAGTGCTATATTTATGAGCGACTATTAAGGATATGGTTCCAACCGAGTCTCCTTTCGGTTTAAATCAACCCAGATACACTGTCTGTGGCTCAATGGAGCATGAAGGCACTGGGTCACGGCTGCAGCCCCTCACTGCATGACATAATTCAATTTGATGGTGTGAAAACGACATCGGCCAAGATCACCGACTCTGTGCATCATGAATCCTTAAAAGTTACTTAAAAGAACACAGTCTGACAATTTAAATGGGTGCCACACAGTCACGCGCTTTATTTCGATCATAAAATTCGGAATACCTTTCCACGGACATTAAATCGTTGCCTGGTCACAGACAAACTTTCTAGCGTGTGCTGTTGTGTCAGCCATGGTTCAGCAAGACTAGAGTAAACAACAAGGTAACCTTGCTCAATGCAGTTCACTCATGCGAGCAAGACGGTAATACACAAGGAATCGTCCGTCGCCCATGTGTTTTCAATTGGTCATAGAGCACAACTGCTCCTGATTATGTGAGGCATGTGTGAAACGGGTTTCAGTGGTGATAGTTGGTGGAAACAGCGGGGATAAAGGCTGGAGCACCTTTTAGACGACCAGCTGGCTTTAGCAGGTTCTTCAACCTAAGCAGTATATTTCCAGAAGAGAAGCGATGGCGCTCTAATGTAAGCTTACCTCTTTGCTGCCTCTACTAAAGCTTTCTCGTCCGGTGAAGAGGCGTAGTATTCCATGTGATTGGAAGAGAAACCGTTTGCATGGGAGAATGGGTCTCCTCCCCCAACCAGGCAGTCAGGCTGGTCGTAGCTGATCTGAACTGTGTGACACAATGACACCGCCTGGAGAAATAACAATTCATCACCAATCTGGATGGAAGACAGAGAAAGAGACACCGTCGTTATTTATTCTATACAGGGACACGCTGTTTGTCATTGTAAACACAAGTGAGACAGGTTGAGTTGAGTGAAGAGCTTATGATGAACATAATGTGCGTTTGTATATATTATTCACATGCTGTTGACAACCCGAAATCATACCAATTATCTAGTGTTGATTACACGAATGGCCTAAGGGAAAAAGACATCTCTAACACTTTAGGTTTATTAAGTCAAGTAAGAACAGTGTCTATGTACAGTGTGTGTGTGTATGTGTGTGTGTATGTGTCTTCCAAATCAAAAAGAGTGTAATGAGATTCACCAGGTGAGGCGTAGAACCGTCTGGTGAGTCGTCAGACATTCCCTCTGGCACCAGTTTTCCATTAACTTCCCGGTACTTGACTCCGCTAATTGAACACTCACGGAAATGCATCTCGTTTTCCGTTAGCGTGCCCGTCTTATCTGTAAAGACGTACTCCACCTAGGAGACAGAGACACAAAGATGCACACGTGAGTAGAGTATTATGTTGTCGAGGCAGAGTTCGAGTTCCCTTTTATCCTATGAGAATGACATTTTATGTGTTCATTATGTACTTAAATACAAACAGTTGAATTAAGGTTCATATCCAAATAGGCATATTTACTGCAAAACAATAAACATTATATTAAACGTACTACATATCATAACCGAACACTGTTCAGGTGTGTATGTATGGGTATCTTTACTCCCATGCTACATGTATGTGTTCCTACTACTGCACTTGTAGTCCTTACCTGTCCCAGCTCCTCATTGAGGTCAGAGGTGTTGACCTGGGCTTTCTGGTCGCTCTCCGCGTGGTAAAGGTCTAAATCCCAGCCAATGAAAAAGGAACCCAGGAACTTCTGCATCTCCACAGTAACGTAGAGCGAGATGGGGATGATGAAGTTATAGAGGACCAGAAATGCCAAGAAGTCTGAGATGAACTTCAAGATCTAAAGAGGGATGAGAGTACATTTTATTAGAATGAGACACAAGAGGAGGGTAACAAGCAGTGAATCAAGATAGGAAGATAAATCAATGTGAACAAATGCAAACAGTTAGAACTGTTGAAAGAAAGATGGAGAAAGGGGGGAAAAAGAACAGAAACTAGAATTACCGCCTCGTGGCCGTTTGCCTCCGCCAACCAGAGAAGTTGTAGTTTGCATCAATGACGGTCCGAAATGTAATGAATTCATTTTATCATATTGGTCATTTGTGTGTCACATTTAGCATATGAATTATTGAGTTGTGGTCAAAAACATGTTTTGTGAGGTCACCACCAAATTCTAATCAGTTCATGTCCTTCAGTCCAAGTGGACGTTTGTGTCAAATCTGAAGAAATTCCCTCCAAGTGTTGGTACACGAGAATGGACAACCCGAAGACATAATGGCTCCAGCCATAGCTCTTGACAGCGCAAACACATACAAATAAGTGAAGAGGAGGACAATACAGGAACCAAAACAGGAAAATAAAAGCTGAAATATTGTCATCTAATTCATGTTTGGCAAATACATTTTGTTATTTAATCCAACCTTACATTGGTTGTATTGTAGTGAGTCACTGCCCCAAGCAAGGGAGTTCAAGTATCTCGGGGTCTTGTTCACGAGTGAGGGTGAAATGGAGCGTGAGATGGACAGGCGGTTCGGTGCGCGTTACAAGTCCATCTACGTTCTGACCCTCACCTATGGTCATGAGCTTTGGGTAGTGACCGAAAGAATGAGATCGCGGATACAAGTGGCCGAAAAGTGTCTGGGCTGAGCCTTAGAAATAGGATGAGGAGCTCAGACACCCGGAGGGGGCTCGGAGTAGAGCCGCTGCTCCTTCGTGTTAAAAAGAGGCCAGCTGAGGTGGTTCGGGCATCTGATCAGGATGCCTTTCAGGCACGTCCAACAGGTAAGGGTGGACCCAGAACACGCTCAAGAGATAACATAACTCGTCTGGCCTGGGAGCGCCTCGGGGTTTCCCAGGAGGAACTGGAAAGCGTTGCTGGGGAGAGGAGTGTCTGGAACACCCTCCTAATCCTGCTGACCCCGCAACTCGAGCCCGGATAAGCAGAAACTAATGGATGGATGGATAACATTGGCTGTGTTTCATCTGATATGACAAATACAGAAATGCACTTGGCAATGTTGTAATGCACGTCATTGTGTCGGTGGATGAACAGAATTAGGGTGCTTTCACACCTGTAGTTTGGTTAATTTGGTCTGGACCAAGAGGAAAAAAATGTATACATTGTTCCATTTAGCTCTGGTCCGGTTCCTGTTAACGCTGACTTTTTACAAATGAACCAAGAGGAGTTCACATCACGTTATGCAGACTTACAAGTAATTTGTTGATTGGACAGTCTTGGAGATGGTCATCGTGCACCATAAGGACCCACACAAAGGGAAACCACACAACGGACACAAACACAAGTTTTAACAGCTGCTACCCTATTAATTGGGGAATATACCCAGAATGACTTGCGTTCAGTTCGTGTTACCATGGTTACATGGTTTTAAACAGATTTCACTGATGGAGAGGCAGGGAAAAATCACATCCAGCACCCGGACTATCAGCACTGGCGCCCCACAGGGATGTGTGCTCTCCCCACTGCTCTTCTCCCTCTACACCAACGACTGCACCTCAGAGGACCCAACTGTTAAACTCCTGAAGGTTACAGATGACACAACGGTCATCGGCCTCATCAGGGACGGTGATGAGTCTGCGTACAGACGGGAGTTTGAACAGCTGGTCCTCTAGTGTGGTCAGAACAGCTTCTTTCCACTGGCCGTCACTCGTCGTACTGCACTATTACCTCCATTTCATTGTCACTATTGTTGTGTTTTGTGTTCATATATATACTTTTGTATATATATTTATACATAGTAGTTAAATGTTTATCTCTGTTCTACTTTGTTGTCCTTGTCTATATCTGTGTATGTGCGTTGAGAGTCAAATTCCTGGTATGCATACGCATACGCATACATGGCCAATACACATCTAAGCCACACAGACTGATGGTCTGATCACTGACAAATCAAAGCAGTCAGGGTAATTCATTTCCATTACAGGAGTTAATGACTTTATGTGACAGGAAAGGAGAGTGAGAGAAGACCACTGTGAGCAAGTATCGGCAGCGATATAAAACCTAGGTTTTTGACATGTTAGACCTGGACTTGAGCTCTGCCTAACTTACTAAACAACATAAAGAAATGGAACTAATGGACATGGATTTTGTAATCTTACGGCCTTAAATTTAGACCTTTTTCAGTCTGTTGAAGGACCAATAGATTCCCTGGAGAGGAGGACAAAGCTGTGATGTGGAGACATGCGATCATCGGTAAAGGGTATACATACACTGTAACAGGGCCAGCAGGTTTCTGGAGCACCTGTTATACTAAATGTGAAAACACAGCCATTAATTCATTGCCGGTATTCTTCTCTCTGTCTCCAGGGGGAAGAGAGGCGAGTGCACTGGACTGTGTTTGTTCCCCCTCTGTCTCAATACATAGAGGCTGCTGTTCTCTCTGACTGATTAGTGTTGGCAGGTAGGCTGATAGGCCGGCAGGCTGTCCCCATGAATGGCATTTTCTCACTTAAGCCTTGCCACACAATCTAGGCTCATCTTTTTGTCTTCACTAACGCTCTCTATTAACTTCTATTGGCAGTAGAGAGAAAAAGCCCATTATTCTTTGGCGTGGTGAAAGTGGAGAAAAAAAAAAAGAAAGAGCGAGACAGAAGTGTAATGTCAACTAAAACCTTACCTCATCTTACCTCTGGGGCTGAGAGCCTGCACTACTTACAAAAAGGAGATCGATAAGAAGGCATTCTTCTGATGCTTAATGCAAAAGAAGACTTACCGGACTGCTGTTTCTCTCTTGTTCAGTCTTTTGGGTGTAGAAAGGCTCGTCCCATTTGTCCTCAGCCTGCCAGGCATACTTCAAGATGGTGCTGAGGACGGCCTCAAACAGCAAGATGCCCAGGTAGATGAGTAGGAAGGTATTCATGGACCTGGCACAGGAACACGTTTTAAAGTTGAATGTTAAATTAACCACATCCTAAGACAGCAGTATTTTTGCTTACACTGAGAGACAACGGAAAGTGCTCACTTCTCTACTGCAGAGCGTTTCTGGGACTTGCACTTATAGTTGAGGGCCATCTTGGACTCCATCCCTGTGTAAATTGCCACACCTGCAGCAACACAGTTGGTTGAAGTATTATACCGGGCTTATGGGATATTAGACTATTAACCGACTAGTGCATGAAGTCATGAGAACATAGGAAACATGATTTACATGGTAGGTCATTGGCTCAAGTTCTCCATGTCAAACAATTACAACATTATACTCAAACCCACTATTGAAGCATTGCTAGAAAAGTCATTGGTTGACACAACCAAACTTCAGCCGTATGATAATAAGTCGATTGTCCTACTCATAATGTCAACTTGAGTTTGGCTTGTTTGTGTTCAATGCTTCCAACATCTACTGGAAGCATTTCAGAAGCAATCTGTTCTCGAGCAGCTACATCTTGTCTTTCTCTTTCAATTCAACTGGAAACTTCCCATTGCAAGAAATACTTCATCAATACAGTGTACTGACTGCATGTGTTGATTAGGAATGAATTCTGTCCGTTATAAGTTTCAACTGTATTGTCTCACCAAAAATCTCTTTGGTGTTTTTCAGCCTGGCTCCTCTCAGCAGTAAATTCTCCTGACCCAGCGACCTGACGTAAAACAAAAACAGCATAAATACAGAGAAAGAAGGATGTGGCAGTAGGATTTTGGCACAAACAAGACACAGTAAGGTCAACAGTCTATGAGTCTCATACATCTTCTGTTAATGAATCATTTTGCTGCACATTTTATTTTCAGCTTCGTCTCTTTAGACCAGTGGTTATACATTTTGTAACCCTCTGCTAAAAGCCTCACCCTCAACCACTGATCCCTTTTATTTGTCTAATGGTGTAACTTTGGTACTATCCCTAAAGCTAATCAGAAGGCCATGTATCCAATGCTCATCTTATTGGGGATGTCAGTTTCTCAGCCCTACGCCTGATCACACAACCATTATGTAAATCATTGGTCTCACCTGACTATCTCCTCTCCATGTTGAGTCACCGTAATCCGACCGACAAACCTGGAAAACACCAAAGGCATGTTAGTTGAGCGGTGTGAGAGAGACTGTGACTACGTGCACACAGGTAACCAGGCTACTGGAAGAAATCTTGTAAATGCAAGAAATATGAGAAAGGCTTTCACGTGCACTTCAATAACGCGTTTACTGTCCAACCTGTGTTTATATGTATTTTATATGTATTAGATCGATGCCTATGCAGCCTGCACAGCTTTTCTTTGGAGCGTTTGGACTAACCGAGTTCCTAAAGAATAAGCTCTGGGGCGAACAGCTTCTCTTTCTCTGGGAGAATGTGTCTAAATGTTAACAAAGAAACAACTGTTCAAGCAGGGGAAACTGTCAATAAATAACATGCAGACCTACCCTGCTGCCACAGTAATACTTTCCCTATCTGGAGCGCTTGTCATGCTCATGCACACATATAATAACAACACCATGAGAAACCTGGCATAGTGAATACAACCAGGCTCCTCCAGCAGAATACTACCAAGGTCTTTCTTAATCCCTTAACCTGATTAAAGAAACCAGGTTTCTGGTTGATAATGATGCTGAAGAAAGCAGATTACCGCAGAAAGCTCACACTAGCTGGTTTAATTAAATGCAGCGCATGTTAAGAGAGCGAGGGAAACGGCGACCGAGGGAGGGGGGGAAGGGAGAGAACGGCTACCGAAACAAATTGCCTGATCTAAAAATACACCGATCGATTTTAAAGTAGCCAGCTGAGCCAGACAAGAGGAAGAGGGGTTGTTGAAGAGGCGATGAAGCCATCTCAACTCATCATCCACTTAATAACATATCTCTGACAGGGCATTTGTACCATGTTTGAATCACATGGCTTTTAAAGTGGTGTCTGGAGACCGCCAGGGGTCTACGGGGCATCCCATAAAAAACAAATGATCTAATGATCTATGATCTATGATGTAACTAGTGTTACAGTTATATAAACGAAACGAGGACTCGAAAGGCAAAATGATCCATTGTAATGCGCTCGTATGTGTTTAACAGGGAGTATCCTTTGTTTATTGCATGTGACTTGATGTTGGATTTTTTTGCGCCCTCATGCTGAAGGTGTGTGTTCACGTAGGTACACATTACCTGTACAGGTCAGCTTCCGGTTGTTGACACTCCACCACAGCCTGCAGAGCCTCCAGTTGGGACACCGACTGACATTCTGCCGTCTCCGCCACAGAGTAGTTAGTCTACAAACATTCACAACACACAAATATACAGTTAATGCTGCTGATAATAAAAGACATTGCAACCCGTGAACAGTTAGAGCTACAGCCTGCTTTGCACCTCGACTGTTATTCTGACTATACGAAGGAGGGAAAAAGTCAAATGTAGAGGGATAAGAGATTAATCTGCTCACCTATTCAAGCAAACCAACAGGTGGAAAAAAATGACTGAATGTTTGAGTAACACACCCAACATAATCTAACCCTGCCCAAAACAGCTGAGTGCTTTTTTTTTCGAAACTTGATCCAATTGTACTGTATTAGCTACAGTATTGGCAGGTTGTGTTTAGCATGATGTGTGTGTGCTACTGCAGTTTTACTGTACAGCATACAAACAGCTGCAGCTGACAGCAATTTATAAAAATATCAAAAAGGTTCAAAGATTGTACAAACACATATCTAGGGCAACACTTAAAACCCACCATGCTGTATAAATAAACTGTTACAGAAGCACCAACATCTCGTTAGAGAGGCAATTAAGCAGCATAGCCTCTGGCAAGACTGTGTGGGTGAGGGTGAGGGTGAGGACTTTCCAAACACAATATGTAAAACATTGAAATTATATTATCCAAGTCATTTAAAGACCAAGACATGCATACCCCTGGCACACTCACAGGCGGGCAGTAGTCATGTGACAGACACCCAGAGGTCTGCCAATCAAACTATATTTTCTGACCAATCAAAGAGTAATTTCCCGAAAATTGTATTTACATAAGAAAAAGTTAAAATGAATCTCAATGATGAAATGCCTCAGAGCACACAGCAACACAACTTTAAAAGGTACCCTGTGGAGTTTCAGACCGCTAGTAGCACAACGACAACATTGTTTTTATAAGCATGAGGTTGCACACGCACTCAACCATGTTAGCGAGATGATTCACATCCTGTTATTGGTTTCCCATGATTCCAGTGGTCGACAGTTGGTGGCAGTAACTACAGAAAAACGCAGCAACCAACAAAGGCCCCTACCAGCGGTTTAAGTGGAGTGAGGAGTCAACAGTCAATGATGGCATAAAACAGTCAATTAAATAGATTTTTAAAAATGTGAATCTCCGCAAACACAAGAAGTCCTTGAGCATACAGTCATAAATGAGCACAGAAGCTATTAGGCTGATGGGTTCAGAAGTATGCGAGTTTAGCTGCGGACAGACAGATATACACACACACACACACACAGCCAAATGCATGATAAAAATCTGTTTTGTAAATGTTTTACGAGGAAGGAAATGCATTCACACTTTTGACAGACCTCAAGGACTAAAATGTAAACTGAATGTAACTTTTGTTTGTTTACACTGTTTAACAGTCTGTTAAACGTTTTCACACCACAGATATTCTCACATATCTTTGAAGAACATGTTTTTTTTTGCACATCCCTGCCTTGTTCTTTCCTCTTCCACAGCTACATTGTACATGTTTTTAAATCCTACATTTTGAAATTGTATTTTCTAACATTCTTATTGTGATTTGTACTGTTCTATATCCCTGGTTCTTGTTTATGCACCAATACCCCAAAGCTTGACTTCTACTTGACAACAGACCGGATTCTGATATACAGACCTTAAGGTTGGTTTCTCCATCAAGGCTGGCTGAGGTGATGTGACAGGTGCCATCTGCACGTTCCGACGACAGCAACGCCAGGTCAGCTGGGAACGTCTCATCTTTAGCCACGCGAACGATGTCCCCCACCTGGACACACAGGCAGAAAATAACACACACAGGCCAATACTGTTTAGGTTTTATGCCTTCATTTACTTTTTAACTGTTTTGTTACATGTTAAATACATTTTTTGGCAAGGGTGTTATATTCAATTCAAAGTTTGTCAAATAACCGTTAAGAAAAGAACCTTAGAAAATATAAATGATCAATGATTCCCTTTTTGTTTCTGTTTTGTTTCTGTTTCTGACATGTCACTGTTATTTAAGAAGCAAGTTGGAGTTCGTCATGGCGAGTCCAAACTAACGTGAGCAGCACAGTTGCAGAATTATGAGCGCTGCTGCTAAAATTTCACCCGATACACGATAGCCTCTGCTCTTGTGTTTCATTGAGTGCTGGGCTAAGCCTCTACACATACACAGGGAGCAGAGACCGGTGAAGTGAAGAGAACATTGCTACCAAGCCGGTTACAAACAGGCGTGGTAGTGAACAACGTGCTAACGTGCGGACGGATTTAGTGTTTTAAGCTGAGCTAGACAAGAGAATATTTGGGTTAAAACAGATCAGTGATGCTGTTTTGCCCTCACTGTTCTCCGTGAAGTTTGCTGGAAGTAATAGGCCCCAGTGTGTCTTTTGTGGAGTGAGCGCTGCACGAATATCCTTTTAAATGCTGCATTGATTGTCAGCAAATCATATGGTACCTTGTTTTTGTGTGCTCTGATTAATTTGGGAAGCAGATCGCACACCAGTCATAATATTGTTTGCATGAAAACTTTGCTCCTGGTGCTCAACACAGGTCCCAGCACTGTGTGCAGGTTCTTATTAAGAAAAATGAAATAAATACATTTTTGTATTAGTATTGTATCAAAGTTTAAAATGCCTTATTCCTAACATGTAAAAAAGTTCTCTTTTCATTGACAACATTATCTTTTATTATCTGTCTATTACCTCAACAGAAACCCCACTAGTACCAGGAATGTAACAGCCAAGTTTAAGGTATGTGTGGCTGTTGGCTGCGAGCTGCGAACAAGCTATTTTTAGGCACTTTTAAGTTACCCCCCCCCAATAACAAACATAATGCTTTCGCTTTGGTCGAGGTAATGCTCTTAAACAAAGAGTAAAGCTATTATTTAAGGTGTAGTTTTCTTACCCGGATGTTCTTGGATTTCGTCTGTACGAGACTTCCACTGCGAACCACAAACACCGGAGCCCCGTTCACCTCGTTGTCTGCTTTGTGTCTCAGCCAATCCTCGTAGCCCTGAGAAGAAATGTGTTCAGTCATCGATCACATACAGCAACTGTAGAGCATTACTGGTTAACAGTGGTGACGCGGTGAAGACACAACTAGTCACTGATCAACTGAAGGGACCAATAGCTGGTAAAGGTATTCAAAAACACATCTTTTTATATCAATGCCAAGTTCTTTACTGGTTTGTAAATAAAGCATCCTGAATCACATTTTCATACATTTTGACATTGTGACTGAAGACATTTACAGGAATGGTTCAAGCTTTCTTTATCAATTTGAATTCAACTGAAGACTAAACTAAGTTGAAACATCATATGTTGACAATTATTAATCTAGCTTTAATGATACTGCATGCACGTAGGTTCCCTATTTTCAGCCCAACAAAGAGGAAGCTATCATGTGCGTGTGTTCTCACCTGTTTAATGGCAGTAACTGTGATCACAAAGAAGAGAGGCAGGCCGCTGGTGACTGGGGAAGTTGGGGTGTCTATCATTAACTGGAAAGATAAAACATACGGGCGGGTTATGAAGAGATTTGAATAAACTGGAAGTGCAGTGGGGGGAACAAAGGTACCAGAGACTCAGTAAAAGTGTGTGTGTCCTGGTAGAGAGAAAACAAGCGAAGTAGAAAGACAACAGAGAGAAGTAGTGGCTGATATGTCACACAGGAAATCCCTATAACTTCCTCCAAAGGTTAACCATCAGTCCAGTACACACACACACACACACACCTTCAAAAGCAGCAACATACTTCAGCGATACAGAAATAAAAGCATCCTTCTCTGCAAATGTTTAAAACACCCTACATAAGACATTTTTTTGCAGATTAGCTGATAATAGTTTAGTGAAGAACATGGAACGGAGAACATGGAAGCAAAGTGATACGTCCTCTTATTTATTACTTACTGGATTACATTTGAACCTTTTCTTGCTTAACCTTACAACAAGAGTGTAGTCACTGGCAACATCTGCATCTACTTCCTGATAGTTGACAGAGAATACGAGCCACATTCATAGGCTCTAAGATCCATATATTGTTTAGCAACTATAGACAAGTGAAACCCTGTCTCTTAAAGGGTAACTACACCGTCAAATTCTGCTAAAACCCTCCATCCCAGCAGGTTAAAGAAAAATGCAAAAGAGGAGTTAGTTGGCAACGACTGTAGGAGGCGTGGCAAACGGAAACTTTCATACAATGTGTTTTCTTGAAAAAAAATCACTTATCGAATTTACATAAACTATAAACGAGCCCAAGACTTTACTTGGTTTGATAAAGGACATAACAGTCCACAACAGGAATCCATCTCAGGCCTTTTAAAAAGGGTCAAATTGTCCATTAAAGAAAACATCATGTTCACAATGTCAGGATGAAAAGAGGCCCTCCATTCAGTGATTTGCGACTAAGCTGACTTCAGCTCCACTGACAAGTCGAGTGGTTAAAAAGAGAGCTTTTGTAGACAGAGTGAAGTCGATTACTCAGGCTTCACTACACAGGCCCAAATAAATCAGGAGGAGGCTGAAATATCTGAAAGCCAAATCCTCCTTGAGCACAGGCTGACTGATGCTTAGTGAAGGCCCAACGGCGAGGGATCGCTGAGGAGACACACATACAACTTAACGTGTGGGTGTAACGTCTTAATACAGAAGCAGACTTGTCTCGCCACTGGTCCCGAGAAGTCAATGAGTCACTCACTCACGCACAAACAGACACACACACACACACACATATTTGTATTTAGGGCAGGAAGACTGAGGTCGCACTTGACTCGTCACCATATGAGAGGCGAACATATACCTGCAAAAAAAACAAAGTGGACTGTGTGCATTTGTGCGTGTTATTACCTGTACAAGGAAGATAATGAGGAAATAGAAGTTGGCTATCCTTCTGAACTGCTCAAACAGATTCTTCGGGACAAAATTCCAAATTGTGTACTGAAAGAGGAAGAGCAAACAACATTTAGGGTAAAGGCTACTTAAGCATGGTATCTGTGGGTTTCAAAAAGCCACATTTGAGACTTGGGATGTAGTTTTAGGCTATTGCCAAAAGATGCCAATGAGCCCGCAAATTTTGACCGAAATTTAGTCTACGTGGTGATTTATTCCCCAAAACAAAGGAGATTGATTGAAAGCACACGAGTTATTTTCAAATGTTTATTAACAGTATAATTAATAGGTTGACTGGCCAAACTGTGACTCCTAAGTATGAACAAAACTTCAATGTGTGTACCTTTACACCCCGACTGTATTTGACTCTTTTAATCCTTCATGAATTCTAGATGGAAATGCATTTAAGAACAAGTCAAATAAAAAACAAACATGTATACATAAGGCAGGTAAAACTAGCCTATTTCTGACTATAAACTGAATACCATGAATTAGTTGTTGAAGGATATTAAGTTTAACCGTTTGTCACATTGTTGTAGTACTCCTGTCACTGCATGGCTGACAATAGACCACTAATCATTTTTAGGTTTTCTCTTTAGACAATGGATTTTCACAGCTCCACCAAGAATAACCTTGTTTTAATTTGAGGTGTTTCAGTCTCTTAGAATGACTTAGAATCAATTAAATCCAACCTAGGCGACTTGACCCTAATGTTATTTATTCAATCAACTACTTAACCACCCCAGCATGATCTCCGTTATCCTTTTGTCCAGTCAATCTCCCATCTGACCTTCTAATCCTCGAACCAACACAAACCTTTTTTTTGTCCGAGTTGATCCTGTTATCCAAAATAAATCATGCTTAACGCCTTATCTTTCTCCCACCATGCCAGAACTCCAGATTCTTATTTATACATAAAGCTTATCAAGTAGAGCAAAAAAATACCAATACTGGCTCTAACGACATTTGGTACCTTGGAGGAGATGATTCTGTTGTCAGCAAAGCGCTGCGGTACGTAGTGGCCATGCTGGGGGAAACGATTTGCCACATAGACCGTCCTGGTGTCGCTCTGATGAGGGGGGTCAAAGCCCTGAGGGAGGGGAGGACAGATGAGGAGAGAGAGAGGGGTGAGGCAGGGAAGAGGGACCAATGGAAAACGAGGAAAAAGGAGGTAAAACAGGTTACTTACATACCAACTCTTTATAGTAGGCATAGTGATACAAACAACTTCAGTTTGTATAAAGTTATCTTTACAAGTTGTGCAATGCTACTGCGTTTGCAGGCAAAACGATAAATTCACAATTGACTGAAATGTAGAGTTGGCTAGCGGTACAAAGGGAATGCAACATCATGACCTGACTTTAAAGCAAGTTATTCTACAGCATTGGAATTAAGCAGAAGCAACTAACCCCTGAAAGTCTACGCCACACTACAAGCTACCTGGGGCAACGTTTTGAAGCTTCATCTATTCCACAAGGTTCAAGTTCCTGTGTAGTTTCTAAGGGCAATTACTTAGTTTGTCTGGCGCAGCAGAGGCGAGTTTGGGACTTGATTTTACAATTAGGCTCGTAGACAAAGCTTAAATATGTGTTTATGAAAGCAAGACAAAGTATATCAGAAACATTAGAAACAATAGACGCCTGCTCCAAAACATGATATACATGTAGAATAGGAAAGGGTAAGAGTAAGACATGCGTGGATCGCAATATCTGGCACAACACAACGTTCATCACACACAGTTAGGTCACCAGCTTTGTGACACTCTCTCACCCATAACCACAGTAACTCGGGCACATTTGGGTGATGAGCTATGGTTATTTAGCTGGAAGGTTGCATTAAGAGGAACCGCGATCACTGCGAATTTAAGGAAAACACTGGATATATCTTTAAAATTCAAATGGAAATCAGATGTGATTATATCAGCTTAGTTAAGCCCCGCTGGTTTCTAAATGTCAAAAATATATATAATACGATCAGCTGATGTAAAACTAAAGAGATGCACTTTCCACCTTGCTTAGTCCTCACAGTACTTCCTCCAGTAATTCCTCCACCACCACCACCACCACACACACACCTTAGTGATATTCTAGCTGTTGGAGTAAATATTGGAGCTTCATTATTCTTCAATAAAAAAAACAGGTCTATATTTGTATTTTTGTAAATATACTCTATAAAATTCCATAGGAAAGGTCAACTGAGCATGTACACCAAATCATGAAAAAACATTTAAAGTTGCATAATACGAGATTGGGAGCATATCAGCTGCCTCTCAATGGCTCTAAACACGTCGACGCCTGAGCCGGCAGCTCGTAGCTAACAAGTGTGGCCGGCCCGGCTATGTCAACAAGGAGAGGAGAGGCTCTGATAACAACACACACACACACACACACACACACACACACACACACACACACACACACACACACACACACACACACACACACACACACACACACACACACACACACACACACACACACACACACACACACACACACACACACACACACACACACACACACACACACACACACACACACACACACACACACACACACACACACACACACACACACACACACACACACACACACACACACACACACACACACACACACACACACACACACACACACACACACACACACACACACACACACACACACACACACACACACACACACACACACACACACACACACACACACACACACACACACACACACACACACACACACACACACACACACACACACACACACACACACACACACACACACACACACACACACACACACACACACACACACACACACACACACACGCGCAGAACGACGTCATTCTCTTGGTCAGGTATTACTCCAGGTATCACATTACTCCACTATATCGTCACACAGTCGTCTGCTGCTGGATTAAAGCTATGCTAATGCTCTGAACGTCGTATATTGCTCCTTTAAAGGAACATCCTGCATCACGATCACGCAGCTGCACATGCAGCGCTGTGTTCACTACTGCTGCAGGAAACGGAGCAATGTGTGTTTGTTAACACTGGTTACATTCAAACAGACATTAAGTAACACAGGATTTTAAAAGCAATGTATATGAACCAGTTGTTGAGTCACTGGCGTTGATCAACACGCTATTACATCCACACACACAGATTAGGGCAATTTTGTACTTTATAGAAAACATATCACTTAAACAAGTTTACTGTAAGGAGCCTTGATAGGTGTCTTAACATCCTTGCCAAAAGAAGCTCAAGTGCTTGCTCACTACATACAAACTGCCATGTGTAACTGCAACAAAGACGTGCCCTTGTGAAATTTAGGGAAGTACCGTACCCAATGGCTCTGAGCGCACTGCAGTGCAGCTTCAATATAATAACTGTTGTCCACACTGAAAAGACCCCACTGTGAGTTCCTGCTGCTTCTTGTTGAACTAGCCCGGTGACATACAGAAGACTGATTACATCCAGGGTCAGTCGAGGATTATAGATCTATGGAACAAAACCAGAGTTTGGCTGATATGAGAACATGTTCCTATTGGCTCGTGTCCCCTCTGCTACTTTGTCTCTGGTCCCGATCACCACAAGCACAGATATGCATTAGTTAAGGTGATATAACAGGCTAATGTCTGATGCAGATACATTTAAAATGCACGCTGAAGAATCTACACAAAGAGAATGAGAGAAAGGTAAATGTCATGCAGGAATCGTGTTGTTCAATGAAGGACGGCCTGTTGCGAGAATATACACACACTTCAGAAACACTCGAAAACGGTCAAATGGCATCCATCTGTCTGTCACAACAACAGTATCATGTGACATACTGAGTATAGCAATCTCACACCGCGACTATCTTTAAGACTCAGGTGTTAAATGTCTCTTTTTATTAGATGGGAAATTCCATGAATATTTACAAATCTAGATTTAAGACCATTTACTGTTCCTTTGTTATGGCCCATCAACTCCCTGAGCTTCATGCTCCTCCTCAGGCAGCATGTATAAAATGACAATAATGGTTCACAATACATCTGTTACATCAAAGGCAAATGAGGATTACCTGTATATAATTCTAAAAACAACACAATCACATGTTACACGTAAAGAGGGCCATGCTGCAGTTTAGCTTCACGAGGTAAACTTGAGGAGGAAAAAATAAATCAAATAACCAAAATAAAGGATAAACAGCCAAGACAGCACTCATGCACTTGATTCAGATCTTGTACTGAAGGCTTTATACACCGCTGCTGCACTACAGAAACCAACAGTTCCCAATATTGAAATCATTTTAGTTTGAAGTTATTATAGTCTGAACAGTTGCTCCCAAGCAAGCTGTAACTTTTGTACTTACTTAGATGATATACATTAGAGTTATACGTTTTTAAACAGCCTGACATATTTGAGGACCAGCCGTAATGATGAGACCTAACGTGATGTCTAGAGGGCGAGACTTGGTTATTTGGGACTGCTTCTAACTGGATGAAACAGATCGAATAGAAATGTCTGAAAACTGCACAGAGCTGAGTCATACTTGGCTGACAGATAGGTGTGACTGCCACATATCAAGAACACCAGTGAGGTGAAAGTATCACTTATTTTCCAACTGAACTTTCAAAGTTGGAGTGTCCACATTTGCCATTACCTTAAAGAGAATAACGTGTTTTTGTGGCAGTATATCAATGAAAATAAAGAAAGAAATAATACCGACAGAGTAGAAACTCTTTCCATTTGGCTTTCTTGTAAACACTGCGCAGCTGAAATCAGACTTTTTATTTTGTCCCCTGACTCTCGTGCCCCCATCAATTTGTAGGCAGACAGGTAATTACTGCCTGCATACAGCCTACAAGTCCCACCGTGCCCTGGGGGAAGCATTACCTTGAACAATGGCTGGGCGACAGACTAATGCATCACAACCCAGTCGACGCACTGAGTCGTATCACAGTCTAATCAGAGCTAGAGAGAGGGAGAGGCATGAAGACGAGGTTCTCAATATGGTTTCAGCCAAACAGCCCTTACATTAAGATGGAGAATATCTATCGAGAGCAAAGAGAGCTACATCCTACATTCTACACGAGAATGGGACGAAGATGACGTCGCGGTGACTTTGACCCCCTAAATCGATTCAGTTCATCTTTAAATCCAGGTGGACATTTGGGAGAAATTTTAAGAAATTCCCAACCATCTGGACAGAAATCTGTACAACCCCAAAAAACATAATGCCTACAGACACAGCTTTGGCAAAGATGACATTCAGTCTTACGGTCCCGCGTTACACCCGACCACATCGACACGCTCATCTTCCTCAAAAAGAACAAGGAAGCAGAAATCAGGACACTGCGAGGTTATATTATCTCGCTGCAGAGTTACATTTAGTTGCACATTACGCGTCTTTCTTATAAAACTATATATTAGCAGAGATTATTTTTCCAAGCATGCTCTGCATGTAAATTGATAGTCTACTATACTCAATTAGTTTCATATGTCGTGGCTTCTACATCTTCGTATGTTTCATAGGATATGCAATATGTTGCGGTGAAAATAAAGCTTTGATTGAGGATTCCCCATAGGAATACTGGAGACAACTAAACTTTTCCACGTCAATCTTGCAGAACAGGATGTGAAAGGGTTTTCCCAGTTGCTGTTGCTTGCACTGAAATTATAATGCATTATTAGCATTTAAAGACATTATTAGACATTTAAAGTCTGTCAGAATCTTTCTCCTAAATGTGGACCACTGTCACCAGAAAGAAACCGACAGGAATAGATGTGAGAATAAAAATCAGCTGAATTAAAGGTCAGACAAATGCCCCCCCGACAAACTTCTTCATTAGGCCAGTTGCATATTAATTAGCCTTTTAATTAACTGGTCAACTATAAGGGATGGGTCAAATGAACGGGGCCATCTCAAATTAGCTGGAGGCTACTGTATTTATGGAGTCCAACTCTCTGTGGTGCTCTTTAATAAAAGACCAAAGTTAACTTCTAAAAGTGGAAAGAAAACTTTTTTTTTTTTAACAGATTGACAAACTTGCATCTGACCAATAGTCACTTCACATCAAACTCAAAGTACAAAGGTGTAGTCAAGGACACCTCAACATTGATTCACCTTACTGGCTGTTTGACCAATGTGTGACTAATCTCATAACATGCATTACGTCATTCATTCATTCACATGGGCTGGCCCCAACTACCAGTCGCACAACTCATCTATACTGAATGTCAATGCAGGTTCTTGGTTGAAAGACAAATCATCCATTCCTCTGGCATAAGTCATAACTCAGTATGTCTACTGTGTCGCTCTACTTACGCTTTCGATCAAGGCGTCACCACACAGCCATGTTTGTAGGCAAACAACAGGTGATTACTGCAAATACAGGATGCTCTCATTTCTAATCATTCAAAACCGGTTAACGTTCAATTTTAGCCAGTGCATTACGGTTTATTATTTAAAGACATAACGTTAGAACCAAAGGATTTATGAAAGTCAAATCAAAAGAGTTATCGACTTCGTGAGTTGAACCTAATATCTAAGCAGCTGTTAAAGTAAAATAAATAAGTCACTATATGAGCTGAGATAAGCGCTGTGTTTGGTAATAAATGTTAGGAGTGGAGTTAGCGACGCTGTTTAACTTTGCCAAGTTGTACGTGGTTAGCACTTAGCTAGCGTTAACTCTTAGAAACGATTCATATGTGGTTAAACTGCAAGCAAACATCAAATCAACTCACAACTCAAATGTAAGATCAACCCGGTCTGTTTGTTATTAATGTTTTATCTGGCTTAGATGGCTTAACCCGTTGTCAGTTACTTAACGGTGGCTAACTGGGAGGGTAGCTAACATTAGCGTTACCTACACCTGACTGTCATCGCTGTAAAGGCGCACAACAATGTTTTGGACACACCGTCAACAGCTAATTGGCTAGGCTAGCTTGTCAAATGTTATCCAAGTAAAGTTTACACCGCTTTCACTGAGCGAAAACTGTTTTATGCGACTAATGTTGTGAGCTAACGTGTGCCAGCGAGAAAAAAAAGGTAACGTCAGGAGAGTGTGTTTACCAGCTGCTGTCGTATCCACCGGAGCATCCTTAACAAATACGGTACGAAGTCGTCGGCACAGTCGCTAGCCCAGCGCTAGCAACTAGCTACTCCAACAAAACCGTCCAGAAACATAAATATCTCCCCTCAGAGGCAGCTCTCCTCGGTCGCATTACGCGACACATCCATGCAGTGTAACGTTAACTGTGCAACAAAAATAAATCCGGTCCTTCCCATTCCTCGGTAATGTCAGACAAATGATCCCCGGTAAAAGTGACAGACGGCTGGCCACGGAGTCCCAATGAGCTCTACACTACATCTCTGTTCTGCCACGATCAGTTTCCTCCTGCCAGCACACAACTCTGTGCAGACACACTGGCTGCTCACTATAGCGGCCTCTCAACGCCCCCTGCCTGTCTAGTCACACATATGTGTGTGAGAGAGAGAGAGAGAGAGAGAGAGAGAGAGAGAGGGAGATAGATAGATAGATAGATAGATAGGCTACTGTATATACAACACAATTGTGTATATTTTGAATATGTAGCCTACATTTGCCTAAATGCCATAGGTTCACTGTATTGCAATTGGTTTGTGGTAATTTCACTATAATTATGTTTTTTAAATGTGTGTTCCTGGCTCCCTGCACACTGCCATGACTTACTGGTACACTTGAATAAAACAGGGATCATCATTAATGCCATTAGTAACACCTCAGGGGCTCTGTGTCAAAGTGTAGTCATCATTTAAGCTGATATCAATGCTATTCCTAATAATATTGCTGATGGAGACCAAGAAGCTCATTCTTGCTCTGGGTCTTTCAGGAAGTCAACCCGGTCAAAACAACATCTGAAGAGCGACAGGACCACTAAAACCTATAATGAGTAAAACATTTGAAGATGAGAAATACTTGTGGAGCACATCAGACAAGTGCTGTAAGTACACTTGTTCTGTCTTCTTTATACTGTGCTGAATGGATCTTAGCATACATCACATATACTGTAGAATTACTTTATATATTGCAGTGTTCACTGGAATGCAAACTGCTAGTACTTTATACACCAAATGCAGGGCTCTGAGTCATATCTAGATTGCTTACTAGGCACTTTTTAAATTGTTGAATACTCTTTGACACAAAGCCAACCGAGTGGAGTCTTCCAGTGGATTTGCTTGCTCAAAATGTGTTTTATATATCTTAAGCCAGAGGGAATTTGTTTCTCATCCCCTGCAGCAAGTCTGAGCATGAGCTGAAAAACTTCACATCAAATCATTGTCCCTTGCGCAATCAAGACTTCTCACTTTCTTTGATTGGTAGTGTGGCTCCTTTTCACAAAGAAAAATTAATAAAATAACCACGTAAAACACGAAATAAAATGCTACTTCGACAAAGGAAATCTTTTAGGTGGATAAAGCATGCGTTTGCCTTTTGTCCTTTCCTTCTAAACCTCTCAGCGACGCTATCCGGTCCCCCTGTTGGCCCAGCATCCCTCTTGTAAAGCATCTCACATAAAGTGAGGTCATCCTTGTATTAGTGGCTCTCTCCCAGTGATGAATCCATTCCTGTCCCCTCCCACCCCTGAGTAACGTCTGCAGTACATCTGAATCGGTCAATAATGTGGAGGCAATAAGTGATACCGCACCGGGAGGAAGAGGAATGCTCAGACTTTTGAATATCTAAATAAGTATATGGCACAGTGTGCTTTCTAAATTGATTCAATATGCTGTACATGATTAATAACAGTGATGTTGACGTAATCAATGGCAAATGAAGCAGAAGATAATGATCCAGTGTAGCTGCAGCTGCCTCTCAGTAAAGTGTCTCTCTCTCTTTCTGGCTTCCTGAATGAAAAAGTGAAACATTCAAATGTTTTTGCATCATTCCCAATATTCACGTTAATTCCTTAAGGTGCTTGTGTGACTCCTTCTGGCCTCTCCATCATGAAAGCGTTTCTTAGCTAAACCAAACGCCACCAACATGCATTTATCTCCAGGATTAAGACCGCTTTAGGCCAGTCTCAGAGTCAGCAGAGTACAGCACTGGCTGCACCACAACATCTTGGGTTCAAGTCCCTTTCATCTTTTATTTACAATAGCCAGTGCTGCATGCCCTTTTCTACTGTATATCCAGCAAAAGCAGAAATATCCCAAACTCATCTTAAAAAAGACAGCTTTACTCTGCAAATCCTGTGGGTAATCCGCTATCTGTTTGTGTTTGTATTCGAGCCCTGAGCCCAGCAGCCATACCCATGTGACTGTCAGAGTAATCTCTATGGGTTCCATTGATTTACATAACGCCACAGCAGCAGCAACATCTGGTGGCTCTCATCTCACAGCTGGATTGAATACAGTATGCCCGTCTTTGATGTGAGAGGATGGCAGTGACGTGTACATGTCGTTGGTGTTGAAAACCTCACATCTCTAAATGTTAACTTTTTCAGTGACTCAAAACAATTCCTTCCCTGATTAACCTGCTCACTCAGATGTAATCTCCAAGGATTACAAGGTTACAAGACAACTAAATGTAGAGATGAACATCAACTTAATCCCTCTGTTTTGAGTTTAATGTAAAAAAAAAACTCAGATTCAACATCCCTTGAGCCAAACTCTTGTTTGAACACTACAGAAGCTCCCCCTATTGTTTTTGTTTTTGAAATCATAGTTTCATGTATAGGCTTCATAAATCAGATCCTGTACTGTGGTCACGCACAGTTGTTGCCGGTAGAAATGCTGTATGCTTCATGCACATCTTTGTACCTCAGACGGTAGACTGCTGGCCAGTGATCCATAATGCCCTTGATGTCTGTCATTGTAATGGGTGGCAGGGCACCAGATAACGTCTGGCTGCCTTCCCAGCTCTGTATTGAATTTAATTTCCGTTACACTGCAATCCTACAAGTGCTTGTCATATCAAATGCTGTAGCCCAACAGGTTGAAATTATTCACCATACTGCACAGATACGAGGAGAAATCCTGCATGTGTAAGATCTTGCATGATGATAAATGTGTACCTATCCTTGGTTTAATCAATGTCATTGTATTTTGGGGAACCTACGTGAGCTGTTAGAGCATGCAACAGTATTTCCACGCAAAAAAAAATCTTGTGTACAATCGAGAAAGAAGTATTCAGATATCAACACAACAGTGTAGAAATACTAAGAAAGTAAGTCCTGCTTTTAGATTTTTACTTGAGTAAAAGTAGGTAAGTAGTATCAAAAGTAAAAGTAGTAATTATGAAGGATACACACCCTCCTGTCATTTATATATTTCAATATTATATCATTTGAGTATTGTTGCTAATGGATTAACATGTAAGCAGCACTTTAATATATTATCATTTCCCCCTGAAATGTAGTTGATGTATAGCGAAATAAAAAGTCTCAAGTAAACTACTAGTGCCTCACATTTGTGCAGTACTTGCAGTACTCTACTTAGTTACTTCCTCCACTGCTTGTTGATATGATGACCCAACAGGTAGAGGCATCAATTATTAATTTAATTCATCTATAGAAATCAAATAAGTTCGGAACTGTGTGGAATTTAATCATAATGCAGCCTGTAAAACCTGCAATGCAACAAGTTCTTCAGCACATATCAGGATATTACCAAACTTCCACATAATATCTAGGCTCATGCATCCATATTATACAGATGTATTGCTCACTAAATTACTTACTTTTTTTAAATTAATAAAACGTTGGTTAACATCAATTTACAGATCTCTAAGCTATGGCAACATCTCTGCATCTTTACAATTTAGCATCTAAACTTCCAAACCTGCTTATACAGTTTATGTTTTGATGCAAGAGGAGCTCTGACTTATGGCCAACAAGATATTATTGATGAATTATTAAATGTAGGACCGCAACTTTTGACAGTTGTAGAGGAAGAGGAAGAAAACACTACATTCCTCTGGTGCAATTTTGCTATACATGGCTGTCAATTGTACGACTCAGTATTGGACTGAGTTAATCCAGGCCTGTTTAACCATGCTGTGGCTGATCCTCTTGGTAAATACACCAGCACTAAGTGGCTTTCAATCATTACCACCAAGTATCTCTAACAGTACTAATAGGCTTAGGACAAGTTCTCCCTCTCTGCCTAGACCCACTATGTAACGGTTGCTTGCTCAGGCATCGGCTTC